>JAUMHS010000013.1:5966608-6421608 GCA_030762985.1 Adelphocoris suturalis
CCCCCCCCCCCCCCCCCCCCCCCCCCCCCCCCCCCCCCCGTTCTCATCTTTCCATTCTCCAAATCATGATTCCAAATTCAAAATTTTGAAGCTTTGCTAACCAAAAATTGAATTAATTTATTTTTATTTATTAATTTTTACTTTATTTGTTTTATTTTACATAATTTCCTGATTATTTATTGTTTTATGTTGCTGTTTGTTTGTTTTCCTATTTATTTGTTTACAGTTTATTTTACTCACTTTTGATTATTCAAGTTTTGTTATTTCTATGATTCTGTCTAGTTTTTGTTTTCAGTCATGCTTGCTCATTGATTTTTTAATTTATATTTTTATCTATTTTGTTTCTTATTCCTTCTCTCGGCTTATTGTAAAATTCGGAAAGTGGAAAGAGAGTGTAGTTCGCCTAGAGGAGCACTCTGAAAAAAAATAAATTTGACATACAATAAAGAAAAAAGAAAAAGAAAAAGGATCTTCAGGAGCTTGTTTTGCTGCAATCCCCTTGGCTGTCATTTCTTCCATCAGCATTTTTATGAGGTGCTCTTTCTTTTGGTCATTTGATAGGAAGCTCTCTTGGCTATATAGAAACTGCAGTTGTTCTTGAGAATACAAAACTGGTGGATGGATGAACTACAGCACAACGGGGATCTTTCTGCAGATTTGGTGGTTTGATAGGTCGGGTCGTTAGGATACCCATCAAACACTACTGTGGTGTTATATCCAAAGTACTTCAGCACGTAGTCCACATAGGTCTGACACACTGATTGAAAATCAGAATTAGTAGTCTTACTCCATACAACCTTATGGAGTAGGAACCCTCCATCAATTACAGCATATTTTGTGCTGCCAAAGTTTTTCACAACACAACCCGCATTCCTTCTCTCAATAAACAAACATTCCCATCCAGAAGTATTGTTACCGTTATACTTTAGTTTTATATTTATTTTTCAACCCGGAAAAGTACTGCATCCCCCCCCCCCCACCCGCCCTACCATTGCCATATCCTGGATCCGGAAATGGTCAGGGGGTGTTCATAGTACGTATAGTATACATTGATTATATGAAAAAAATAATTTTAAATTAGCAAAATGATTTACCCCAAATTTTCTGGCACGACACTTCATTTGGTTTACACCTTGTATCTCAGCACTAGGGTGATTGAAATTTCATGTTAGGAGGTTTTCCAACTTGAAATTTGATGCTCTTTATCTTTCATTATGTGGCATGTTTCGTTTGGGTTAGCCGTTTTTGAGATACAGGCCTTCAACTCGAAGATAACCCATTTTTAAGCCAAGTTGGTAAAATTTGACGACATTTAACGATCGATTGTGGACCGATTTTGACGTTTTAGAGGTCATTCGACGCCAAATGTTATGCCGTTTTATTTTGGAACGAGTAATATTTTCTGTAGGATGCGTCGTTTCCAAGTTATAAGCGAAAAACTGAAAACAACTACAAAAAAAACCGCGGTTTTTCGGCCACCTCAGATTTTCCACAGGGTAATTTTAATAGAAAACCTTGAATTTGGCGACTACTAGGCACCCATACACATCCTCTAAAAGTTTCGTTTTGTCCCGAATTATTTCCAAGTACCCCCCGTATTTCACCCTATACCGACTGGACTATAGAGTAATAATATTGTATTCAATTGAATTTAATTCAAGTATTTGCTAAATCATGGTTCGTTCAAAAAACTAGGTACCGGGAAATCTACCGAATTTTCGAAATTTTATTAGGTACCGGGGTCTACCGGTTTTTTAGACCAGATTCTAACGAAATATAGAGTTGGGCTGGCGGCAACGCTGGCAGTCGAGGAAAATCAGTACCTAATGAGAATGAAAAGGTTTAGCTGCACAAGACGCAAGTACTTCGAAAGTACTTGCCAAGTACAAACACAATTACATGTAGGGCCTGGTCCTCCACTGGAAGCGACTAAGCGACTATGCGACTTCCGCGAGGCGACTGGGGAAGCGACTGAGCTCCTCCATTGGAGGCGACTTAGGGCCGGTTTATCAATTATCTACATTAACTGCAGGATAGCTATACCGAGTATAGCGCTATACTCCAGATAAAGAATGTGAGTCGTTTATCAATGCCGAAATACCTAGCGGATAAAATTATCCTTCAGATAAATTCTGTCTGGCAGATAGCGCCGTTAGCATCCTCATTGGTGTCCGCAGGCGACAAAATAGGGGCGATTTACACATGGAGCTACCACAGAGTAGAGTAGGAGCTACATTTTCTTCATGGATCGACTATTAGAAAAACCGTCTGACGTCCACAAAACAACAGTGTCATCATCGACAGTATTAGCTCGGCAATTAATAAGACAAAAGATACCACCACATGTTTGCTATTTTTTGCTTCATTTCTAGAGAGAGGAAAATATATGCATGAGTTGCGATCTTGCAACCTGAATTATTATGAATGAATTATTGTGATCAGTAAGTTGTGGTTTTAATTGCATCTTCGATCTGTGTTATAAAGTAAAGAATGGTATCTTTCTCCAACCGAAACCTCAATAAAATACGCACGCGTCCCATTTTAGTTGGTGATTTACACGGGGTCTTACTATATACGGTCTTCTTTTCCATTCAACGAATTATGCTACGATAGAATTTTCGCCATTGCTGCTGTTTGAAGACGAATCCCCAAATATATCCATTGGAAGGTACAAAAATAAAGACAAACTTCAGATTCAAATAAGATTTTTGTAAATAAATAAACTTGTTTGAGGTTAGAAAGCTCTAGATATCTCATTAACCTCCAGTTATAATAGTTATCCCGCCGTCCAGGGACCAGATAAATTAAAACGCCAGATAAGGTTTAACTAGGGATTGATAAACACCCCATATCGTGTTATCTGGAGGATAACGTTATACCTTAGATAAATTCCCTTATCCATTGGATAAATGTGATTGATAAACCGGCCCTTAGTCACGCAAAGTCTGTGGTGGTGAGTAGGTCAGTGACTGCATTTTTTTTGGTTAAATGGACGACGTAGATAGTTATTATTTGCTGGATAATGCTGTCGTAAATTTCCTTCGGATAAGAAGGAAACGACGAAACGACGAATGTTCTGGATGAACCCGATATTGACAAAGAGGCAAAATTTGGGTGAATTTAACCACCTCCACGATGAGCTGAAGGGAGATAAAGAGGGTTTTCAAAGGGGGTTTTTCTTCAGGAAACTGTTTTTTCCCTCTGTAGTGGATTTATATATGTTTGACTTGGTGTAGGTAGACCAAGTGGGACATTTATATTCTGGTTATGCGGGTTAGTCCCTGTGGTATTTCTGTAAGGAATGTGAGCGGAAATCGCCAAGGTCAGCTTGCTGGGCGGGAGGAACTTGAGGGTAGTTCGTGTAGCAGCCGCGTGGAGCACTGGGCTCGCTTAGTGGGTGCTGGGTTCGATCCGTTAGGTGCTGAGCCGTTGTGTAATATTCCGGCCTAAGATTTATATCTGTAGGGGGAATATACCGGGATTGGTTGAGGTACTGAAAAGTATCCTTTGTTTTAAGCACGTTGGGAGTGTGTTTGACACTCGGATCGGCCGGGTAGCCTTGCGTAGAATATCGTGGATATTCAGATATCTTTGTCGAATCATGATGATTGACTTCAGAGCGGGTCTGAAAGGTATCCTCGAACTTTTGTGTGTGTGAGGCTTGACCTAACGTTTCCTTCATGAATACGTTAGGTAGTAAGGCGATCTCTTCGCGAGAATCGAGCCCTTGTCCGTCCCTAGGAACAGCGGACGAGTCGAGTAGCGCGGGTAGGGAGCGCTGCGTGGGCTAGGGCTCCCGGCCGCGCCGTGTTTGCTTCCTCTTGCATGAGGAAGTAGGACGGGCGGCGCTCCATCGATGTACCCGAGTTGGTTAACTCGTTTTCAATACCTCTCCGTATAGGATGCAGGATTTGGAAGGTGGACTCGCTTGACAGAGCTTCTTTCCTTTGCTCGGATGTCAGGGGTCCTACCTTGTAGCCTTGAAAAAGGCTTCCTTGGACGATAAATTAGAGCGGATGAGCTGAGTAATTTATCGGCGTGCCCCAGCGATCGGTGACGAGCTTAGTGCTACGAAACCCGGGCGACACGACTAGGAACGTCCCAGCGGGAGTACGATCTAATGAGAATATCAATAGATGTACCGGGTGGCGTCCTGACAGAAGAACTACGTTGGGCAATGAGCAGGATGAATAATCACTGGACTCGTAGATGCCAATGCGAGATCTGTGTGGAGAGAAGGTATGCCTTGTGAGCAGTAGAAAGCCGTTCTGAGAGGAGATCGTGAGCAGAAGGGTCGTCAGCGTTAGAGCGTGTAGAATCTTCGTACTGTAGAGTGTAGTCGTCGAGAGCGGTGAGTGGAATGAATTTCGGAGGGCTCCGAGCGGGGTAATTATAGGGAGGTGGCCGCCTCCTGCCGCCCCCTGATTGGTCCGCTTAATTTCATTAGTTCAACTGTGTTTTCTTATTGGCTCGCACATCGTTTTCTCAGAATCTGCGAGTATGATAGCTGAGTTGGTCCTTCGGGGGTGGCTTCCCCGCGTCCGTCGCTGCGACGGGGTCCCCGGAGGTGGCTTCCGTGCGTCCGTTGCGGGGACAAGGACCTTGAGGTGTCTTCCCTGCGTCCGTTGTTTAGACGGGGTCCTCGGGTGGCTTCCCTGCGTCCGTTGCTGAGACGGGGTCCCCGGGGTGGCTGCTGGACCAGAGGTGGTTGCTTGCCGCCTCCTGGTTGGTTCGCCTATTGTCTCTCGTGCAATCATTGTTTCTGATTGGCGAGTAGGCTTGCTAGAACTGTCCTTGTTAGTTTTAGAGGACATTTGATTGTCTGTTTGAGTTTTCTCATTCAAGGCGACTTGTTTCGAGATACTTGTCGCGTCTCTCTCGCCCAGTAAGTGTTTAGGGAGGTCGCCTTGTATGTTATTTGCTAATATTTCACTTTTGAGAGAGAATTTCGTATTTTCTCTCTGGTGAAATATTTTGTTTGACGGAGTTATAACTCGACGTCTTATAAGCATTTGTGTGCCATGTCTACCTCTTTTTGGTTAGCCCTGAAAAGGGCTGTTGAAAAGAGGGGGTGGTTTTCACCACAGGCGCCCCCCCAAGACGTCGTGTTATTAACGACGACGCCGGTTGGGGAGAACTGGGAGGTCCATACGGAATTCTCCGTATGAAACTCTCACCAGTTGGGGCGGCGGCGGAAGTGCAGGCCTCGCGTCCCGCGCCTGGTGTGCGCCCGGCCTCGCCGGTTTCGGCGAGCGCCGCGGGGCGTCCGTGGCCGGCCCGAGCTTTGCCGACGGGTACCAAACCCGCGAGGGTTTGGCCCGCGCCGCGGCTGGGCTGTTGCGGAGGTGCTCGTTCCGGTGACGTCCACCCCGCCGCGCTCATCTCGTCCCCACGAGGCACGGGAACGTCGCCCGAGCTGATCCACTTGCGTGGAACCGTGGGCAGCTGGTGAGCGGGTGGAGCTCTGGGCAGCTGCGGAGCGGGTGTGTAGCCGGCGCTGTGAACGCGGCCGGTGTCCTCAACACCACCTCCCTTGGAGCGCTGGCGTCCGCTTGTCCCTTCTTCTCCGGGGAAGGCGGTTGGTATGGGTTTAGCGGGCCGATGGGTGTCGGAATTTCCTCTGCCAGGAGGAAATTCTCCACTTCTTCGGTGAGCATGTCTTCTTGAGTTGAAGCTGCCATGGTCAAGGTTGGTATGAGCTCCGGGCCCGGGGTGTTCCTTATTTATATCTCCCACTGCTCCTATCCGAAAAAAGTGGGCGTGGTCTGCTTCGAGTGCAGTCACCCACTTCTCGTCGAATTTGGTAGAGGGGACGCGCCCTCTGGCGGATTTTCGGGGAGTCTCCTCCTTATTTTCTGCCTGATTTTTGCTTAGTGACACAGCTTCGTCTGTGTTTAGAGTGTAAGCTGGTTTGATTTGCTGTTTGGGAAACTTTTTTGTGTGTTCGCCAATTTGTACTGTAACCGAAAACTTATCTCTTTTGACAACCTTGAATGGTCCCGTGTAAGGACATTGCAAAGAGGAGAGCTGTGTGGGCACTCTGATATAGACATGTGTACATGTATCTAAATTTTTGGGCATGTTGACGGCATATTTCGTATTATTATGTCTGATATGCGTAGGTCGGAAAAAGAGAGGCTCGGAAAGGTTCGAAGTTACGAATATGTCGCCTGGGAGCGGCACGTCAATTCCATAAACTTTTTGGAAGGGTGTAGTTTCCGTTGCTGGGTCTACTGCCGTACGCATGGCGAGTAGTACTTTTGGAAGGGCGTCGAGCCAATGTTCGTCCTGTGCTTTGAGAGCCTCCTTCAAGGATCTATTTCTGCGTTCCACCATTCCGTTTGTTGACGGTTTGTATGGTAACGTGTGAGTATGTTTTACTCCGAGACGTTCCATAATGGAATGAAATAGGTCTGATTCGAATTGTGTGCCCTGGTCACTTGTGATGTATTTTGGTACGCCTTTTGAGGCTACCCAAATATTGATAAAGGCGTTTGTGATCGTGGACGTTTCGATGTTGTTCAGAGGGACTGCCTCTAGCCAACCCGTTGCTCTATCGACCATCATTAGGATGTAACGTTTCCCTCCTTTAGCTAAAGGTAAGGGTCCGGTAATGTCAACGTGTACATGGGAGAATTTGGTAGCCGTTTCAAATTCGGAGTAAGGGAGTTTCACGGAGCGAGTGATTTTTGCTCGTTGGCAAGTCTCGCATGCTCGGACCCAGTTGGAGACATCCGCACGAAGGCCGTGCCAAAAATATCTCTGTTTTACTTTATACACTGTAGAGTGTATGCCTGGGTGTCCCAAATTGTGAATTTGGCTGATTATTTCGTGCCTTATTTCGTTTGGAATATAAGGTCTTGGGTGTCCTAAGTCTAGGTTACACCAAATCTCTCCTGGAGGGAATTCAACTCGTGTGAGTTTGAGTTTGTCCTCTGCGTTAGGAGGAGAATGAATCTGTGCATTTGAGATGAGTGCAGTAGAAGATTGCACTCTATTGCGGCCGTAATTTGTGAAATTTCGGCTATGGACGGACCCTCGTCAGTTTGGGTTTGAAATTGACTTTGTTTGAATTTCAACTGGATCGAGAGGTCTGGAGAGTGCGTCGGCGACGACGTTGTTCTCTCCGGGTATATGTCGTATGTCACTTGTCATTTGGGAGATGTATGTTAGCCATCTCAATCGCATTTTAGAAAAATGTGCGTTTTTCTTAAGCATTGTGCCTAGCAGAGGCTTGTGATCTGAGCAAATATGAAAAGAGCGGCCGTCCAAGTCATTGTGCCAATGAATGCAAGGTTGGTAAGCGGCGAACATCTCTTTGTCGAACGAGGCTTTATTCTTCCATTGTTCCGGAATTTCTTTACTGAAAAATCCCAATGGTTGGTAAGATTTCGAGCCGTGTTTGTCTGTAATTTCCTGCTCCAGTGCCGCTCCGATGTGTGTATCGGATGCATCGCAAACTATTCTCCACTCTGCTGTAGGGTGGGGATGAGCAATATTGTGCAATGTAGCTTTTATCATTGCGTGTTTTAAGCTGTTGAAAGCTTTTTCTCTCTCTGATGTCCATTCGATAGGGGTTTTGTCATTTTTTTGTTTGACTGAATGGAGTCATACAGAGGTTGCGCTGTGTGAGCGAATTTACTTGAGCAAGCTCGGTAGAAACCACACATACCTAGGAATCTGCGTAGGCTTCGTACGTCTATTGGCCGAGGGAATTGCTCTATGGCTTCTATTTTATCTCGTTTAGGAATTATCCCTTCTTTTGAGATAGTGAAACCTAGGAAATCGACGGTAGGTTTTGAAAAAATGCATTTATCAAAACCTACTCGAAGTCCGCGTTCTCCTAGTTTGTCGAAAATTTGTTTGAGGCGGTTCATGTGTTCTTTGTAAGTTTTAGAAGCCACCAATATGTCGTCTAGGTAGACAAATGCGAAATCGAATTTTCGCATGATGCTGTCCATGTACCTTTGCCATGTTTGAGCCGCTCCGGCCAAACCCATGCTCATTTTTTTAAACTCAAAGAGACCGAAAGGGGTAATAATTGCTGTTTTATGAGCGTCATCTGGGTGCATCGGGATATGGTAATATGCCGATTTTAAATCTATTGTCGAATAGATTTGTGTATTATGTAAATTCGCTTGGAAAGAGCGAATGTGAGGCGGCGGGTAGGCGTCTTTCTTAGTTTTTGCATTGAGGAATCGGTAATCGCCCGTGATTCTCCATGTTCCATCCTTTTTTTTTGGGCACGCAATGTAGCGGAGAAGCCCATTCGGAGTCGGAGGGAGCGATGATCCCCTCTGTGAGCATTTTGTCGAAAGTACTTTTAACTTGAGCCCGTTTTTCGTGCCGCTGCCATGGGTCTTGCACGGAAGTGTACTGGTGTTCCTTCCGTGGTTTTATACGGTGGTAAACCCCGTTGTTTTTCCACTTTCCTTGAAGTTTGTTCATTTTATCATTGTATTTTTCAATGATAGAGCGTATGTTTTCGTCCTCTGTGAGCTGTGTGTCCTCTGGTTGAGGGCTGTTGTCACGATGAGGGATAGCGGCTGCTATTTGTTCGTCAGTAAATTTTTTGTTCATGACTGCAGCGATTTTTTGATCGGCATAGCTCTTTACTTTATCTTTGTAGATATATTTGTGTTTGACCCGTATTCCGATATCCCAAGACTCGAGGAATGGTATACCGAGGATCGCTAGATCAACTTTAGTGAACATGAAATCGGTGGTCATGTCTCCGAGGCCGATGTTAATTGTCGTGTCAGTACGCCCTAGTGTGTCTATAGGGGCGCCGTTAGCTGCTGTGAGCTTGATGTTGGACTTACGAATTTTTATGCCCAATTTTTTGGTGACATTGTGGGGCAGAATGTTCACTTCTGCTCCCGTGTCAATGAGAAATTCAGTGCCATTTAGTTTGCACTTGAAAAAAAAGCCTTTTATACTCTTTAGTCTGCCGGTGTATAGGCTCAGATACACTGGCAGTTATTCGTTTTCCGAACTCTCTGCGTCTGAGGTTGGAACGGTACTTTCTTGTATCGATCTATGAGTATTTTCGCTTGAAACCAAGGTTTTAGGCTGGCTGATAGGCGCTGCCTTTTTGATAGGTTTGGAGGCGGTATTTGCCTTCCAAGTGCAGTATTCTGGGTCTGCACACTTGCGAGTTTCACTACCGAAACGGGCGTGGTTCCGGCAGACGTAGGCCGTTGGTTTGTGAGGCTTACTCTCTACTTGTTGAGGTTTGAACTCAGCTTTTTGCGAGAGGGCCTTTTTGAAACCAGTCTTTGTAGGTTTCGAAGTAGATTCTACTCCTCGTATGTTGAGAGAGGGGTTCGCTGGTTTTGTACGCGTGTAGCGTATCAGCTAGGTCGAGCCGGGCATTCGTGGTAAGCTGTGCTGCGACCATGCCTCGGGCTTCGATAGGCAGAGTTTCGATCCACTTTTGAGTGATCAGAGCCTCTGAGAAGTACCCAACAGCCTTAGAGTACATTTCATGGTACTTGGTGCTGGGTTTTTTGGCGAGAGATGCGGGGGCCCTCGAGCGCGAGGAGCCTGTCCTGTAAGGACAACCCGTATTCTCGTTGTAGGCGCTGTTTGGCCTCTTCGTAAGGTGCGTGGGGTGCCGTGAGGTAAGCTGAGTCAATAGCTTCCCGCATTTCCTCCTCGGGTACCCACTTGTAGATAGCTGAGAAACATTCGTTCTGCGTTCTCAGGTTTTTTTTCGCACGCAGTATTGATCGAACTCGGCGAGTGCACGATCGATATTCTTCTTTTGGAAGATAGGTTTTTGGTAATCTCCCATTTCCTCCAAAAGTGTTCGAAAACCACTTTGTGTAGAGGGTTGTTGTGTGAGATGTGGGGCGTATAAGCCCGGCGGGGGTCGCACGCCCGCAGTGGTTCCCTGAAATCCACTAGCTTCATAAGAGGGAACGAAATGCTCCGTGTTAAGCCTGTTCAAAGGCGAGGGGGTCACCATTTGTAGTGGATTTATATATGTTTGACTTGGTTGTAGGTAGGACCAAGTCGGACATTTATATTCCGGTTATGCGGGTTAGTCCCTGTGGTATTTCTGTAAGGAATGTGAGCGAAATCGCCAAGGTCAGCTTGCTTGGCGGGAGGAACTTGAGGATAGTTCGTTGTAGCAGCCGCGTGGAGCACTGGGCTCGCTTAGTGGGTGCTGGGTTCGATCCGTTTGGTGCTGAGCCGTTGTGTAATATTCCGGCCTAAGATTTATCTGTAGGGGGAAGGGAATATACCGGGATTGGTTGAGGTACTGAAAAGTATCCTTTGTTTTAAGCACGTTGGGAGTGTGTTTGACACTCGGATCGGCCGGGTAGCCTTGCGTTAGAATATCGTGGATATTCAGATATCTTTGTCGAATCATGATGATTGACTTCAGAGCGGGTCTGAAAGGTATCCTCGAACTTTTGTGTGTGTGAGGCTTGACCTAACGTTTCCTTCATGAATACGTTAGGTAGTAAGGCGATCTCTTCGCGAGAATCGAGCCCTTGTCCGTCGCTAGAAACAGCGGACGAGTCGAGTAGCGGGTAGGGAGCGCTGCGTGGGCTAGGGCTCCCGGCCGCGCCGTGTTCTGCTTCCTCTTGCATGAGGAAGTAGGACGGGCGGCGCTCCATCGATGTACCCGAGTTGGTTAACTCGTTTTCAATACCTCTCCGTATAGGATGCAGGATTTGGAAGGTGGACTCGCTTGACAGAGCTTCTTTCCTTTGCTCGGATGTCAGGGTCCTACCTTGTAGCCTTGAAAAAGGCTTCCTTGGACGATAAATTAGAGCGGATGAGCTGAGTAATTTATCGGCGTGCCCCAGCGGTCGGTGACGAGCTTAGTGCTACGAAACCCGGGCGACACGTCTCGGAACGTCCCAGCGGGCGTACGATCTAATGAGAATATCAATAGATGTACCGGGGTGGCGTCCTGACAGAGAAACTACGTTGGGCAATGAGCAGGATAAATAATCACTGGACTCGTAGATGCCAATGCGAGATCTGTGAGGAGAGAAGGTATGCCTTGTGAGCAGTAGAAGAAAGCCGTTCTGAGAGGAACTCGTGAGCAGAAGGGTCGTCAGCGTTAGAGCGTGTAGAATCTTCGTACTGTAGAGTGTAGTCGTCGAGAGCGGTGAGTGGAATGAATTTCGGAGGGCTCCGAGCGGGGGGTAATTATAGGGAGGTGGCCGCCTCCTGCCGCCCCCTGATTGGTCCGCTTAATTTCATTAGTTCAACTGTGTTTTCTTATTGGCTCGCACATTGTTTTCTCAGAATCTGCGAGTATGATAGCTGAGTTGGTCCTTCGGGGGTGGCTTCCCCGCGTCCGTCGCTGCGACGGGGGGCCCGGAGGTGGCTTCCGTGCGTCCGTTGCGGGGACAAGGACCTTGAGGTGTCTTCCCTGCGTCCGTTGTTTAGACGGGGTCCTCGGGTGTCTTCCCTGCGTCCGTTGCTGAGACGGGGTCCCCGGGGTGGCTGCTGGACCAGAGGTGGTTGCTTGCCGCCTCCTGGTTGGTTCGCCTATTGTCTCTCGTGCAATCATTGTTTCTGATTGGCGAGTAGGCTTGCTAGAACTGTCCTTGTTATGTTTTAGAGGACATTTGATTGTCTGTTTTTGAGTTTTCTCATTCAAGGCGACTTGTTTCGAGATACTTGTCGCGTCTCTCTCGCCCAGTAAGTGTTTAGGGAGGTCGCCTTGTATGTTATTTGCTAATATTTCACTTTTGAGAGAGAATTTCGTATTTTCTCTCTGGTGAAATATTTTGTTTGACGGAGTTATAACTCGACGTCTTATAAGCATTTGTGTGCCATGTCTACCTCTTTTTGGTAGCCCTGAAAAGGGCTGTTGAAAAGAGGGGGTAGTTTTCACCAAACCCTCTTTTAAATCTGATTTCTCCATTTTACTTGTTTTTATTTCAACTTTTGACCACATTTTCGGAATCACCGTTAAACTTTCTATAGGCATGGGGTAAATTTTTTGGTTTGATTTGGTCAATTTTACTTTTACCTTGCTATTTGGGGAAGAACATTATGAGGCGGGGAGAATTTATGGGGCTGTACTGGGTAGACGAGCCTCTTGGGACGGTCCGAGGGGGCTCTTAGGCCTTAGATTTACAAAAATAACATCTCAATACGAAGATTCGATTGTTTCATGTAACTGGAGAATCGCAGTGCGGGTTTCGAATAACGAACATAATATAGTATGGTATTTTAATAATATAAGGTGATGTAGAAAAAAATATATATATATATATACATATTGTATGTCAACTGGCTTCACCAACAACACGTATGTTACTTCTCAAAAGTCTTTACATCTGACTTGGAAGATCCAGCACATCAATCATTCACATGAATAGGACCCAGCTCCTGGGTTGAAACGTTGTGATTAAACACCTAAAAAAAACTCAAGACTAGACTGGTCATTCAACCTCCCGAATATAGATATAGGTATATCACTAGTCAACCAAAATATATACATATGTATGTATGTATATATAAAATGATAATATCAAGATTAACAATAAAATGCGTAAAACTATTTTACAGTGGAGTAAAATGCCGCAATCTGCACCTTCTTATCCCAATTCGTCCTCAAGATATGATTTTTGGGCTTTTTCTGTAGGAAACTGTGTTCTTCCCCCCGAGAAAACATGGGAGGGGGAAGCCAGGTCGCTCGAAGACAAGCGACTGATCCCATCCGGATGGGATCAGTCGCTCGTCGCCTCAAAATACGCGAAGTCGCGTTTCTCAGGTCGCTTGCAGTGGAGGAGCTCTAATACGTTTCAAGCTTATGGGATTAGTCGCTTGTATAGTCGCATAGTCGCTTCCAGTGGAGGACCACCCTACTTGTACTTGCGTGCTTTGAGTACTTGCAGTTGTGATTCAAGTACAACAAGCACATTTCTATTTTGAAAACCTCGACTACTATGGACAGTGTTGCCGCCAGCCCAACACTGTATTTCGGTAGATCTGGTAAAAAAAAACGGTAGATCCCGGTAATACAATTTCGGAAATTCGGTAGATTTCCCGGTAGTTTTTTGAACGAACTATGACTTAGCTAATACCAATCAATCATATCAATTGAATACAATATTAGTCTAGGGTTGCATTCTAGGCTAAAACTCACATACGGTCGACTATGAAATCTTTATAGTCAGGTAGGTTCTGTTTAGGTAGGTTTCTGTCGACTTTCCACGTCTCTCGCTCAAAGTGCGAGGTCTTTGGTTTTTTGACATGGATATGTCTTTGCTCTGGGGGGTCAACCAAAAATTTTCGTGACGCAAAAAATATGTCACAATGATGTTTCTAATGATGTTCACGTACAACCAATCCGTTGCTAGGGGAATGGAACTTCCGTAGTTTTCATCGCACAGAAATCGTTCGCCACTCGTTGGAAAGCGCTTGATTTATGTGATAAATGTTCACATCTCAAGCTACCAATTTCCCCCTCCTTCCGTACCTGGCTACATTCCTAACCTAAGTTGATTGGACTATAAACAATTTTAATAAGCCGGTTACAATATTCTTAACGTAAAGCAGTAGCATCATTTACTCCACTCCATAGGAAACATTATCATCCTCTTGACAACAGTCGACTGTAAACAACAACTCATTGCAGTGACTTCCCTTTCCCTCCACAGTTATTTTCAACATTTCTATAAGTAAACCGTTGTTTTGTTGGAATTAGTCGGGATGCGGCCCAGGGAAAATGAATGAAATTATTTAATTTATTGTTTTATTTGATAACGTTTCGTCCTCTTACTGAGGACATCTTCAGATCTTGGTGTGTACAGGAAAAAATTTATAAACATCCGAATATAACGGATTTGTCAAATAAAACAGTGGCTCACCAAGTCAACTCAATGTCAAGAAAGCAAGATCTGAAGATATCCTCAGTAAGAGAACGAAACGTTATCAAATAAAACAATAAATGATATAATTTCATTTATTAATGAAAAATCAGGCTATCATGAACATAAAAATGATAGCGCCTGTATTGAAGAAATAACTTTAATGTATAGTATCTATGCTTATTGTGTCTCCAAGATTAATAGAATAAATTCTTTATCCTACATTTCGTCGCCTACAGTCCAAAGTTAAAGGATTTGTTTACAACTCTCGAGGACAACCGTTATGAAATCCCCAATCAAAGACATTTCCATGTAACATGGTATCTGCTTGTAAAGCAGATAGTGGAACTCGTTTACGAGTTTATAAGTATTAACATGGAATCATGTTTTAGCGATGGATCCCCCGCCGAAAAGTGAGACTATAAAGTGACATGTTTTGTAAAGTTTTCTAAATAATTTTAATCTGCCCAAATTCAAAAACGTTGCAAAAAATGTGACTGGTAAATCGACCTTCTAATTCTAACATCCAATAGGTATAAGATCACCCTTCTTGAAGAAATTCTACGCCATCCCACATTGGATGTCAATCAAAACAAACAATGTAGGTAGGTAGGTATCCACCGCACGAGTAGGTCGCGGATGGGAATTATTACATTTTACCCGGAGAATGATGGCTTTGCAATGGGCCATTGCCTCACTTTCATTTCCTACAGCGGCTTACCGCTTATTCTATATAATGGAGGGAAGTTGAGCAACCTCTGAGATCCGTTCTTCAGTCATTTTAAAAGGGAGGCCTCACTAACAACAATAATTTGCTCGGCTTGCGGTTGACTTAGCGGCTGTGAAGTGACGTATTGACGCTTGAATTCGGATTTTCGGCAGGGAGATACCTATACTTAGACACCTATGAATATACTACAGATACCTATACTTAGATGCCTATACTACTATAGCATTTACAAGTCAAATTAACCTTTTTACAAGTCAATTTAACCTTTTTACAAGTCAAATTAACCTTTTTACAAGTCAAATTAACCTTTTTACAAGTCAATTTAACCTTTTTACAAATCAAAATAACCCTTTTACAAATCAAAATAACCCTTTTACAAATCAAAATAACCCTTTTACAAATCAAAATAACCCTTTTACAAATCAAAATAACCCTTTTACAAATCAAAATAACCCTCCTTGAGCAAAGCGCAAAAATCGTTGTAGGGAAAAGAAAAGGAACTGAATACATTGAATACGACAAAGTAGGTTTAATAATAATTAAAAAATATCAATTTTCCAACCCAAAATATATCAAAATTTTCCAACAAAAAAATGAGGCAGGTAGGCAAAGAGGTCAATCAATATATAGAGTTCCAAAAGTAGGTTGATCAATATATGCCGGGGAAAAAACACGGTCATACAAAAGGCTGTCCTGCAGTCAAAATTACATCATCAACATAATTTGAACAGTCGGTGTTGCTTATAGTTGAAACGCCACGAGAAAATTCATGAAAAAGGAATGCCAGTTAAACCCGTACTTCTATTTCTTTGCCCTTCAACGATTTTCGCGCATTGCTCAAGGAGGGTTATTTTGATTTGTAAAAGGGTTATTTTGATTTGTAAAAAGGTTATTTTGATTTGTAAAAAGGTTAAATTGACTTGTAAAAAGGTTAATTTGACATGTAAAAAGGTTAATTTAACTTGTAAATGCTATAATAATTAGATATGAGCGAGTCGGATGTGTGCAGTTGCAGCAGCAATGACAGTGACCTTTTTTTCGGGACTCATATTGATCAACCTACTTTTGGAACTCTATATTTTGATTGACCTCTTTGCCTAATTTTTTCGTTGGAAAAATTTGATATATTTTTGGTTGGAAAATTGATATTTTTTAATTATTATTACACCTACTTTGTCGTATTCAATGTATTCAGTTTCTTTTCTTTGCCCTTCAACGACTTCTGCGCATTGCTCAAGGAGGGTTATTTTGATTCGTAAGAGGGTTATTTTGATTTGTAAAAGGGTTATTTTGATTTGTAAAAGGGTTATTTTGATTTGTAAAAAGGTTAAATTGACTTGTAAAAAGGTTAATTTGACTTGTAAAAAGGTTAATTTGACTTGGAAATGCTATCGATACCTTTAGCTTCCTTACTACTCGTACCAAAGGTTGAAAAAGGCTGTGGGTTATGGTGCCCGCTATATTGAGAAAGGTGTAATTTTGATTACCACCACCCGAAATTTGGTTTGAAAAGTCAAAAAAATGACCTCTGAATTTTTTCAGATTTTTTGCATAACAAAAACCTACGCCGGTAGCTCGATTTTGGTTTTTGAAAAACGCTTTTTTGCCAATATCAGACTTTTGAATATAACTTTTACAAACTTCTTTATAAAATTGTGAAACTTCGTATACTTACGTTTTTCGGGTCGCTGAACTCGAATATGCAGTCAAAACAGTCGACAGCAACAACTTTAGATAGTTTGGAATCTCAAAATCGTGTCAAACAATGAAAATTTTTCTAAATTAATTGTAAAATTATTAAAATTCGTATTTTTACGTATTTCTGTTGGAATTTGGATTTTTTTGACAGCAAATTCGAGTTCAGCGACTCAAAAAACATAAGGATACGAACTGTCATAATTTTACAATGAATTTTGAAAAACTGTCATTTTGGTTTATTATTTCCAATAATAAGCCTATGTGATCGTGTAGCAAAAAGATTTTATAACCCCACCTCAAACTTTGTCACTTTACGTTTCAAGGTGCGTAGAATCCAAATTTGAAATGTCCGTCCGCCGTTCGCCGTCCGCCGTCCGGGCCATAAAAGGCCTAAGAATTTACTTGAAAAACCCGTTCTTTCGCACATAGACTCCAATGGGGTCTAGTTGGTCCTAACGTTTAACCATCCCGATCGCTTTACTCGCATAGATGCTATGGGCCAAAAACGGGCGAAAAAGTGTCTTTTGCGAGGCTTTGAGTGTTAGACGTGTTAAACGCACGCCTGGCACGCTTGGCGGGGGTCACGTGGTGGCTGGAGTGACCAGGGGCGAAGCAGAGGGGTGTAGGAGAATGGATATTTATTACTTTTACGTGTTATACCCATATAATACACCGCGGCACCATGAGGTGGGTACAGCGTTCCTTCGAGGCATGAATATAATATGTTTTTTTCTAGGTCATATTTGTGAGTTAATACTCACGCTTTTCCTACGCATATTTAATAACATATCCTCTCGACTTTTCGTACGTACTTAGATAATGATATTATTAAGGCAATAACTATTTGAATAGATAGGAGCTCAAATCGAGAAATATAAACATGCGTATATAATTATAGAAGTATAGGTTGTGGCAACTCGAAATAGGACACGCTGAGGAGTCTGGACGGGCCTTATGACGTACGCAAGCCAACTAAAACTACGATCAAACTCAATTGAAAAAATAATAAACCTTTGTGAAATAATTTGCAGCGTTTTTTGACATGATTTCGACGATTTTGAGATTCCAAACTGTCAAAAGTTGTTGCTGTCGACTTGTTTTGACTGCATATTCGAGTTCAGCGACCCAAAAAACGTAAGTATACGAAGTTTCACAATTTTAAAAAGAAGTTTGTAAAAGTCATATTCAGACTGATATTGGCAAAAAAGTGTATTTCAAAAACCAAAATCGCGCTAAGTCATATTTTTGACATTTTAAACCAAATTTCGGATGGAGGTCATCAAAATTCCACGTCTTTCTCAAAATAGCGGGCACCCTATTGTGGGTATTGTGCAAGAGCTCGACCCGATTTTTGTTCGAATTTTCACAAGTTTAATAATGAATTACTCTAGTTGAAAGTGGATTCCAGGATTTTAGTCACCCAAACTTTTTGTCCAGCTGTTTGGGATAAGACGGTCAGTAGACCTACGGTTCTACAGTCAGATCATTTGATAGTGATTAAATTTACACATTATTAGTTCATTATGGTTACTTAACAATATTAGTTTATAACTTAGCGTAATAAATCAGCTTTCCTTGACACTACAGAGGCTTTGGGAACATGAGATGTGATAAAATGAGAGCATTCCAAAAAGTGGCGAACGATTTTCCTACTATGAAAACTAAGGGAGTTACGCTTCCCTAGTAACGCATTGGTTGTACGTGAAAATCGATAGAAAATCAATATTTTCGCCGTGACGTGACGGTCGGAAAAAATTGTCTACTGCTCTGTGTAACAGCTCTTATCTGTTGCTTAGGTGTTCTTTCCCTTATCCCTTATAGATTTCCTTCCAGTTTCAATATTTTTATTGTGGCTTCTCCAGAAAATTTAATTTCTCCCTTGATGGGAAAAACAAAAGATCATGGATATGTCTAGTACCTACTGCTTACCAGTTGATACCTACTACTCAATTGTATACCAACCATGTAGTGCCTTCTTTTCACAAGATTATTCCATTATAGTTATTATGGTTATTAAAATAATATTATTTTTTAACTTAGAGTAATAAATCAGCATTCCTTGACACTACAATGGCTTAGAGGTCATGAAATGTCGTGGTAAAATGAGAGCATTCCAAAAAGTGGCGAACGATTTTCCTACTATGAAAACTATGGGAGTTACTCTTCCCTAGTAACGCCTTGGTTGTACGTGAAAATCAATAGAAAATGTGCCGATCGGGAAAAAAAGTGTCGGTCGGGAAGAAGCCATAGGTATTACCTATAGAAACAACAAACAAAAGAGCAATTTTCGAATTCATTTAAAAACAAGACCCCCCAGAGCAAAGACATATCAATGTCAAATTCCTCCCTTGTTGGGAAAAACAAAAGATCATGGATATGTCTAGTACCTACTGCTTACCAGTTGGTACCTACTACTCAATTGTATACCAACCACGTAGTGCCTTTTTTTCACAAGATTAGTCCATTATGGTTACTAAACAATATTAGTTTATAACTTAGAGTAATAAATCAGCATCCCTTGACACTACAATGGCTTAGAGGTCATGAAATGTCGTGGTAAAATGAGAGCATTCCAAAAAGTGGCGAACGATTTTCCTACTATGAAAACTATGGGAGTTACTCTTCCCTAGTAACGCCTTGGTTGAACGTGAAAATCAATAGAAAATTTGTCGGTCGGGAAAAAAAGTGTCGGTCGGGAAAAAAAAGTGTCGCGAAAACGACTCGGCGAAAACGAGTCGGCTTGACCCCCAGCCAAAAGACATATCCATGTCAAATGGAAACGTCCTGTATCATGAAACCCGTAAAAAGTTCCAGTCATTCCAAATTTGGAGAATGGCTGAGCTAACTACTTGAAAACGTTACTCGGAAGTGTCAAGAAATTTTCTTATGATTTTCACGTACAACCAAGCCGTTGATGGGGAAATGAAACTTCTTTAGTTTTCATCGGACAAAAATCGTTCTCCATTCGTTGGAAAGCTCTCGATTCATCACGCATTTCTTTCATACTTTTTCTTCTATCTATATCGTAGTTTTATATTTATTTCTGTTATAAATATATATAGTAAACAATGGCGATTGTTTTGTTGTCACTTGGTTGAAAAGTTAATCTTGGTTATAGCAATTATTGTAGACGCGCACCATAACAGAAAAACATACCTAGTAATTTCGATTCGTAAAATATTTATGACGTAGTTTTAGCGGGAAGAAAGCATGTTCCATGTTTCAGCATTTTAACCGAAGGCCCATAGCGGAAAGCAACCGAGGGGTCCAGAGGGAGCGAAGCCCCCCTTGCGAGGCCCAAAGGGCCAAGTTTTAGTGACTTTTTATCATAATTTTCAGCGAATATTATTGAAATTTAGTTAATTTTATAATGTTCTAGTTCGTTGTTGATCAACATTATTTGACTAAGATTTCGCTTTAAAAAATACTTAAATTTAAGGATTTTTAGCCGGAATTTGACCAATTGAATGTACTCAAAAAGTGTTGGTCAACGAACTCATGCTTTCGTTTGGAAAACTTGATTTTTTGGCGCAAGAACGGAATTTTTATCTCAACCCTGAGGAGTGTTCAAGTCTGAAATGACACATATATTATAGGTATGATGTATGTAGGTATACTTACAAATAAATCCATACCTACGAAAAAGCGTGAAACTGTAGGATTCGTTTCAGAACATCTCAAAGCGGATTTCAGTGAAGAAATTTTTAGAAATTTTTTATTTAAAAATTTTTGGAGCCTTTGAAATAAATAGCTTTGTTTTCTACGAGGTTTCGCTAAAAGTATCAAATTCCAGTATTAATAATTTTAGAACGCCTCAAAACGGTTCCATGGAGGAAATTTCGGAAAATTCCATTTTTTCAAATTGTTGGAGTCATAGCAATAACTTCATGATGAAATTTCGAAACGGAAATGAATGAGACATAAGGAATATCGTCCTTGATGCAAAAATTAACGGGGACCTTAGCTTACTACCTTTACGCAGATAACGCTCGCGTTGAGGCCCGCATTACCACGAGGAAGTAATTAATTCCGCCTCTCGTGGCGTCTGTAACCTTCTGCAACCTCCCCCCTTCCCCACCTCAGCCGAACTGGATTCGGTTGACACCGGGTCGTTCTGACCGATAAAAAGCAGTTTTGGGTTCTGTACGGTGCTCTGAACTAGGGATGGGTGTCAGCAAGGCCCTACAACTGCATGTTGATCTCAGTCGTCGCCCAATGCAAATTGAACAGAGCATTGGCTGACATATTGGGATCAATTTCACGCGCCCTTTTTGAATTTTAAGGCTAGCGTAGAAAACGTATTTTGTATTATCTTGATGAAAACTAGTCTAAAATCATTTAAAACGTCAATTATTATGATGGCAACACAGTTTGTAAATGAATTTTATGAAATATTCACAACAGAGACGCAAACTATGGGAGCTGTTTGTCTTTGGAATATCTAACCAACTATGACGATTCACAAACTTATTTAGTCAGAATGCTAATTAACTCAATTGGAAATAAGCAACGACTCTGCACAATCTGGTATTTATAGGATTTTTGCACATTACATTTAGGCCTTATGTTAATTAAAATTAATTGGTTCCAGAATAAAATGTACGATCAGATTTTCAGTTATCTGATCTTGTTGATGAAGAAAACAATAAATTACTCTCATATTCCTGCAAGTGAGTTGAGTTGTACATGGTTTTGGAGATGTATAATAATAATAATTTTATTACAATAAGCTTTCCAGTTCTACTTTTTAGGACGTCCCTCTGAAGCCATGTCTTCAGGCAAGGCTTTGTTAATAAGAGGGGCGCCTATTGGAATTGAACCAGGGGGGTAGGGAAGAACCCAAGTATGAGAAATAGATAACCGCATACAAATCCGTTTCAGACCATTCTAAGACCGAATCCGTGAAAAAATACACAGCCAAGGAAATGGCACATGAGCTTCCTCGTGACCTTCACAGTACGTCACCATTAAATTCTAGAAAACCTTGCCCGCATCATCTCTGAAAATCTGACCGAAATCCGTTCACAATTACCTGAGTTATGACCGAAACAAGAAAATTTTGTTTGCGCCTGCGCAGAGGCTACCGTTGATTCGATCATGACGGAACTGATAGGGGACCATGTAGAGCTATACCCGCACGATCCCTAAAAATTTGAAGAAAATCGCATCAAAATTGTGGAAATTACGGCTGTTGCAAGGACCGTAACAAGAATATTTCGTTCACGCATGCGCAGAGCGTACCGCTAATGCAATTATAATGATTGTCTTATGGGACCTCAAGGGACCTTACCCACATCATCCCTGAAAATCTGACCGAAATCCGTTCAACATTGACCGAGTTATGACCGTCACAAGGAATTCACGTTAGCGCCTGCGCAGAAGCTACCGTTGATTCTATCATGATGAAGTTGATAGAGGACCATCTAGAGCTTAACCCGCACGATCCCTGAAAATTTGGTTAAAATCGGATCAAAATTGTGGAAGTTATGGCTGTTACAAGGAAATGTGGACGGACAGACAGACAGACACGGAACCAAATTTGTTCAGGAGGCTCTGAAATGCGAGTGGAAATGCGAGTGGAAATTTTGATTTTGGAGCAAAAAATTTTTTTTCGTTTCGAAAGTGAAAACAAAGCTTCCGCTGCCTTGCAGTCTCGGAAGCAAAATCATAGGTGTATGTCTGTGCGCGTGAAACAAATGTTGTCGACGCTGCCCAGGCCATAATTCTCTACCGATGTTCGTGATTTTTATTTGGTTCGATTCCAATTCTAGTCTAGTTGTGATAATTACCGATTCTTTCAGGTGCTGCCCAAGTTACAACTCTCTACCGATTTTCGTGATTCTTATTTTGTTCCGTTAAGAATTCGATTTAGCTTTGGAATGTACCAGGAGTTTTAAATTCCATCATGAGAGGAAGTGAATGGAGGGTAATACTGATAAATCATGGTGTTTTAACAATTCTCGTCCGATTTTCGTGATTCTCTTTTTGTTCAACTATGAATTTGATCTAGTTTTGGATCGTATATCACGAATTTCAAATTTCATTATAAAAAGAGGTGACTGGAGGGGGTAACAGTAATATATCACGATGTTTCAACTATTATCATCAAATTTTCGTGATTCTTTTTTGTTCAACTAAGAATTTAGTCAAGTTTTGGAAGGTATATTAGGGGTTTCAAATTTCATTATGGAAGAGGAAGAATGGAGGAGTTAATAGATGTTTAAGGATAAATCATGATGTTTTAACTATTCAAGTTAGATTTTCGAGATCATTTTTGTGATCCGCATTATGAATTCGGTCCAGTTTATAAAAATATGTCAGGAGCTTCTAATTTCTTACTAGAAGTATAGTATTACAATGGAAATAATAGTTGTACAATGTCTTTGGGTATCAGCTACAAATATATCGATAGTGACTATAGATAGTATATTTTACACTGACTATCGATACAAAGATATATCATATGGGAAAATATCGATATATCGGATAATATCGATATTGAAAAGCAAACCATTTTTAGCGATTTTTCGAAGAAAATAAAGCTGTTGCACTTGATCAACAAATAATAAAGATACATTTTTTCAATTTTGTTCCTGGAAATCGGTTTTGAGGCACCAGAAACGATTCCTGAAGGTCGCAAAGTTGGATCTAAAGGTGGGATCACATCCATCCGGAATTGCGGAAATGCGGCAATACGTTTGCGCTTGGAAGTGGTGGAGGGGAGTGCGGAATTGCGGCAGGCCGTTCACAACCATCCGATTGCGTTATCATTGTTTGTGTCTTCTATTACCATTGCATTCCCCAGTCAGACCTGTTTCCTCCCGAATTTTCTCCTACCGGTCATTTCACGGGCATCAAAGCTCCATAAACGACGTTGACTAATAAACTCGTAAATCATGAGGGCATACGCAAGAGATTTTTATGTATGTACCTACCTACATTAAGGCAAAGGCGACGTCGTTTTGAAATGAGACTGTTGGGTAATTGTTAAGTCCTTTCATCGACTACGTACTTTTCCCAAGATAACATTATAGGTACCTTCACCTAGGCATTTTTAACCCAACTCGGCCTCATCTGCATAAAACCGTGCTCAATTTGAGTGTTTTATTAGTTTATTATTGTTATTCTTATATACAAGCTCTACAGGAATATATTTTCTTACCTTAAGTGCAAAAAAATAGGAAACTCGTGTTATTGCATTTCACAAGTCTATTTGCCAAGGCCAGTGATGTGAAGCAGGTACAGGTGCTATCGGAACCGTTATTTAGGTGCGTGGTGGGCCTACACCAAATCGGCCCATGGTACATAACCCTTTTAAAGTAACGCGTATTGGGGACTTGAATAGTTTCTACTTTCTAAATTTTGAATGTCTCTGATTGCTGCAGTGCGAGTTGACGATTTTGAGATTCCATACTTGTGACAGTTCCCGCGAGCTCCAAGAGAATGCGCTGCGCGTCCGTCGCTTCGGCGCCAGGCGTCCATTCTCACGTTGTTGAATTGCTGTGGTTGGCGATAGATGAGGATCCGAGAACCGGAAAATCATCTTCTCCGAACATAGCACATATGCTCTTTTACGATTTGTATCTCTTATGGTACTGTCACACCTCTCTCTCTCTATGAGTGCTGATTTAGGCCCGCATAGCACCTCTGGGGCGCTCTAAGTTCGTTTCATGGTAGTGAGAGCATGGTTATGATTATGTACGGCTGACGCCTAGTAATCCAATCCACTATTTTTGGGGCGTTAATGTTTCAGAAGAAACAAGGTCTGGGTATTCCAGAAGGAATACCCATTATACTCCCTTGGATACATAAATACTTTCATTGGTTCTTGACTATTAATTTCTCAATTTTTCCCCTCATATTATTTCTATTTAATATACCTAATTTTTTCCAAGGGCATTGTTCCCAAACCCAGGGCATCGTTCCCTATTTCATAAGTCCGCATAGTGGGCACCTTCCACTGTAAGTCTCCAAAGTTGAGCAAGTTATTTCCCCAGGGCATAGGTAGTTCCTATTTTCATAAGTCCCCAAAGGGGGCAGAAGCTCCCTACTGTAAGTCTCCTGGTTGAGCAAGTTATATTATTCCCGATTGTTCCAATCTTTGATTGGGGGTTAATTACCTAATGAATACTTCATATGAAGATTCATTGACAATCCATCCTGTTTTAATTTCTCTTTTTTATCCTCAATCGCCAATGGAGCTATTTATTAGTGAGCATCAGTTATCAACCAGTAAACTATTCCACCTAGTTTACATACTTGCTCTTCAATCAAGTGTGTTTTTTGAGGGGGGGAGTGTGACAATTCCCGCGAGATCCAAGAGAATGTGCTGCGCATCCGTCGCTTCGGTGCCAGGCGTCCAATCTCACGTTGTTGAATTGCTGTGGTTGGCGATAGATGAGGATTCGAGAACCGGAAAATCATCTTCTCCGAACATAGCACATATGCTATTTAGTACGAGTTGTATCTCTTATGGTAATGTCACACCCCTCTCTCTCTCTATGAGTGCGGATTTAGGCCCCCATTGTACCACTGGGGCGCTCTAAGTTCTTACAAACTGTCAAAGTTGTTGCTGTAGACTTGTTTTGACTGCATATTCGAGTTCAGCGACCCCAAAAACGTTAGTATACGAAATTTCACAAAGAAGTTAGTTTGTAAAAGTCATATTCAAAATTCTGATATTGGAAAAAAAACGTATTTCAAAAACCAAAATCGAGCTACCGGCGTAGGTTTTTGTTATGCAAAAAATCTGGAAAAATTCAGGGGTCATTTTTTTGACATTTTAAACCAAATTTCGGGTTTAGGTAATCAAAATTCCACCTTTCCCAAAATAGCGAGCACCCTAATGCCTAAGATACAGTTCCGTAGCAGCGATTTTATTGTAAGCGATAATCATAACAAAATCAATAGACACTTTTCGGTAACGTGACGTAAACACTTTTCGATTCTACGTGCCAAAGTAAAGACATAAAATGTCAGAATGTTATCTTTAATTCAGTCATGTTCCTTTAATACTTTCTATTCACGTCTTAACACTTGAATCGGCCTGCTGAAAAATTCGGCAGAAGGCACTTGGACCCTTTTGCACTTCCACGCTTGAATTTGTTTTTACTTTCTCAAAGTAGTGTCATAGCAGCGACTTTCACGCCATGTGACTTGTCTAAATCCTACCTAATAGGCGGTTGTTACTGTTTCACTGCAGTTTTATCTTCATCTAACGGTCCTGCTGCCAGCTCTTGTTATACAAGTCATCTCAGGGACTTCTAACAACCTTCAACGGAGCGACGTTCACCTCCGCCGCCATGTCCATACCTACATACATGTACATGTAGGTACATAAATATCTACCTAACATGTACAGTAGGGTGCCCGCTATTTTTAGAAAGGTGGCATTTTGATGACCTCCACCCGAACTTTGGTTTAAAATGTCAGAAAAATGACCACTGAATTCTTTCAGATTTTTTGCATAACAAAAACCTACGCCGGTAGCTCGATTTTGGATTTTGAAATGCGCTTTTTTTGGCCAAAATCAGACTTTTGAATATAACTTTTACAAACTTCTTTGTAAAATTGTGAAACTTCGTATACTTACGTTTTCGGGATCGCTGAACTCGAATATGCAGTCAAAACAAGTTGACAGCAACAACTTTTGATAGTTTGGAATCTCAAAATGGTCAAAATCATGCCAAAAAATGACAGTTTTTCAAAATTCATTGTAAATTATGAAAATTCTTATTTTTACGTATTTCTATTAGAATTTTGATTTTTTGACAAAATTCGAGTTCAGCGACTCAAAAAACAAAAATACGAATTTTCATCATTTTCATCAATGAATTTTGAAAAATTCTCATTTTTGAGATCCCAAATCGACTTGTTAGCGAATTTTTGAAGAAAATTAAGCTATTGCTCTCGCCTCAAAATTTGTAGAATGTGAATTTTTGAAAAAATTTTATGCAGAAATCCGTTTCAGGCTATTCTGAATCATATTCTGAAGTTTAACGCATTTTTTTATGTATGTATGTATGTATGTATGTATGTATGTGTCATTCCAGACGATAACTGTCCGTAGAATTGTGCTAGAAACTTCAAACAAATTTTAAAATGTTAAGGACACAAAACGAAAGTTCGAGTTCGTTGGCCAGCATGATCGGATTACATCTTCGGGTTGAAATTTTCGAAAATGTAGTCAAAAATTTCAAAATAGCCTGTTTTTTGCTATTTGTTGTGCGAAATAATTTTTTCAGCATACTAACATGTGGTATATTCGAAATCAGCGTAAGATTTCCTATAAGAATATGTATCAAGTTTTCAAAAATTTCAAAGTTGAAAAATCAGTCAAAAATCGAAATAATGCCGTTCGCTAGTTGTAAAAATCGGTAATATTTGCATGAAACATTGTCCAAATCCAGATTGAACTACTCTTATGGAAGTATACCTGTATAACCAATCCTAGAACCATGCTGTTTAAGGCTAGAACCATGCTGTAGATGGAAATTTGATTCCATGTTTGTCTATAAAAATCATAAACTAAAATTTCTCTACACGATCAATAGCGACTGAAACGTCGAAGATTTCTTCAAAAATTCGCTCATGGGGTCATGCTGCATGACTGGACTTTTTTGAAATACGCTTTTTTTGGCCAATATCAGACTTTTGAATATAACTTTTACAAACTTCTTTGTAAAATTGTGAAACTTCGTATACTTACGTTTTCGGGATCGCTGAACTCGAATATGCAGTCAAAACATGTCTACAGCAACAACTTTTGATAGTTTGGAATCTCAAAATGGTCAAAATCATGCCAAAAAATGACAGTTTTTCAAAATTCATTGTAAATTATGAAAATTCTTATTTTTACGTATTTCTATTAGAATTTTGATTTTTTGACAGCAAATTCGAGTTCAGCGACTCAAAAAACAAGAATACGAATTTTCATCGTTTTACAATGAACTTTGAAAAATTCTCATTTTTGAGATCCCAAACTATCAAAAGTTGTTGCTGTCGACTTGTTTTGACTGCATATTCGAGTTCAGCGACCCCAAAAACGTAAGTAAACGAAGTTTCACAATTTTACAAAGAAGTTTGTATAAGTCCATCTACAAGAAGTTGAGGTCCATCAGTGGTCTCGATCTGAGTTTTTTTAAATTATTGTAACCATTATTATTTTTATTTTATTGTTAAGTGCTGACAATAGTCAAACAAATTAATGTGACGGCAAATAAACGAAATAATACTAATAATAAGGTGGTGGCTATTTGAGTTTCATTTCTAACATCAATACATTAGTTTTGTCGTACCACGTATTCCTAGTAAAACTAGTGAAAAACAGCTTGTTCAGATTGGAATCAGCCGTGCGAGGTCAAGAAGCCTCGTCCCGTACTTAACGTGTTAAAAACAAAGCATTTAAAAAATAATCTCTACGAGGAACTTTTGATCAGAAATGGGTTCTAGAATCAATTTCCTGAGTTTGTGTGATAATTACTGTAAACACCCTGTATATGCACACCTGCCCGTAGGACAATGAGCGCGTGAACTAAGCTGGCAGTCATTACAGACGTAATTCCATGAAATTACCTCCATCACGGAGAAACCCTCGTAATCTCCAAGTCAACAATGTCACTTATCCGGAAACATCCAGGCGAGTAAACTGTGGTTCTGTCTCCAGTTCGTCAGTAGAGAATTTTCTAAGAAACAAAAGTGCCCAATGGACGCTTTATAATACTATCCTCGTAAACAAGCAATTCTTGTATCAAACTAGGTAGGTTGTGGCCGCGTGCGAGTGATGCTAAGTGAGTCTGGCGAATTTCAACTTTGAACTGATCGTGATGATCCTGGAGTTTGGCTTAATCGCAATCATAATTACAATTACAATCATAGGGTTTTAGAGTTGTGATTACAACGGCGATTATAATCACAGAACCTGGAGATATGGTGACGATTACACTTGTGATTACAATAATGATTACATTCGTAATCAGTTTTAACATGGAATCATGTTTTAGCGATGGATCCCCCGCCGAAAAGTGAGACTATAAAGTGACATGAAAGTAGCGAAAATAATTATTGTGATGATTTCCGCTTACAACCGAGTCGTTGCTAGGGAAATGGTAGGTACTTCGTCGTTTTTCATCCCACAAAATTCGTTGACCATTCGTTCGAAAGCTCTCGATTTATCCAACCATACTATATTAACTACTGCGAAGTGCGTGGCCAACAAGCTGAGTTACGAGCATGGTTATATGAATAATTGTTTACACACAGGAGATCATTCTCAATTATTGATATTGTGATCATGATTGCAACCGCTTGTTAATTTCTGATGAGCTAAAACATGATTCCATGTTTTTTTTGTTTTTTTTTTTTTTTACATTTTATGTATTTGCTATGGCTCATAAACTAAAAACGCTGCAAATTATTTCACAAAGGTTTATTATTTTTTCAATTGAGTATGATCGTAGTTTTAGTTGGCTTGCGTACGTCATAAGGCCTGTCCAGACTGCTCGGCGTGTCCTATTTCAAGTTGCCACAACCTATACCTACTTCTATAATTATATACGCATGTTTATATTTCTCGATTTGAGCTCCTATCTATTCAAATAATTATTGCCTTGATAATATCATTATCTAAGTACGTACGAAAAGTCGAGAGTTTATGTTATTAAATATTCCACTAAGCGTGCCAGCCGTGAGCGCGTACGTCAGTCTAACACTCAAAGCCTCGAAAAAGACACTATTTCACCTATTTTTGGCTCATAGCACCCATGGGTGTGGAGCGATCGAGCTGGCGAGATGTTAGGACCAACTAGACCCCAAGTGAAGTCCATGTGCGAAATAACGGAATTTTTAAGTCAATTCTAAGGCCTTTTATGGCCCAAACGGCGGACGGCGGACGGACATTGCAAATTTGGATTCTACGCACTTTGAAACGTAAAATGACAAAGTTTGAGGGGGGGAGGGGGGATGGGGGTTATAAAAATTGTTTGCTATACGATCACATAGGCTTATTATTGAAAACATGAAAACATTGAAAACCAAAAACGTGACGGAAATTGCTCACGAAAATATTCTGATGATTTCCGCTTACAACCGAGTCGTTGCTATGGAAATGGTACTTCGTCGTTTTTCATCCCACAAAAGTCGTTGACCATTCGTTCGAAAGCACTCGATTTACCCAATCATATTATGTTAACTACTGCGATGTGCGTGGCCAACAAGCTGAGTTATGAGCACGGTTATTTGAATAATAACTGAGTGTACACTCAGGTGATCATTCTCAATAATTGATATTTTGAACATAATTGCAACCGCTTGTTAAGTTCTGATGATACGAGTCTGCAGCTAAAGACATAAAATGTGTTGCAGACTCGTATGCAAACGTTTTTCACTCTACGATGGTAGGGAGCTTTTTAAGATACCTACCAATAGCATCTGGAATTTTACTTGCATTCTTAATCACAACTGTTTTTGTGATAACAACTGTAATTACAAGTGTGTTATGTGATTTTGGCCGTAAAAACCGCTGTTCCCAATAAATAAGCCCGTTACCGCACATTTTTTCCAGTAATTACAGTCAGAAACATAACTAACAGACAAATTACAGACATAAAACGAATTTTATCCGAACATGCCAACAACCTATTTAAACACCGCATGAAACCCCACGAAAACAGCCCCATTTGTGACCAATGTAATGCGGGAAAAATTCAAACTGTATCCCGTACATTAGCTGCATGTCACTTCAAGTCTTGGAAATGCTCTAACCGAAATCCTTAATGGAATGCAAGTATAGGAATACTCGAAACTAGGGCTAGAAGAAACTACAGAACTGACTACCGTACAAAATATACTACACAATAGCGGAGGGCCTGTATAGGGAGAACTACCAAAGGGATTTTCGGTGCAAAATACCTCAAGTCAAACGGTTGTGCGGAAATGTGAGAAACTTCTCAACCCGAAAACCCACATGAGCTCACATCTATCTCGGTGTAGGCAAATATCAATAAATGGACAGCATTACGAGGTTCAGTACGAAAAAAATACACTAAAATTATTACATGTGGCAATTGAGTACCTACCTATCTTAAAAAACTCGGTTATTGCATTTTTGGCAAACTGCGGCCGTTTGCGGGGACCTAAAAAAATCGAGTGATGGGTCATTTTTTCATGAAATTTTACGTAAAATTCAAATCTGCAATAAAAAAGGGGATTTTCATTTAAAATAACGAAGTTGATGTCAATTGTGCACGTTTTTGTCATGCACAATTTTATCATTTTTGAGATCTTTACAAAAAACATTGATTGCAAAAAAAATTTGTTTTGGTCCATATTAACGATTTTAGGAGGGGGGAGTTTTTGGGGACACCCTGTGTATGTATATATTGATTCGTCCTATATACCTAGCTGATATTCTGGATATTTACCTACATTATTTAACTGAAAGTTTCTCCACCTTTCCATAATCTGGTCAATGAATTGGTTTATTCCCATCACACTCGTGTAGAATAAAAACGATAATGGGGACCATATCCTCGACTCTGTAAATAATCCCGACCCAAATCCCTAGCACAATGAACAGTTTACGAAGTATATTCCTCATCGTGTACCTACCTACCTTACCCATCGTAAAAGCCACTTTACTCTCGGCCCTCTAATTATGAAAGGATTAGGAAGGTTTTTTGCTTCGAGGTGAACGGTAGGTTACTATGACACTGAAACTAGAGTATGTTTTCAGTAAAATAATGAATAACAAAATAGGTAGGTACCTACCTAAATAGTGGAGCAGGGAAATTGTTAGGTCCTCATTGCACGTTATACAATCCTTGCTGGACACATTGCACTTGTACTTGCGTATGAAAATAGTGTACAAGTGTCATTCTAATATAAATAGCCACATTAATTCATGTATAGATTTTGAATAAAATTTTAGTTATTAGGTTAACATTATGTACCTATGTTATATCGGTTTCGCTGTCTATATAGTCTATATGCCAGACTGCACCACTTGTTATCCTCTGTTGTACTGTAGCCCTGAAAATGCTATACAAATATAGCGAAACGTCGGTGTAGAAGATTTTTTGAATTATTGACCAACCCTAACTAACCCTCAATTTCAATACGAATCAATGACCACACAGTTTCATCATGGTCAGTAAATAGAAAGAAGAAGAAGAATTGAACCAAACCACGAGTTCTTTCTTCTTTGTTTTTGTTTTGATCTGCCGGGTTCTGCCAAGTTATCATTATTTATATTAAACTAACTTAACTATCTTTATTTGTGACAAATTTCCTTAGAAATGAGCAGATATTGTGCGGGTTGTGTTGTTGGTTTCACGGTCGATCTGATGGTCCAATCTAAAAAATTACAACTGGTACCAACGATTAGAGACAGAAGTTCATCGAGGAAAGTAAGTCTACAAAAATTCACATTTCGCTCTTCAGTACCAACGTCAAATCATTCACAAAATTTCAAGCTATCTATTAGAAAATTAAATTCCTAAAATAAACAGAGTTTCAAGATTTTAAAGGAGGAATATTGTTGATTATGACTGCTTGATGTTACGTATTTTTGAGACGCGAGTTTTGCGAGCATCCGGACGTCTTAAATATATAGGTACCTTTTACTAATGTAGTAACACGCTAGATAGCTTTTAATATTGCGTGGGGACACATACGGAACTTTTTGACTAGGCGAACATGTAGGCTGTTGTATTTGTCCCCATTTTTTTCAATTTCATATTGGAAACCGGACCGACCGGGAGCCCCAAGCCAAAACAGAAAGCCAACAATCCTACAGCCAAACATTCTATAAATTACAAACTTTTTTTTTTTTTTGACAAGTTTTATTGCGCCAAGTAATAACAACTTATAAGCAATATTCATGTGATAAATTATTATACATTTTCTTAAGGTCTAATATACTTCACTTTAGACTTATTGTTCTGATTAATGAGTCACTAGTCTCGACGTTCATTTTATTTCACTTAGTTCATGCGGTTTAGTTCTTTTAAGTCTTCTAGTAGATCTAGTAGATCTTCGGTGTCAAGGAGCTGAACGACATCCTCGTTAACATGATCTCTGAGCCTCAAAAGGTGATTGACGGCTTGCTTGCGGATAACCTCATTGACAGATTCAACTTTCAACTCATAGTGTAATCTGTCGTTTCTGAAGTATCTGTATGCATCAACGCAGGTACGCAGAACATTATTCTGAAAGCGCTGAATAATGTTGCGGTTACTTTGTGCAGTGCACCCCCACAGTTGCGCACCATATGTCCAGACAGGTTTGAGGACTTGGTTGTACAATATGAGCTTATTGTGTATAGAAAGTTTTGAGTGTCTTCCCATAAGCCAGTACATTTTCCTGAATTTGATAACCAGTTCAGACTTTTTCATTTTAACGTGTGATTTCCACCTCAGTTTGGCATCGAGTGTCATCCCAACATATTTAGCTTCATTGGCAGTCAAGGAAGGCTGGCACGTAGTTGATCCTTTTATTTGTGAAATCAACTTGTACAGACTTCGCTTCATTCAATCTAATTCTCCATCTTTTTGTCCATTCATGGATGCGGAGGATGGAGTGGTTTAATTTTGTAACTGATTCGATGTTGGTTTCTCCTGTCGCCGAAATTGCAAATTACAAACATGCTAAACATTAAATGTTTATACATGTCTTCACATGAAATCACATGTTTTCTTTGATAGTTTAATAATGGTAGATTCACATTGGTTTGTAAGTGGAGACTCATACGGAACTACACCCGAGGACGTCCTAACAAGGGCGATGCACGAAACAAGTTGGGCAAACGGGTTCACATTTACGTATTCCCCAGAATCCAGTTAGTTCAGGAGCCACTAAAGCTAAGTAGGGACCGTTCTTTACCGTTTTCCTAGCCCCGGGCTACAGGGACGTCCTTGAATATAGTATATAATACTGGTGAGAATTTTAAAAAGTTCCAGTCATGCAGCATGATCGTATGAGCGAATTTTCGTAAATTATTGTATTATATGTCGTTAAGTTGTTTTGAAATCTCAGCTTTTTTAACTATCAATTTTATGGCAAAAAAACTATTCTAAATAATAGTCTCCTATTCAAATAGAGGTTTTGAAATCTTAGCATTTTTTGTAGTTTTATCGATTTTTTAGCGAATTTTAATGTATTTCAAGTACATTTTTCAGCATAATTTTGTACATACATTTTTTAATGTTCTATTTTATAGTTAATAAACTTTATTTGAGCAAAATTCTACCAAAAAATATAAATTTAACAATTTTTAGCCATTTTTAGTGATTTTTTTAGTCCATTTTTGAAATTTGACCAATTTAATGTGGTCAGAAAGTTCTGGCCTACGAACTGATCCTTTTGTTTGGAAAGCTCGAATTTTGACGCAAGAACGGAAGTTTTATCTCAATCCTAAGGAGAGTTAAGTCTGGAATGACATACATATGCATATATATTTATATATAGGCATTCGTTTCAGAATGCCTTAAAACGGATTTCAATGGAGAAATTCATGCACCTATTGTTTTTTCACGGATTCGGTCTTAAAATGTTCTGAAAAGGATTTGTATATGGTTTTTTTTTCTTTTCCTAATGCTTAGTGCCCTGGATCAATTCCAATAGGCACTCCCTCTTGTTAACGAAGCCTTGGCTCTAAGACATAGCTTCCGGGGGACGTCTTAAAAAACAAGAGCGATTCACGAAACAAGTTGGTCAAACGGGTTCACATTTACGTATTCCCCCAGAATCCAGTTAGTTCAGGAGCCACTACAGCTTTAATGTAGGGACCGTTCTTTACCGTCTTCCAGTGGTTGGTAAGTTTAATGCCGCACTCCGGCCTTGACTTCTTCTTGCCCCTTTTCAACACATCCTCCGGTCCCCAAGGATTTTTCCTGCTCTTAAGAAATTAGGAAGTCAAGGAATAAGAAGAAAAAGTTCCAGCCATACTGCATGACCTTACGAGCGAATTTTCGTAACTATCGTACTATGTTATATTGAATTGTTATTACAATTCAGGACTTCAAGTACAAAGGAATTCTTGACTACCGATTTCATGGCAAAAAAACCGTTCTATACAATATTCGGCTACCCAAAACAGATTTTGATTTTTTAGTTTTTTCGGTTTTTATCTATTTTTCGGAAAATATTAATGACATTTAAGGACATGTTTCAGCTTTAACTTCTGCATACCATTTTTAATGTTAACAACGTAATTAAACGTGTATTGACAAAATTTCTGCTCTACAAAAAGAAAATTTTGATTTTTAGCAATTTTTAGTGATTTTTAGGATGTCCCTCTAAAGCTACGTTTTATAGGCAAGGCTTCGTTAACTAGAGGGATGCCTATTAGAATTGATCCAGGAGGGTGGAGGACAACCCAAGCACGAGAAGAAAAATAACCGCATACAAATCCGTTTCGAACAAATCCGTGTTTAGCATTTTTTAGTGATTGTTTTTTAGAACATGTTTTGAAATTTGACTAATTTAATGTGCTCAAATGGTGCTGGCCAACGAATTCATCCTTTCATTTGGAAAAGCTTGATTTTTTGCGCAAGAACGGGATTTTTATCTCAATCCTAAGGACAGTTGTAATCATCTGGAATAACACACACATATATACTCACATATTGTTTAGGTGTACCAGAGGTGGGGCTTCAAATGTGTTAGAAAACCAATTACCTATGGCATAAGCAATATATTTTAAATTCAATGAACCATATGAAAAGAAATAAATTAAGGAGCTCCTTCTAATGTTGTACAATAGTGTATATAATTATTAGATCTGACGTGTACTAGGTACCTAATATTGATATTGTACTTAGTTAGTAATGTTCTTTGAGGCTGCTGAATGACGAGCGATATATATTAATAGAGAGTTTTTGGTGACCACTAACGTACCCTTAACGTCACCCTACCGTACCCAAGAGTACGTGACCTTGAGGGTACGTTAGCAACGTCGTACGTTAGAATGGCTCATTTAACGTCACCCGTTTGGGGACCTAAAGGCACACGACACCAGCCTAACCTTCCTGTAAATGTAACACTACTGGGCTCCTCAAAATTACTTGAATACTGGTGAAATAAATAATAGTAGTTTTTCTTTTCAAATGCCTCTTTACCAACTAATTTTGTTGATAGCGGGTAGGTTGAACACCCCTCAAACTTGGTTATTTTTCGTTTCAAGTCGCGTAGATAGAAACCGAATGTGCCATCTGAAGTCCGCCTCCTACGTCGCGCTTTACTAGCCTTCAATTCGATCGAAAAAAATCCGTTCTTTTGCGCACAGGCTCTATTTGGTCGATTAGAGCTTTGTTTTTATTATAATTTCACATATTTTAAATGAGGAACCTGAGTTTTAAGACTCTACTTCTTCGCAGTATTGTTCTTAGTTAGCCTGATCTCAGCTGTTTTCTCGTGAACATTGCGTGAAGTGCTGCCTCCACTGATGATTATCAGGTAAAATCCTGGTTCATTGTCATAGAGATGTATACTTTTTCATATTTCTTGATATATTACCCAACCGAAAACCCAAAAACATGAAGTTCATAACGACTAAAGACCCAAAAGTGCAACTAAATCGCGGTGTTTTCCACTTGAGGCTTACTATCTTTGCGTTAAATCCATGCCTTGTTTACGAATTGAAAACTAACAATGAGAAACTATACCGTATTTGTACTGAGATTAACATGAAATTCGAATTTAGGATTGAAAATCGGCATTTCACATCGAAATAAAGAAGTCGATTAGACAACCAGTAGACAACAAGATAGCTGGGAAAAAATATCGCGTTACCCAACCACCGTTAACGTGACATCAAAATTAAGGCAACCGTTCTCCCGGCTCCTTTTGGGTATTAGGAATTCTGACCGTTTGGTGCAGGACGAGGAGCACGCGCCAGTGTAGAAGATTTTACCCAGATTCTGCGTAGAATCAATACGCAGCATGCGGAGCGATGAACAGAGATCGTTGAAAAGAGAGCGAAAAATAGAGAGCGGTGCTGCCGAGAACGTCCTTGCTATCTGTAAGCATAAAATGTACCGATTTCATGATGATATGCTCCAGAGAAGCAAGGAAAAACCGACAGCTTGGAAACCAAGTTACGGTTGAGTTATCGTCTCAGTACTAATATGTACTCACATAGAAATGGCCAAATGTTGTGTCAGCGTCGTCCTGGTAGATGTGAGTCTTGGGTACGGGATGCTGCTGACCCTTTCCACAAGAAGCAATAAATTCAAAATAGTGGATGCTGAAGACCACGAGATTGAGGAGTCAGTCACGAACGAGGTTGGTTCAATTGGCAGTCTCAAAGCAAAATGGTGTCTTGATGGAGTGAAACGTGGTTATGTTGAGAGATAGATAGAGGGGGGCAGGATTCATGAGAAGATAGGATCACTGAATCGGCTCGTGGAATCGTAGTCAGGCACAAAGAACACTTCACTACACTGATAATATTAGAGGTAATAAAGCGCCGGCTGTTTATCATCTTTGTTCGGCAGAACATAAACGAATAGGTATACAAACAAATAAACGAATTATACTCTTAGGCGTGAACACATATGAAAGTGTTGAACTATAGGATTCGTATCTGAAACCCTCAAAACGGATTTCAATGAAGAAATTTTTCAAAAATTTTGGATTTAAAAATTTTTGGACCCATTGCAATAGCTTCATTTTCAACGAAAATTAGCTAATATGTTGTAGGCAGGATTTTACTCCATTGTGCTTCCGAGTCTACCTAAAGGTAGCGGAAGCATTGTTTTCACTTTTGAGAGAAGCAAATTTTTTGGCCTTCAAAATCAAAATTTCAACTCGCATTTTACGTTTTAGACCATTCTGAACAACTTTGGTTCCGTGTCTATCTGTCTGTCTGTCTGTCTGTCGTGTGTCCGCAAATCCTTGTAACAAGCGTATTTTCCACAGTTTTCATCCGATTTGGATGAAATTTTCAGGGGATGTGCGGGCTAAAGGGTGGACGGTCTCCTATGAGTTTCATCGTTCTTGACTCAATACCTCATTCCGCGCATGCGCAAACGTAAATTCTACCAAGCATCATTTTCTCACGCCCTAGTCGTCCGATCTCGCTCAAATTCGGATAATAGTTGGGGGATGACAATTTGATCATCTTATATCAGTTTCAACATGCTTGTATCATTAAGAGCTACTGCGCATGCGCCAACATGAAATCCTTGTAACAAGCTTATTTTCCACAGTTTTCATCCGATCTGGATGAAATTTTCAGGGGATGTGCAGACTAGGGACTAGACGGTCCATTGTCAGTTTCATTGTTGCCATAACAATACTTCACTCTGCGCATGCGCAAACGTAAATTCCATTATGCTCCATTGTTTCACACTCTAGTCGTTCGATTTCGCATAAATTTGGATGATAGTTAGAAGAAGATGACTTGATTACCTCATATTAATTTCAACACGATTGTATCATTAATAGCTACTGCGCATGCGCCTATGTAAAATACTTGTAATGACCTTAATTTCCACAGTTTTCATCCGATTTTGATGAAATTGTCAGTGAATGCGCGGGTAATTTTGTTGATGGACCTATTTCATTGTTATCAACTCATCAATTCATTCTGCGCATGCACAAACGTAAATTACATTTAGTATCATTTTTTCGTTGCTTAATTGACCAATTATGACATTTCACGCTACTTCTTGATTTACTCTTTTCCGCTATAGAGTTTTGACATTTTATGTCTTTACTATGGCACATAACTCAAAAAGTAGGACGTTAGTGTGACGAAGAAATCGTTATGAAAAATTTTGATGATTTCCGCTTACAACCGAGTCGTTGCTAGGGGAATGGTACTTCGTCGTTTTTCATCCCACAAAATTCGTTGACCATTCGTTCGAAAGCTCTCGATTTATCCAACCATATTATTTTAACTACTGCGAAGTGCGTGGCCAACAAGCTGAGTTATGAGTATAGTTATATGAATAATTGTTTACACACAGGTGATCATTCTCAATAATTGATATTGTGAACATGATTGCAACCGCTTTTTAATTTCTGATGATTTCATTGAGCTGGTGTTTCGATGATTTGATTCATAGCAGGTGATTCGAATATTGCGAGAACAGTTTGATTTGTGAAGCGGTGGTTAAATAATTTTAATAGGTAATTTCTATACTTTACACTCTAGGAAGCTGTAATTTCGTATGTAGCCTCTTTAGGACATTTACTTGACGATGCCCAGGGTCAGGATCAGATGAGTGGCTCTTAAAGCTAATTTCTATGCTTTACACTCTAGGAAGCTGTAATTTCGTATATAGCCTCTTTAGGACATTTACTTGACGATGCCTAGTGTTTGGATCAGCTGAGTGGCTCTTAGAGCTTGCATACGAGTCTGCAACTAAAGACATAAAATGTCCCAATGTGCTGCAGACTCTTATGCAAGCGTATTTTCAATATCATTTGAAACTTTTCAGTGTTCTATACATTCATGATTGGTAAACGAGGAAGCTATGTGCCACACCCAACTTGGCAGACATTTTGATGTAGTCTTATGCAAAACATTTGCTGCATTTACGAGTGGTTCACCCTGTAGAGCAGTATCTCAAACTTGTTCATAAAAAATCACATGTTCATACAATTACCGAAATAGGTAGGGTAGAACGTCAAGATTCACCGATTACGTTCTGCTTTTTTTTACAGCTTATACAAAGAAAAACCCGAGCTGAAGTTCCTGAAGGACGGGATGATCGAGTACAACATGACCTACCAATTCCATTTCAACGCCCAGAAGTCACGAGGATCCGAGTCGGACATGGTGACCGGCCTGAACGTACCGCTTTTAGTAAGTTTCCAAGCAGTCAGATTGTGATTGAAAATTGGTGTCATTTTGCATCGTGGTGGTGTCAAATTTGGTGGTGAAAATTCAACAAAATTATCAAGATACTAGCTGGTTCTCCCGTGTGTTGCACAGGTTGACTTGAACATTATCAAATAGCCTGTGACCCAAGTTGAAGTAATTCTGATAGATTCGGCCACTCTGATCCCCAGTTGGTTCAGTGACGTTCAAAACGCTTTAACATCCTCCCCTCCCACTGGGTCAGAGTTCAAAAATTTGAAAAAAAAAAGTAGTCTTTGACTTGAATTAGAGTCATTCAAACATATTCGACAATCAAATCCCCAGTTCGTTCAGTGATGACAAAGATAGCCCATCCCCCCCTTCCCCTAAAATACCCCTTTCTTAGGTTAGACTTGAAAATTTTCAAGTAGCCTGTGATTTAAGTTAGAATACTCCAAACATATTCGACAGCTGAGATCCCCAATTCGTTCAATGACGTTCGAAACGCTTTAAGTCCCCCACCCCCACCCTCCCTCCATTGTGGGTCAGATTTGAAGATTTTGAAAAAAGTAGTCTTTGACTTGAATTAGAGTAAAGGTGGATTCACACTCGCGGTAACGGGAACGTCAGATCACAGTCAGGTCAGAGTCACGTCAACGGGCCACCCATTCACACAGCCAAGTCAGATCACGTCAGGTCAGGTCAGTCTTCCCCGCGCAGTGACGCGATGTCCGAGAGGATGAAAAATTTGTATAAAATAGCTTTGCTACTCGAGAAAGAAGATGAAACTAGACCCCGAACGGAGAATCGGAGTCTCGTATCAGTGGAAAATTCACTGATACGATCATACCGTCAGCGACGTCGCTAAACAAAAATAATAAGGGGGGAAGTATTAGGAAATTCTCAACTGAACCAAAACTTTTCCTAACTCCAATAGGATGTATAGTATCACTTATAAATTATACCTCTTACCAACAGGCAATATGTATTGCATATAATATATGTACCCACTAAATACACGTAACACTAACAAAATGACCTTTTTCAAGTGAGTTTTTATATGAAAATTCGATAACATACCTATCGTTTGCAGTAATACCACAATATTCGATTTTGATTACAATAAATATTGTCACTATTTGAAACTTGAAGAATGTATAAATGACCAGGATAAATCTTCCAGATATTTTTAAAAGCACAAAGCGATTTGCTGATTAGTAAATGAGATATATATTTATATTTTTTGAATTGAAACAATAATTGCAATGAGAAGTAACAATAAGAAAATATACATTTATAGAAATTTTTATCTCTACACGATTAGTTTAAAAGGTTGAGTTTACTAGAAGTGGGTATGCAGATTTTTCCATTTAGTCCATGCTTGTCCATATTTCCTATGTAAAAACACTCATCAGTCATTGTAACCTTAAAATTATTTGTCATATGTTTCAAACTACTGAATGTTCTACATTGAACTACAGAGTGGATTCGGAATAGTGTGATCAATTTTTTTGGGTGAGTAAGCCGAAAATAGAGCAATACGCCGTCAAGCCAAATTTTTTATCACTATCCGTTTTTGAGATATAACATAATTGCGAAACGCTGTGGAAATTTGGGAAATTTGAACGAAAAATGCCAGTTTCGTGCAAAAAATTAAAATACTTCAAGTATTCCATGAATACCTGGTACCTACAGTTGCGAAAACTAGGATTTGATTAGAATTAGTCTTCCAAATACGTCTCTTCAAATTATGGGTTTTATTGCCAGCTCCCAAATTTTCCCAACTTCTCCCATGTCAGTGAGCCCCCCCCCCCCCCCCCCCCAAGTCACCCCTATAGCGACGCCCCTGCATGCTGTATTACTGGAATTTTAGCATACCTTAATGAAATTTAAGTAAATTTAGCAGCGTAAATTCGTGCAGAAAGTTTTAACGTATTTAGTTCAAAGTTCATAAACTTTTTCTAAGCAATAACTTTCTAAAAATCATAAGTTTGATGATTGTTAGTCGAGAGAATCCTGACGGGAGGACACCCAGCGGAGACGAGATTCGACTGTTTGTGATTCACATTTCACGTTCAGTCCGGGAAGGTCAACGTCACGTCAGGTTTCGATCGCTCGCCGGGCGACCTGACGGGAAGTGACTGGACCGAGATTTGATCTTGACTATACCGCGCCCGTGAGTGGGAATCACCCCGTAACGTTTCCACAGAAGCAATCTTGACGCGACCTGACGTGACTGTGATCTGACGTTCCCGTTACCGCGAGTGTGAATCCACCTTAATCAAAACATACTCGACAATCAAATCCCCAGTTTCTTCAATGATAACAAAGACACCCCATTCCCCCCCTCCTCCCCTAAACACCCCCTATGGGGCGGATTTGAAATTTTAAACCTTTTAAACCGTCCCTGGACTTCCACAAATAATTTAAGACCAAAATTAGCCAAATCGGTCCAGCTGTTCTCGATTTTTAGTGAGACTAACGAACAGCAATTGATTTTTATACATAGATAGGGCGGAATTCATAGTCGCACCGTGAGATGGGAAATTTCTTGACTCGAGCCAAGGTCACATCTGGCTTCAGGAGGTGGACTGGTGTTCATAGTCAAAAGGTACAGGTGTCGAGGCCAGCCACACCTCCGACTTTTCTCAAGGTGGCTTTGAGGAGACATGGAGTCTAGACGAGTTCGTTGGCCAGCATTTTTTGAGCACCTTCAATTGGTCAAATTTCAATAAAGGGTTGTAAAAATAGCAAAAAACAGCTAAAAATCGTTGAATTTATATTTTTTAGCAGATTATTGCTCAAATCAAGTTTATTGATTATAAAATGGAACATTAGAAATTTATGTACTAACGTATGCTGAAAAATGTACTTAAATTTCATTAAAATGTGCTAAAAAATCGATGAAAACTGCAGAAGAAGTTAAAAGTCCAAAATCTCTTTTTGAATAGCAGATTATTATTTAGAAAGAGTTTTTGCCATCAATTTGGTAGTTTATTTGGTAGTTAACAATTTCTTTTCACTCAAAGTCCTGAATTTTCAAAACTATTTAACCTCATATGGTACGATAATTTACGAAAATTCGCTCATACGATCATGCTGCATGACTGGAAATTTTTTCTTTTGGCAGGCTCCACTGGCCTTCATGTGACCGCAATCGGGTGAGAAATAGGTAGCTTGAATCCTCTTTGGACTTCAACGTGAACGAAACCAATTCATGCCTCTTTTTTTTAACACAACGACTCCCCTACAGTAAGAGAAAAATTAGATCAAAGATGTTAAAAACGGACTTACCTAATTCATTTACTTCTCAATGCTTCGACAAAACGTTTCACCAAAGTTCATGTGAGTACCTACTAAAGGGCATGACTAAGTAGGGTAACCAGGTGTACCCCAGGGCCTGGTGTACCCAGGGCCGATCAAAAGTTGAAGCAGAAAAAAAAATCATAACAGTGATGTGTCTACCATGCTGCATAGCCTTTTCCAGGCACATGTAAACATTCCATATCAAGTTTCCATGATAACACGTGAGGACTGTCAAAAGTTTTTGTATGGTGTTCTCGATCCCTGTTGTAAAAAGTTTGAGGGTTTTTGAGGTGCAAGTGAACAAGGTAAGAACAAATATTCACGTTTCTATGGTAGTACTATATGGTTAACATCTTATTGAAGAGTTCTGAATGACTTTGCAGGATTTAATCAAGAATTATAGCAGATATGCAATTTTTTAATTTTTGATACATCTTCGTACTCAGGGCCGATTTTTCGTTGTACCCAGGGCCGGCCCATCATACACACGGACAACATGAGGTGGTGGCCCTGGGTACAATATCTGAAACAATATTGTATAAAATGAGATTAGGAGTATAAAATTAACCCAATCCGGTCAATTTCGTTATTACTACAAGTAAACGAATCTTTTTCAGATGCCACCAAGTTCTGTGGGCATAAACCCCACCTCTGAAGCTACAATAGTTGCTGCTGTGCATGAAGTGTTAGCAGGAACAATCAAAAATAAAGCAGCTGAGGCCCATAATATTGCACGTTCTACTCTATAGTGACAAATCGAAAAATTCAAAGTGGTGATGGAGAAGTTAACTATGATCATAATCGTGACCACAAAAAAGTTTTTTCGGCATCTGAAGAACATCTTCCGATTTTTTAAGGTTCTACCAGATCCAGTTTTTCAAAGAAGGGGGCAATGAAGTTGTTTGTCATCTTCCAAGGTTTGAACGTAATGTGATTTACGTTTTTTTGATAGACCATGTGACCACTCTCAGGGTTTCCATTCATTTCGTATGTTTGTATGTTTGCATTTCCGTTGTTACATAATATAGGCAAATTCCCCCGTTTTTTTTTTTTTGGCTCCATTCCAAGAGCAGTCCACAATTTATCGCCATATTCTGTGTGATTACAAAGGTTCATTATTGAAAATTATACCTAAACCATAGAAGTTAAGAAAATATAACTGAAGTGCAATTCTACGATATGCGCTCTCTGGTTATCTTAACTAAGTACCGAGCTTTTCAGCTCTCTAAAATTTCTCTGTAGTCCTATTCTTGTCGTTCCCAAGTCAAGCTGCGATTTTATGTGATTGTGAACTATTTACAGAGGACATTAATTTGAGAATTCCCTATATCTCAACATCATAATGCCTTTGAATGATTTAGCATATTCTAGTTGTCTCTAAGTCTAAGTTGTGACTAATAAGATCTTGGATTTCAATCGTGATTGGATGTGATTTTGACCAATCAATAGCCCTAAGATTTCAATTTTATGGTTTTCTATAAACTATAATCAAAATCTATTCATCCTTAAGTCAGGCTGAGTTTTAAATACCTATATGATTTTGATTTAGGACCTGCAAAGTTATTTTAAGAAATCTCAAAATTTAAGGAAGATCTTCTGTAATATAATCAATGTGATATTAAATTTGTCATTTTAAGGCTGCTAATCAAGCTGCTAATTGAGTTGTTGTCACATTTTCTTCTAATTTTAAATATCAACTGTGGTGGCCCTGGGTTCAACACCCTCTGGCCCTGAGTACAACGGGGTGTAAGGCCCATTTTTTGAAAAACATGCTGCTGTACAAAAAATTGTGTCTTGATGAATGATTAAGCCAATGAGAATTGTTACTAAGGAGTCGCTTCAACGATAAATTGTAAAAATAGTATGGAATATGGGTACTTTGATACTCAAATTACGATTTGAAGAAAAAGTGGCTCTGGGTACAATAGGTTAGGTACCCTACCTACCTACCTATGCTCTGTCTGATGGTAGGAAATTGAAATCCTTTCGGGTTCTTGGAAAATGTGCTGAGTGTTCAACTTACTCCCAGCTCACCCTATTTATACATTTTTGGAGTCTGTGCTATACCTTCATTTTCTACGAAAATTCGCTAAAACAGTTGAACTTTGACGATTATGTTCACAGGGAACAGCGACGATGGTCGAGCAAACCTTCCCGATGGGCTTGGGATTCCTTAACAACGCGATTCCCTTCCTCTTCCCCAACATCACAGACATTTTCGTGAGCACCACAGTCAAAGATCTTCTTTTCGATGGAATCGTCCTCAGATGCAACTATTCCTCAGGTGAGTATCTAGGTACCTTTCTTGATTTATATTAATTTGATGAATATTTATGGCCTAGCTTCAACTGAGTTCAAAATCTAGTTACCTACATAGCCATTTAGGTACGTACCTTACAAGTGCTCCTCCGATTGAATTAACCATTTTTCGCGAACGAGGTAATAGAGACTTTTTGCAGTCGTCCCAAGAACGAAACCGTCAAAACCGTAGTCCCTGAGATAAGGCGAGCACATGGATGCTAACTGGATTCTTGTTTTTCGCACGTTTTGTGACAACCGCGACGACCGTAGAAGTGACGTTTAGTGTGACATGAAGCTTGAAGTTTATCAAAATTAAATGGCTGAACCATTGAAGTCAAAGGCAGCGAGTCTTTTAGTGTTATGTTACTCTTTGCTGTCCAACTGACATTTCGAATAATTATACCTTGGTTCCAAATCGGACAGCCAAGGTAACAAATAAATCAGCCAATTAAAATCAGAACAAATGCAATTAAATTAAGTATAGCTGAAAATATTTTTTTAGCATTCGCTAAAAATGAGAAGTTGTTTGTGTGTACAGGTGCTAAAAATGAGTGTTGTATAGGTGTACCTACCTATATTATAGTTTCGTCATACCCGTCAACTGAACATATTGCTTCCCCAACTTTTTAGGTGAAAAATACAGATAATATAAGTCAATTTCTGTTCTAGAACCAAAAATTTCAACCATGTATCATGTTTTCTCCTCGATATTGATTCGAAATTCTATGAAAACATCAGAAATTAACAAGCGGTTGCAATCATGTTCACAATATCAATTATTGAGAATGATCACCTGTGTGTAAACAATTATTTATATAACCATGCTCATAACTCAGTTTGTTGGACACGCACTTCGCCGTAGTTAACATAATATTGTTGGATAAATCGAGAGCTTTCGAACGAATGGTCAACGAAATTTGTGGGATGAAAAACGACGAAGTACCATTTCCCTAGCAACGACTCGGTTGTAGGCGGAAATCACTGTAATTAATTTCGTGCGCGGAAAAAAATTGACTCGCAAAATTCGCTAGGACCCCAGGGCTAAAACATGATAAATGTTAATATTGAACAAGGAATAAAATAGAAGTGGCTCGGCTCACGAGAATTTCTGTGAAGTAGGTATTAATGAAGTACGTACCTAGTAGGAATATGTAAACCTTTGGGCGGTAACGAGTTCCACCAATTTCCGATTGAGAATGTCCTGAAGAGCCTTTCTAGTTTGTGAAAAGTCTCGGAAGCAGAGTTCCATGAATTTCCGAACTGAGCCTTACCTATTAGGTAGTTAACAATTTAAGTTTATTTGCATTCAAGGCGCTCATATATGATACTGACTAATACGATGTGACGATTTATTTAATTTTTCATTTAATAGTTTAAGCCGTACCTCAAACAGAACGGTCATATGTACAGGTATGATGTTATATATATATATATATATATATATATATATATATATATATACATATATATATATATAATAAGATGAGATAATATGAATATGAATGAAAAAGTAAATCGAAAATGTAGCACTGAGGACTGAGACACTGACAAGAATTAAATAAGTAAAGGTTTTTTTAAAGCTTTTATTGCACCAAGTAATTTCAGTAACAATATGAATCTGACTTATATCACTACAATACACTATTCAGGACCTAAGATGCATAACTGTCCCTTGTCTCTCGAACATATCACATTCACTTCCTACACAAGCTCATGTGGTTTCAAACGCTTAAGGCGTCGAGTTAGATCTTGCACATCCAGGAGCTTTACAGCCTCCTCATTTACATGATCTTTTTAGTCTGGCAGGATGAGCCGTTGCTCGCTTTTTGATCACCTCATCCACACTGTCAACAGTGCCTCATTTCGGAAGTACCACGGCGCATCAGTGATACATCATAGTACAGAATTCTGGAAACGTTGAATGATTTGTCTATTGGTTGGAGCTGTGCAGCTCCACAACTGCGCTCCATACATCCAAACTGGCTTGAGTACTTGATTGTAAAAAAGCAGCTTGTTACCAATGGTCATGGTGGATCGTCGGCCGATTAGCCAATACATCCTTCTAAGTTTCAATGCGAGCTCTGTCCTTTTTGACATGTTCCTTCCACCTGAGCTTGGCGTCTAGCGTCATGCCCAGGTATTTGGCTTCATAAAAAAGTAAAGGTGTTGTTTATAAAGTGTCAGGTTAGGTAGCTCAACACGGTGTGAACTTGTCGTGAAGAAGTCGTCATGGAAGAACTTAGGATTGCAGTTTCGCACGGCATGTGATGGCGGGACGCCCGACTGTTCGTACGTCGCGCATGCGCATTAACCTGTTCGTTGAAGACGGTACCGTAGTAGGCCGACTCTTGGTGGCTGCAAAAAGTCTCTATAAGGCATTAAGTATCATCTATTCACACACAACTTATTTTGTTTTATTTCAGGGCCGGCAATGCCGATTTGCAATGGGCTCAAAGGAAGAGCACCGCCGACGATTTGGAGAGAAGAAGAAACGAAAAATTACCGATTTGCTATGTTCAGACATGTGAGTTTATCAGACAATATCTAACTACTTACTGGCTAAGGCTACGTTTTTGCCTAATTCAAGTTTTGATTATTATTGGGGAAAAAGAAATAGTTTGGGGCCCAACAAATATTATTTAAAAAGTCATTTTTTGATCCAATCTTCGTTTTTTCGTTTTCCTGAAGAAAAAAGCCGGTGCTGGTCTAATACGCGGCCACCCTGGCTTCAAGCGGCCACCCTACTTAATTAAGTGTAAGGTTGAAAAAATCAGAAAATTGACTCACCTATGTCATTCTGTAACAAATTGTAGCATCGTTGATGCATTGTCATGTTGATGGTCAGTATAATGAAAGAATTCATTGCCTTTTCTAACAGACTGTGAAGTGCGGCACTGCTTGTTTTAGAACACCGTAAAGACCGTATCACACTAGCACTTTTCCGCATTTTTTTCGGCATTTTTATTGTCTAAACGTGAAGAAGAAGAAGTGCTTTTTTTCCAAGATCAGCTTTTAGCGAATTTTTGAAGAAAATTAAGCTATTGCTCTCGCCTCAAAATTTGTAGAATGTGAATTTTTGAAAGAAAAAAAAAAAATCTATAAAAACCTTTGTAATCGACTAAGAAAGAATGTAAAGACGAAACGCTTGCATACGAGTCTGCAACACATTGGAACATTTCATGTCTTCAGTTGCAGACCCGTAGGTATGTGTAGCAGACTTGTATGCAATCAGAAATTAACAAGCGGTTGCAATCATGTTCATATCAATTATTGAGAATGATCACCTGTGTGTAAACAATAATTCAAATATCTCGGCACTCGTTAGGCCGATTTCGATGATATTTTTTTTAACTGATAGATCTTGTAAAGATCTAAAGATCCGCGGAATCAGATTGAAAAATTAAACTCATACGGTGGATACAGCTTTCGTACAAGTACGCAACCACGAGAGACATTTTATGTCTTTGCGCCCCCTTTCCCCTTCCTATAAAACCCCGTATTGTATTCTAGAGCCACTCAGCTGATCTGGGATCGGTCAGTTGTGTTCAGAAGCCCCTCAAGGGCCCACATACCAAATCTCAGAATCGTGGGATCTTATGGAAAAAACTGGATTCTAGATCCACTCAGCTGATCTGGGATCGGTCAGTTGTGTTCAGGAGCCCCTCAAGGGCCCATATACCAAATCTCAGAATCGTGGGATCATTAGGGGAAAAACTGGATTCTAGAGCCACTCAGCTGATCTGGGATCGGTCAGTTGTGTTCAGAAGTCCCTCAAGAGCCCACATACCAAATCTCAGAATCGTGGGATCATTAGGGGAAAAACTGGATTCAAGAGCCACTCAGCTGATCTGGGATCGGTCAGTTGTGTTCAGAAGTCCCTCAAGGGCCCAATACCAAATCTCAGAATCGTGGGATCATTAGGGGAAAAACTGGATTCTAGAGCCACTCAGCTGATCTGGGATCGGTCAGTTGTGTTCAGAAGTCTCTCAAGGGCCCACATACCAAATCTCAGAATCGTGGGATCATTAGGGGAAAAACCGGATTTTAGAGCCACTCAGCTGATCGGTCAGTTGTGTTCAGAAGTCCCTCAAGGGCCCACATACCAAATCTCAGAATCGTGGGATCATTAGGGGAAAAACTGGTTTCTAGAGCCACTCAGCTGATCTGGGATCGGTCAGTTGTGTTCAGAATCCCTCAAGGGCCCACATACCAAATCTCAGAATTCATTAGGGAAAAAACTGGATTCTAGAGCCACTCAGCTGATCTGGGATCGGTCAGTTGTATTCAGAAGTCCCTCAAGGGCCCACAAAAAGGAGCCACTCTGCTGATCAAGACCCTATACACCTTATTGTTCATGTCCTAAGGAGGCTACCAGCCAAATTTCAGCTTCCTAGGGTTGATAGGAAAGAAGTTAGCTTCAGGAGCCACTCAGTTGATCAAAACCCTCTGCACCTTATTGTTCACGTCCTAACGTCTACCAGCCAAATCATAATAATCATATAGCCAAATTTCAGCTATAATCATATAGGTACCTACCTACCTCACTTCTACGAATCATAATAATCATTGAGCATATTTCGTTACGTAACGTAACATAACGAAAATTTGGTTGTGTGCCATAGCAAAGACATGAAATGTCAAAAATAATGTATGCAGAAATCCGTTTCAGGCTATTCTGAATCATATTCTGAAGTTTAACGCATTTTTTAATGTATGTATGTATATATGATTTGTTTCGTTATTGACCGTTGGAGCAATATGTAGGTATATAGTTTCTTGAGGATCAGTCGGTTGAATTACAAATGCAATGATTTGGCGACGTTTCTGAAATTTTTTATTTCTATTTTCAAGCCAGTTGGCTGAAAAGCGTCGGACAGTTGAGGGAGTTGTACCTCCTTCAAGCACTGTTTATACACCTCCTGTTGTACCTCCTACAAGCACATGTATGTATATATGTATATATGTATGTGTCATTCCAGACGATAACTCTCTGTAGAATTGTGTTAGAAACTTCAAACAAATTTTAAAATGTTAAGGACACAAAAATAAAGTTCAAGTTCGTTGGCCAGCATGATCGGATTACATCTTCGGGTTGAAATTTTCAAAAATGTAGTAAAAAATTTCAAAATAGCCTGTTTTTTGCGATTTATTGTGCGAAATAATTTTTTCAGCATACTAACATGTGGTATATTCGGAATAAGAATATGTATCAAGTTTTCAAATATTTCAAAGTTGAAAAATCAGTCAAAAATCGGAATAATGCCGTTCGCTAGTTGTAAAAATCGGTGATATTTGCATGAAACATTGTCCAAATTCAGATTGAACTACTCTTATGGAAGTATCCCTGTATAACCAATCCTAGAACCATGCTGTTTAAAACGTAGGTAGTAGGTGTTTGTTAAAAAAAAAAAAAATTTAATCACAATTGATGAGTTTACTCTGTGAAATATTCCGTCCTCCGATTCTCTCGGTCGCTCTCTTTAATGTTTTACGGTCAACTGTTTTAGGACTTGATGTAGCTTTAATACTGACTGTGGCTTAGAAAATATCAGCCATGAAATTATGAAGAAGTTCTATTTACGTACGTACTAGCGCGCAGACCCAAGGCCTTGCTCTGCTCGGCCGTCAGTAACGTTAATCTCATCGAAATCTATGAATATTTACTTACATTTGTCTTTAAATCTACAAGATTAGTTTAATAAAATAAAGTATGAGTACCTCCTAATTATTTTTAATAATTTGATTCCATGTTTGTCTATCAAACTCATAAACTACAATTTCTCTACACGATCAATAGCGACTGAAATGTCGAAGATTTCTTCAAAAATTCGCTCATGGGGTCATGCTGCATGACTGGAATTTTTAGACTATTGGGCATCCTGGCAGAGCATTTCTAAACTCACTTGGGAAAATTAGAACACGTTCTAATTTTTATCTCAAGGCAAAAAATACTAAAACGTAACCCTTGGGAAGGTAACAATCCAGTGGAAAACCCCTAGGAGCCCTAACCTGACAGACTTAAAACTATTACCAGAATGCGCTGTTTTTGCACTTATTCCTCCTCAACATTCAGAGCTGACCTTGGAGAAAAACACTTAGCCTTCTTCACGTTCGAGCATTAAAAATGTGAGAAAAAAACTGAAAAAATGCAAGTGTGATACGGCCTTAATACTTGACTATAGTCACCGGTCCATTCACGTTTTTGACGAGGCTTCATGACACTTCCGCTCAAATGACTCTGTTTTGAGTCTGGCTGGTCAGACCGAAAACTTGGTAACCCTGCACCTATTGACTGAGATGTGGGCTAGGCTAGGGCGTGTGGTGCCGGTGTCACTCTCTAGAGCTCTACTCAGAACTTCTCAGAGCCAGTTCCTTCTATGTCTTTGACTCGTGTCAAAAAACTGAGAGGAATCTGAGAACAAGCGAGTACTCACATCGGGGGGCAACCGAAACTCACATGAGTGACTTCTGGAGTACATGGAGAATGGGAAGAGTCACAAAAATAGGACATTTGCCGCCCTTTCTGTGAAAATTGGACATCTTGCCTTCAGAGTGACTTTCAGTTTTTGCCTGGACAGCTTAATAAAAAACAAAAAACCTGGTAACTCTGCATCTACTGGTAGGTGGTAAGGACTGGGCTGTGGGCTAGGCTAGGGCGTGTGGTACCGGTGTCACTCTCTAGAGCTCTACTCAGAACTTCTCAGAGTCAGTTCCTTCCATGTCTGTTATTGTACAGTTTGAATGTGGGGTAATCTTTTCTAAACAACCTCTCCATTTTATTTCCCCACCAAAACTTGCTTGATTAATTAAAATCAGTAACCATCTTTTGTCTTATACAGAAAAACAAGACGAGCGAAGGGCCGTACAAAGTGAAAACGGGAAAAGATGACGTGACGGAGGTCGGCCAGATAGTGGAGTACCAGCACCGCCAGACCCTCAAGAACTGGGACAAGAACTCGAGTTGCACCATCATCAAAGGAACAGACACTACCATCTTTGGACCCCTCAAAAACCCTCATGACGACCTGTACATCTTTGTTCCAGACGTTTGCCTGTGAGTAATATCAGTGTACTGGATTTTACCATCTGATTAAACATTTTCCGATTAAAATTACACATTTACTTCACAGGCTTGCTTAGGAGTCTACCACGATGGTGGGAATATATTGAGCACTTTTTTGAGGTGGTAAAAAAATGCTGCGAGTTATCATACTAAGATTTATTATTTCTGTATTAGACAGACCTTCTGTTCAGAACACTTGTCCGTAATTATTAAACGAAGTCTATTATACATTAACTAAATATATATGTATAGGCGTAGACGCCTATTGAAGAGAAAATAATTAAATTAAAAAAAAACATCTAGGTACACTTTACTAGCTTCTCTGGATTCAACAAGAGCTGATGTCGAATTACAGAAGTAGGTACCTCAGAATCTAAGTTTGTAGTGGGTATACAGGGTGTCCCACATAAGGTGGTCAGTACTGTACTTCAGCGCGTGATTTTAGAGCGCATTTCTGATCGAAAGTTCCTCCTAGAGCAGGGGTGCTCAAACTTGAACTGCTGGCGATCTACCTCAATATTTGTAGACTACTTACGATCGACTGTGAGAGGCTGCAAGTATGTGTGATGCAGGGTTGTCGTATATACACGATACACCCTACCTACCTAGGTAGGGTGTACCGTAGCATATATAGATATTAGCTTTCCGCACAATTTACATTATTTTAGTCAAGGTTTGGGTAAGGTTTACTTAAGTTCTTCTCTACAATATCAATGAAAAAACTCCTAGTTATTCAAAATTGCGAGTTTATTCGTTGTTACAAAACAAAAGAGTTACATATGGTGTTAAACTCAACTAAGGAGTGACTTTGGATGTTGAAGCGTGGCACTGCATGTCCTCAGCATACTTTTCATAAGATGGTGCGTAACCACTTAGTGCCAATCGCAAGCATGATGACATATGATCGTCAGTTAGTCGATTGCGATATTTTGACTTAATTATCTTCATTTCAGAAAATGCAGACTCGCACAAGTAAGTTGACCCAAACATTGCCGTCAGTTGAAGGGCGATTTGCCTTAGATTCGGATATTTATCTTCAGATATAACACACCAGAAATTTGTATCAGATGCTGTAGCTTTGAGATGTATATCTGATATAATCTGCACCAACTCATTTTCAACAGAACATGAGTTCATATTAAACTGACTTGCTACTTCAGTAGCTAATTCCTCAATGTTTTTACATGAAAAAGGATAACTCATAAATGATGCTATATTTGCCAATTTACTGCAATCATAAAAACGCATTTCGAATTGTCCCAAAATATTTGATAATTCAGCCTCATACGTATCATAATTCAACTGAGGAATCCTTGCTTTCAAAGACGGAAAATGTTTCAGATCCTTTCTTTTCAGATGATCTATCATAAGTTGCAATTTACTTTTGAATGCGTTTACTGCGCTAATCATCTCAATAATAGTTTTTCCTTTACCTTGAAGCTCCAAGTTAATGGTGTTTAAGTGCATTGTGATGTCAGTCAAAAATGCCAAATCAGTCAGCCATTTTTCGTTTTTCAACATCTCAGTGTCATCACCTCTTTCGTCTAGAAAAGCTGTTATTTTGGGTAATAACTATAACGTAATAAATGTTTGTAGTTTAGTTACCTACTTATTAAAAAAATTTTTCTTCTCGAGATCTACTCAAAAAGCACTAGCGATCGACTGGTCGATCGCGATCGACTGTTTGAGCACCCCTGTCCTAGAGATTTTGGTTTATTATTTTCAATAATAAGCCTATGTGATCGTATAGCAAAATTTTTTTATAACCCCCCCCAAACTTTGTCATTTTACGTTTCAAATTGCGTAGAATCCAAACTTGCAATGTCCGTCCGCTGTTCGCCGTCCAGGCCATAAAAAGCCTTAGAATTGACTTTAAAAAACCGTTCTTTCGCACATAGACTCCACTTGGGGTCTAGTTGGTCCTAGCTTCTCGCCAGCTCGATCGCTCCACACCCATGGGTGCTATGAGCAAAAAATAGTTGAAAAAGTGTATTTTTCTAGGCTTTGAGTGTTAGACTGACGTACGCGCGCAGGGTGGTGAATCTCCGGTTGTCAGGTAACGAGACCTAGGGAGTACCTCCAGGGTGGCGTGGAAAACTTCCTACACTTGTATTACTTTCGAATTTCATGTTCCTTCGAGGCATGAATATATGTTTTTTTCTAGGTCATATTTGTGTGTTAATACCAATGCTTTGCCTACGCATATTTAATAACATATCCTCTCGACTTTTCGTACGTACTTAGATAATGATATTATTAAGGCAGTAATTATTTGAATAGATAGGAGCTCAAATCGAGAAATATAAACACGTGTATATAATAATAGAAGTATAGGTTGTGGCAACTCGAAATAGGACACGCCGAGGAGTCTGGACGGGCCTTATGACGTACGCAAGCCATAAAACTACGATCATACTCAATTGAAAAATTAATAAACCTTTGTGAAATAATTTGCAGCGTTTTTTTTTTTTTTTTTTTTTTTTTTTTTTTACGCTTAGTTTTTGTGTAATTCAATTTTTTAGATTTTTTTTTCTTCGTATTTTCACTAAAACGGCAATAACTACAATAATTAAAACAGTAAGTTTAAATTTGAGGATACTGTTAGAAAGAGCGTTAAATTTCCTTCCTACCTAATGTGTTTGACTAACTAGTTTTACCATTAAAGACACATAAAATTGAGCATGACAAATGAACTAAAAATTCGTGAGTTAAACTGTAAAACTCTGTTATAACGGAGTTGGGGATCTGCAATTGTTACCATTCGATTCAGTGTGAAAAAATACGTAGAAACCAGCCCCAAACTCGAATTTTGTGGAAGGTAATTTTTCACAAAAACCCTCGATTTCATAGGGGAAAAAAACATGTTTTTCAACATAAAAACATACTTTTATCCTCTAATTAGTAAAGTAAAATAAAAATTAATTATACCGCTAGTAGAAAGCTGAGATCTTGGGCCAGTTTTTACTGATGAGGTACGGGAAAAACCGTACAGAAATAGGACACTCACAGGCGGTTTAAAAAATTGGAATTTCTCATACTCATGGAAATTTTATGTTCAGGCAGTTTTTTCACCAAGTGAGTCATATTAGAAAATTTTGATTTGGCATCAGGTAGGAAGGAAATTTAACGCTCTTTCCAATGGTATCCTCAAGTTTAAACTTACTGTTTTAATTATTGAAGTTATTGCTGTTTTGTTTTAGTGACAAGGTCGAAAACACGAAAAAAATCTCAAAAATTGAATTACTCAAAAACTGCGTAAAAAAAGAGGGACACTCTGTATAAGTTAGCAAATTAATCGGTTTATACAAAATAGAAATTGACTTTCAGGAGTTTCACTGCGAATTACGTGAACACTTCCATCCAAAATGGGATCCCCCTCAACAAGTATTTCGCCGCCGAGAAAAACATGGCGTCCTACAGCAAGGACCCTGACAACTTGTGCCGCTGCGCCAAGGATGACGAGGGAGTGCGACATTGTCTCAAAGATGGCGTGATTGATGCTTCACCATGCCAAGGTATTTCACTGTTTAATCCTGAGTATATAGAGAGATAGAAATTTATTGTCATAAGTAGGGCAATCGTCGAGAGAAATATACAGGGTGATTCCCTCGCAGATGCAAAAAAAATTTGGGTGAAACTACATCAAAAATGGAGTAAAATGCCGCCAACCGCATATTTTTATCTCAATCCGTACTCGAGATATGATTTTTTAAAGGTTTTTTCAGGAATACCGTCTTTTTTCATTTTAAACTCGGATTTCTCCACTTTGCCTCATTTAATTTTAACTTTCAACCTCATTTTCGGTATCAACATTAAATTTCCTATAAGAATAGTGTACTTGGGTTCTTAAAAAGTACCATCCGAAGACCCTCACATCAGCTCTGTGAAATCTTTTCTGAAAATCTTTAAAACTTTACTACTCTTTTAAAAAGAATCCTGTAAACTGGTAAATCTCATGTAAACTGCTTCATCTAATAAACTTTCCAAAGGTATTATCAATTTTACTTTTATTTTGTTATTTAGGGGAGAAAATAATGTTTTAATGTTAAAAAATGTGGGTTTTTCAATGAAATTGTTGGTTTTCTCGAAAGATGACCCTCCATGAACCAACGAGTATGGGGTCGGTTTCTATGTATTTTTTCTCGCTGGATCAAATGGAAACTCTTGCAGATCTCTCAACTACGTTATAATCGAGTTTTACAAGTTAATTAACTGGTTTTACCCCATAACACTGTAGTGTACTATGCTGGATAGGGAATTAACAGCATAGACTGAACATAAGAGTTGGGAACAGGGGTTCACAAAACTACAAGACTTTCTGGTGGAAATATCGAACTCTATTAATCGTTCTACAACTGGAATGCGAAAGCCCCACGTCGCGCTACAATTTCCCGGCATCAGGCATTCCCCTCCTCCTTCCATATTTTCCTGACCCACTTAAATCAGCCGAAATCAGCATCATCGTCAGGGGGTCCGTCAAGGGTCAGTGAACCACTATCAGTGACGTCACCCACCAAGGAGTGACACCTTATCTTATCTTAGGCTTCTTCTAGCTCCTTCCCTTCCTCCATGGCTAGTGGCCGGCATGGAGGTGGCTGCATGGAGGTAACAACACACATACATTTAATCATAACAAACAAACTAAACATTTGCGATTTTAAGTGTAAAACTCGGTTATAACGGAGTTGGAGAGATCTACAAATGTTACCATTCGATACAGCGTGAAAAAATACACAGAAACCGACCCCATACTCGTAGGTTCATGGAGGGTCATCTTTCGAGAAAACCAACAATTTCATTGAAAAACCCACATTTTTTAACATTAAAACATTATTTTCTCCACTAAATAACAAAATAAAAGTAAACTTGGTTATACCGTTGGAAAGAGTATTAGACGAAGCAGTTTTTATGAGATTTGCCAGTTTCCAGGATTCGTTTTGGAAGAGTAGTAAAGTTTTAAAGATTTTCAGAAATATTCTTTTTTCAAAATCGTCAATGTTTGAGCTGATGTGAGGGCCTTTGGATGGTACTTTTCAAGAACCCAAGTACACTATTCTTATAGAAAATTTAATGCTGATTCCGAAAAAGTGGTTAAAATTGAATGAATTAAAGTGGAGAAATTTGAGTTTAAAAGGAAAAAAACACGGTTTTCCGGAAAAAACCTTTAAAAAATCATATCTCGAGAACGGATTGAGATAAAAATATGAAGTTGGCGGCATTTTACTCCATTTTTGATGTAGTTTCACCTAAATTTTTTTTTGCATCTGCGAGGGAATCACCCTGTATACATTTAAAAGATAAAGTAGAGTAACAGCTGCAGCAGAAAATAACAACAACTTTATCAAATTTTAAAAAGAATCAACAGATAGGGATCACAATCGAAATTTTCAATTTTCAGTAGTAATTCAGCAGTCATATTTCATCTATAACAGTACGTATAGGTTTTATTTAATTGAATGGCTAGGGCGGGGCTGTTTTTCTGGCCTAATGACTTGCGGAGGCACATCTAGGACGTCTGGTCCTGTTTTAGCATCCTCCTGCTTCCCCAAGACGTTGTCTATCAGTCCGAACTCGAGTGCGCCCACTGGCGACATGTAGTGGTCTCTGTCAACATGCTCGGCGATAACTTCAACAGGCTTTCCCGTGTGTTTTGCATAGAGGAGGTTTATCTGTTTCTTGAGGTTGATGATCTCTTCTGCCTGGATGAGGACGTCGCTGGCCTGACCGCGGGCTCCTCCGGACGGCTGGTGGATCATGATTCGCGAATGAGGCAGAGAGTTGCGCATTCCTTTTGTCCCAGCTACAAATAGTTTGTGTTGAAGAAACCAATATGTAGGGAAAGTTGAAAATAGCAGAATATTAAGTGAGCACCTGCAGCAGAGGTGTAAACACTTGCCCATTGATAGACTCGAGAACAAATTGCAGATCTAAAGCAGTATTATTTATTCCTAAAATCCTATTACAAAAATAGATATTTCAGGGTTAATCAACAGGACACCCCCAACCCCACAAAGATACTTTATAGTAAACTTTTGAAGGTTTACATACCAGCGAGTATTAAAGATCCCATGCTGCAAGCTTGCCCGATGCACCATGTGACAACAGGTGGTGACACGAACTGAATGGTATCGTAAATACCAAGCCCTGCCGTTACGCTTCCTCCAGGACTGTACATAAAAATAATGATAGATTATTTGTTTGACAACTATGTGGGTAGTTGATGTGAGAATACTCATAGTTCAGATAACTGTAATGTTGCGTTTTTAAATTAAAGTCGGCATTTTTCCATTTTTTATGTTTGCAACCCTCTCGCCTGAGGGTCCTGCCCTGTGTAGTCACAACCTAAAATTTGAAGAAAAAAAACCCCCCTATACCCTGATACATTATGACAAGGATATACCTCATAACATCGTAAATGACATACTTTCTTGGGTGTACAGGAGAGAATTTAGCTCATTAAGCTAATCAGGACGGAGCCCGTCATTTCAGTCGTCTCTAGACATCCCAGTGAGGCTCTTTATTAAATTTTAATATATTAATTTTGAACAGGACCGAATTTAGCTCACCCAGCTAATTAGGCTGGAGCCTCTCATATCATTCGTTCCTTCAAGTTCCCGAGAGGCTACCTATCAAATTTCAATTTTTTTAGGGTGAACACGAATTTAGTACTCAGCTGATCAGGATGGGTCACAGTAACCATGTCATAAATAACTTAATTACTTACTAGGTAGTTTTTTTCCAACTGCTTCATCTTGCCGTTGAATACGTAATAGATATCCCTAGTCCGAGGAAAGAGAAATACTTGTCAAATTTATTTATTGTTTTAAGGAAATACTAAAGGAGTTGCACTTCCCTAACAGTAAGGTTGTACGTGACGTTGGCTTATGTGAGTTGGTTTGCCGATACATGAATATCATGACGGAAAATTTGGCTGACCCCTGGGTTAAGACATATCCATGTCAATTCAAAAAACTTAATTTCTCCCTTACTGGGGAAAACATCTGATCATGGATATGACTGTTTTTCGCAGGAAGGGAAAAGCCCATAATTTCAATCGTCTTCTAATGTAATTTAGCTCACTCAGCTTAACTGTAAGAGCCACTCAGCTGATCCTGGCTATATTCAGTTCAAAGTTCAAGTCCTAAGGAGGCTACATGCTAAATTTCAAGTCTCTACCACCACAGGAATTGCGCCAAGTAACGTCAAATTTTTTTTATCACGCAAATTTTGGAGTGCAAAATCCATGATTCCTTGTATCGCTGAATCCAAAATCCATGTAAAAAAAGTACTAAGTAGTAACAAAACTACTGGTCATATGAGAATGCAATTTAAAACAAATTTCTCAGGATAGTGTCACTTCCATTTGAAAATATGAAACATGTTCGCTGCTAAAGCCTACTCGAATATATAATGTTATTGGCTCCATATTATTTATGTTATGTTGTAGGGGTAGATGAAATAGGTATTCGAAAATATAGTTGATGGGTGTTATGCATTTTGTCGAAATTACAGAGTGAAACACCTGCCTAGAAACTGTATTGAGTTGATTCACACCTCCAGATCAGCCACAAGCCTCAAAGATCCAGTTGCCCATCAAGATTATATTCTACAAATACATACTCTACCTATGCATTTTTTATGAAAAAGGTACATTCCCACCTTTTGGTCAAGAAGGAATGAGTTTGTGTTGTTCTCTGACTCCTTGGAAGTTGCTAAAAATCCAATCTAGTAACAAAAACATATCATCGCTGTCTACCTTGTTTCACTAACCTGGGTTAAGCTTATTTGGTCTAGGAATCAGCATTAATGATATCCCTAAGTATCTGTTTATGTACCTACAGATCAATGGGCTTCGTGTTGTTTCCAAGAACAGGAGTTGAAAGAACATGACCTAAGCCATAACTAGGTCTTGAGGAGCTAATTCAGGACTGAAATTCCCTGAGTATAACAAATGAAATTGCCGAAACGCTGGCCAAGGGACAGTGTTTTGCTTTGGCGGACATTAAACTACAGGGCGTGTGCGGGATATGGAGCATGCGTCATTCCATGACATTTGCGTGGTAAACGCTGATGCATATCCTATGCCAACACTACATGGTCAGCAGTTGCTGATGAAGCCTCTAGGTCCAAGTTCAGAAAGTACGATGCCACAGCAGATGACCTCCGAAGATCCTTTACACGAAAGGTGACTTCGTGTGGGGAATTAATAAGTTATAAGGAGTTCCAGACTTTCACTCGAAATTTGGTCTTAGCTTTATCGGAAAAATGGGAAAAGCCTCGCTCAGACGTTACAAGATTTGTGCAAACAAAGATTAATATCAGCACTAGATGAAGATTCCCAAATCGAAAGGGAACAGGCATCACAAAGACTTGAAGACGGCGCTCACCTGCCTCTTCGAAGGGAAGAATAGGGCGTACCAACAGGACCAAAACTAGACTCCAACTATACAGGGTGATTCCCTCGCAGATGCAAAAAAAAAAAAAAAAAAATTTGGGTGAAATTACATCAAAAATGGAGTAAAATGCCGCCAACTGCATATTTTTATCTCAATCCGTTCTCTCGAGATATGATTTTTTTAAAGGTTTTTTCAGGAAAACCGTGTTTTTTTCCTTCTAAACTCAGATTTCTCCACTTTACTTCATTCAATTTTAACTTTTGACCACATTTTCGGAATCAGCATTAAATTTAGTATAAGAATAGTGTAATTGGATTCTTAAAATGTACCATCCAAAGGCCCTCACATCAGCTCAAACATTGACGATTTTGAAAAAAGAATATTTCTGAAAATCTTTAAAACTTCACTACTCTTCCAAAACGAATCCTGGAAACTGGCAAATCTCATGAAAACTGCTTCGTTTAATACTCTTTCCAACGGTATAATCAAGTTTACTTTTATTTTGTTATTTAGTGGAGAAAATTATGTTTTAATGTTAAAAAATGTGGGTTTTTCAATGAAATTGTTGGTTTTCTCGAAAGATAACTCTCCATGAACCTACGAGTATGGGGTCGGTTTCTATGCATTTTTTCACGCTGTATCGAATGGTAACATTTGTAGATCTCTCCAACTCCGTTATAACCGAGTTTCACACTTAAAATAGCAAATGTTAACTTTGTTTGTTACGATTAAATGTATGTGTGTTATGGGGTAAAACTAGTTAATTAAAGTGTAAAACTCGATTATAACGTAGTTGAGAGATCTGCAAGAGTTTCCATTCGATCCAGCGAGAAAAATTACATAGAAACCGACCCCATACTCGTTGGTTTATGGAGGGTCATCTTTCGAGAAAAAAAACCAACAATTTCATTGAAAAACCCACATTTTTTAACATTAAAACATTATTTTCTCCCCTGAATAACAAAATAAAAGTTAAATTGATAATACCGTTGGGAAGCATATTAGATGAAGCAGTTTTCATGAGATTTGCCAGTTTCCTGGATTCTTTTTAAGAGAGTATTAAAGTTTCAAAGATTTTCAGAAATATTGTTTTTTCAAAATCGTCAATGTTTGAGCTGGTGTGAGGGTCTTCGGATGGTACTTTTTAAGAACCCAAGTACACTATTCTTATAGGAAATTTAATGCTGATACCGAAAATGATGTTGAAAGTTAAAATTAAATGAGGCAAAGTGGAGAAATCCGAGTTTAAAATGAAAAAACACGGTTTTCCTGAAAAAACCTTTAAAAAATCATATCTCGAGTACGGATTGAGATAAAAATATGCGGTTGGCGGCATTTTACTCCATTTTTGATGTAGTTTCACCCAAAAATTTTTTTGCATCTTCGAGGGAATCACCCTGTATACATTTATAAACCCTTGATTAATATATACTAAATATACAAGAATCCTTCATTGTTTGCTATCATAATCTCCCAAGATCCAATTACATACCTGCTCACCTGGTTTATTCCCATTTGCTCAAGAAACCTGTCTATCTGAAATCCCTACCTGTGACAGAAATGCTGGCTTAGTAGCTACAGTTTACTATAACTGTCTCCCTGGTACGTACCGATTTGTTACCAAAATCAGGATTCATGAACCTTCGATTGCACCTGTCGATGTGCAAGTGAATGGTTTTCTTGTTGTTCTCTGACTGTAGGAAAAAAGCTAGATTGGTCTATCCTGTTGGGGATCATATCAGAACACTAGCTTATGGAAACATTTTCTAAGACTGCCTCTTAAGATCCAATATCTGGTGTGCAATCGTTTGCTCAAGAAATTAGCATTCATGTATACGCAACACCTGATGTATACTCAATTGATCAAGGAATCGGCATTAATGAAATCCGTACCTGTTGATGTACATGTGAATGGGTTTCTTGTTGTTCTCCGACTGTAGGAATAAAAGCTGGGCGATGACGATGGAGGCGGTGTCGTCAGTTACTGGTCCCATCATGCAGATTATTCGCTCCTTGAGTAGCCTCGAGTAAATGTCGTAGGACCTCTCTCCTCTGCCAGTCGTCTCCACCACGATTGGCACCAGCGGATGATAAATGCAAGCTGTAGTACTAATGTTTCTACTCCAACTTATGCACTTAGATGGCGCAGAAACGACTCTCAACATTTTCATCAACATTTTAGCTTTGATACTTATCGTTTCTGCTATGGAGTTTTCAAGGATGACATTTGAGCTACAACGCTACGTATAACAATATTGATCTTAGATGTTTCTAAAACAACTGATATCCAAGTAAAAATTCGCTACAGCGAACCTCCATAGTAGCATGTAGTTGACATGAGCTACGATGTTTATTTCCAGTTAGTATGGTTACATAACAAATGGAGGAATCGTTGAATTTTCATTATTTAGGTAGTACTTATTTAATAAATGAATAATATTGGGGCATTTAACATTTCGGGGCCTATAATAGGAATGGGTTGAAGGAACTGTTACTCGAATCGTTCTAAAGAATGTGGAGTGAACTGACCATGGATCACCTGCCCCTCTCACAACCGTCTCCAGTCTCGACCTTTGTCAAGGTGAGGCAATGCTCTCGTTGCGTGTATAGCAAATATAACCATTTTTCATACTCCATCGGTTTTTACCTATCTGTTGCAGTCAATTTATTGTCAACTTAGTCATTGCCTTAAATGACTAGACCACTAGACGTATAGCCAAATCAATACCATTTGCACAGAAACCTAGCCATTTAATCAACTGCCTAGGCGTTTTATAAATATACTAAACATACATTTTAGAGAAGTTGTGCATGTTGTTAACTGATTATTTGTTTTTTTCAGGTGCTCCAGTGATCATGTCGAACCCCCACTTCCTAGATGCCGACCCCGAGTACCAAAACGCTGTCGTGGGCCTGAAACCCATTGAAGATAAACACAAAACCTTCGTATTGCTGGAACCGGTAAGTTGTGATTGTGGCACTTTCCGTCCCTACATACAAATTCAATTTTATTTTATTGTATAACCCGTAGGTATAACAAGGAGTTCATTAAATACATATTAGAAATAGCACATGATAACTTGCCTTCATTTCTGCCTCAGCAAACAATTACGTATGATGTATCAAATAATTACTTATATAGGTCTGCATAATTTACGATTAACAAATGAGCACTGCATAGTTAACATAGATCACAATCAATAATGCCTACACTCCACTGCCGAATTTCTATATACAGGGTGATTCCCTCGCAGATGCAAAAAAAAAAAAAAAAAAATTGGGTGAAACTGCATCAAAAATTGAGTAAAATGCCGCCAACCGCATATTTTTATCTCAATCCGTACTCAAGATATGATTTTTTAAAGGTTTTTTCAGGAATACCGTGTTTTTTTTTCATTTTAAACTCGGATTTCTCCACTTTGCCTCATTTAATTTTAACTTTCAACCTCATTTTCGGTATCAGCATTAAATTTCCTATAAGAATAGTGTACTTGGGTTCTTAAAAGTACCATCCGAAGACCCTCACATCAGCTCAAACATTGACGATTTTGAAAAAAGAATATTTCTGAAAATCTTTAAAACTTTACTACTCTTTTAAAAAGAATCCTGGAAACTGGCAAATCTCATGAAAACTGCTTCATCTAATATGCTTTCCAACGGTGTTATCAATTTTACTTTTATTTTGTTATTTAGGGGAGAAAATAATGTTTTAATGTTAAAAAATGTGGGTTTTTCAATAAAATTGTTGATTTTCTCGAAAGATGACCCTCCATGAACCAACAAGTATGGGGTCGGTTTTTATGGATTTTTTCTCGCTGGATCGAATGGAAACTCTTGCATATCTCTCAACTACGTTATAATCGAGTTTTACACTTTAATTAACTAGTTTTACCCCATAACACACATACATTTAATCATAACAAACAAACTAAACATTTGCGATTTTAAGTGTAAAACTTGGTTATAACGGAGTTGGAGAGATTTACAAATGGTACCATTCGATACAGCGTGAAAAAATACATAGAAACCGACCCCATACTCGTAGGTTCATGGAGGGTCATCTTTCGAGAAAACCAACAATTTCCTTGAAAAACCCACATTTTTTAACTCTTTCTATTAACTTCGATTCTCTTCTTGCTTGCTTGCTTGCTTGAGACAAAATTTCAGATCGATTTTCAACCCACTTCCCGATATCCAATCGATCTGAAATTTTGCACACGAGTTCATGCTGGCGTACATTTTAATCTATCAAATTTTCGCGAAGAAAAAGTTAGTTATACTATAAATTTTCGAAAATTTATTTTTCGAACAAGTGTTGTGTATTGTAGGGAGGAGGAGGAGGAGGAGGAGGAGGGGAGGAGGAGGAGGAGGGGGAGGAGGAGGAGTGAGGGAGGAGGAGGAGGGAGGAGGAGTGAGGGAGGAGGAGGAAGGGAGGAGGAGTGAGTGAGGAGGAGGATGAGGAGGAGGAGAAGGATACTATTGAACGTCTGCATAAAATGACAACGAATCCAGGGTCAATAAAATATTAAATGATTTTCCTTGTCAATTTAATTTAAGTTATTATCAATGTGATTTTGTTTCAATTTACTGTTGCCAAGAAACTACCAAATATTGAAACAACAATAAAATTAACTGAGAACATGAGAAAAAGAAAGAGTTACATTAAAAACTTGTTTTTATGGGTTCATTTTTTTAACATTAAAACGTAATTTTCTCCACTAAATCACAAAATAAAAGCAAACTTGATTATACCGTTGGAAAGAGTATCAGACGAAGCAGTTTTAATGAGATTTGCCAGTTTCCAGGATTCGTTTTAAAAGAGTAGTAAAGTTTTAAAGATTTTCAGAAATATTCTTTTTTCAAAATCGTCAATGTTTGAGCTGATGTGAGGGCCTTTGGATGGTACTTTTTAAGAACCCAAGTACACTATTCTTATAGTAATTTTAATGCTGATTCCGAAAATGTGGTCAAAAGTTAAAATTGAATGATGTAAAGTGGATAAATTTGAGTTTAAAAGGAAAAAAACACGGTTTTCCTGAAAAAACCTTTAAAAAAATCATATCTCGAGAACGGATTGAGATAAAAATATTCAGTTGGCGGCATTTTACTCCATTTTTGATGTAGTTTCACCCCAATTCTTTTTTGCATCTGCGAGGGTATCACCCTGTATAATCCTGAGCCATTGCCAAAATTTCCAAAGCGGTGTTGATGTTCGTTCAATCTCTTGTAGATTTTCATCTTCTTCTTGATCTGATTTCTGGAAATGTTGGGAGGGGACGGTGGAGGGGTATTCAAATTAATCTCCACTTCTGACCCCGTAGATGTAGAATCCTCCAGCCTATTTCGTTCATAGTGAATGATAAGTTTTTTTTTTCATCAACCAGTAGTTCATCTCCAATCAAGACGGCATGCTTCCCGTATTTTCTTCCTTAAAACAACTTGGGCAAGAGATGATTCCTAAATTCCCGTGTTCATCTGTTGTAGAACTCGGATTTATTAAATTTTCCTCATTTTTCCCATTTATAAAATTATCCCTTGAACTTGTAAATGTTCTGGCGTTCCTTTAGATTTAGAGAAATTATTAGCAAAATGAATGTGAACTGGTCTACTTTTAGAAGGATGGATGGTGCCAAAACGTCTTACACCTATAACTTCATAATCCTCAAGAACGCAATTTAATTTCGTTCTAAATATGTCCATCCTCTTGAGAATATTCATGTTTTCTTTTTTTCCTTCTAGAACGTTATAAAGAATAACAGCGATTCGACTCAAAAATTATGAATTATCTCCCGGAAAAGAGAAGTAAGGACAATCGAAAATCGGGCTAGTTTTAGGAGGTTCCTCTCCTCCCCCCGTCTAAACTTTTGCCCTTCAAAATCACCTAGCGACCGCAATATTGGCCTGATTCAGGCCTGCCAAACCTCATTCGATTCAAAGTTGAATACTTTCTATATAGAGCAAGTTTTCTCTCAGACCGTTTCCCATTAAAGTACACAGTAAAAGGCTTTTTGCGAACTTCATATGTAAAATAACATTCAATTCATGAGTTCGGTTGTAAGTCAATGGAGAAAGGTCACAGCTAAAATATGCTCGATACGAAATTTGGATAGTATTTAATCTTGAGTAGAATGAGCTTTGGCAGACTAAAACCAGGCCAATATTAAGGCCGCTAGGTGATTTTGAAGGGCAGAAGTCTGGACGGGGTGGGGGAGAAGAGGACTGGTCCAAAATGAGCCCGATTTTCAACTGTTTGTAACTCTCTTATTTCAAGAGATAATTCATAGTTTTTGGGTCGAATCACTTTGGTTTTTTATGCTCTACATCTTTGCTACGTATAAACATTTCTGTAGGATGTATGGTTTAGGAATTATTAGAAAAAAACCTTTAAAATAGGCAAATTAAGCAATATTTATGAGGCCGCCATTTTGTATTCCTCACCCTTCCCCTGAAATGACTTCCTGTTTTCGGCCTTGGCTCCTGGATTAATATGGTTTATCTTCGCTCTCCTGTAACTGTACAGCAGGGGTGCTCAAACGGTCGATCGCGATCGACCAGTCGATCGCGAGTGCTTTTTGAGTAGATCCCGAGAAGAAAAAAATTTTTAATAAGTAGGTAACTAAACTACACAAATTTATTACGTAATAAAGGCGGCTTTATCAAAGGAACCATATATTGGCGAAACACAAGAAACCATTCGAAGATGGATTGGTTGTGAAGGAAGCATTTATTGAAGCGGGTGAGACTTTATTTGGAGATTTTAAAAATAAAACAAAACAGAAATCATGTCTGCTATTCGAGAACTTCAGTTATCTCGTCCGACTGTCACAAGGCGTATTGAAGTCATGAGTCAGGACATCGCAGATAAACTAAAACATGATATCATGGAATGTACATACTTTTCTTTACAGTTCGACGAATCCACCGATATGACAGACACTGCCCAGCTGTGTATTTTTATTTGGATGGTATTCAATGACATGTTGGCTGAGGAAGAATTTTTGACAATCATTCCTCTGAAGGGGAAGACCCGTGGCGAAGATATATATGACGTTTTCATCAATTTTGTAACCAACTACAAGCTACCAATATATAAATTAATGTGCATTACAACCGATGGAGCACCAGCAATGACTGGAAACGAGAACGGTTTTGTGGCATTGTGTCGAGCTAATGAAGAATTCCCTTCATTTTTTTCATTCCATTGCATTATACATCAACAAGTTTTGTGTTCAAAAGTTTTAAACGCGGAGGAAATTATGGGCATTGCAACAAAAATTGTGAATTCCATCCGTGCACGTAGCTTGCAACGGCGGCTCTTTAAGTTGCAGTTGGAAGATAGGGAGTCAGCTGAACACACTGATTTAGTTCTTCACACGGACGTCAGGTGGGTGAGTCGCGGAAAATTCCTAGAAAGGTTTCAAGAATTATTGCCCGAAATAACAGCTTTTCTAGACGAAAGAGGTGATGACACTGAGATGTTGAAAAACGAAAAATGGCTGACTGATTTGGCATTTTTTACTGACATCACAATGCACTCAAACACCATTCACTTGGAGCTTCAAGGTAAAGGAAAAACCATTATTGAGATGATTAGCGCAGTAAACGCATTCAAAAGTAAATTGCAACTTATGATAGATCAACTGAAAAGAAAGGATCTGAAACATTTTCCGTCTTTGAAAGCAAGGATTCCTCAGTTGAATTATGATACGTATGAGGCTGAATTATCAAATATTTTGGGACAATTCGAAATGCGTTTTTATGATTGCAGTAAATTGGCAAATATAGCATCATTTATGAGTTATCCTTTTTCATGTAAAAACATTGAGGAATTAGCTACTGAAGTAGCAAGTCAGTTTAATATGAACTCATGTTCTGTTGAAAATGAGTTGGTGCAGGTTATATCAGATATACATCTCAAAGCTACAGCATCTGATACAAATTTCTGGTGTTTTATATCTGAAGATAAATATCCGAATCTAAGGCAAATCGCCCTTCAACTGACGGCAATGTTTGGGTCAACTTACTTGTGCGAGTCTGCATTTTCTGAAATGAAGATAATTAAGTTAAAATATCGCAATCGACTAACTGACGATCATATGTCATCATGCTTGCGATTGGCACTCAGTGGTTACGCACCATCTTATGAAAAGTATGCTGAGGACATGCAGTGCCACGCTTCAACATCCAAAGTCACTCCTTAGTTGAGTTTAACACCATATGTAACTCTTTTGTTTTGTAACAACGAATAAACTCGCAATTTTGAATAACTAGGAGTTTTTTCATTGATATTGTAGAGAAGAACTTAAGTAAACCTAACCCAAACCTTGACTAAAATAATGTAAATTGTGCGGAAAGCTAATATCTATATATGCTACGGTACACCCTACCTAGGTAGTTAGGGTGTATCGTGTATGTACGACAACCCTGCATCACACATACTTGCAGCCTCTCAGAGTCGATCGTAAGTAGTCTAAAAATATTGAGGTAGATCGCCAGCAGTTCAAGTTTGAGCACCCCTGCTGTACAGTATAGGAACCCTGGATAATCCTCACGTATCCCATCCATGGCAAGCTCATCTTCCAAGCGAATTAACGTGTCTCTTCTCTATGTTCGCTGATTTTCTTTCAGAAAACCGGTGCTCCAGTCGAAGGAAGGAAGCGAATGCAAATGAATTTGAAAGTTAAGAAGGTCAACAGCATCACCCTTCTAGAAAATGTCACGGAGCGCATCATACCACTTCTCTGGATTGAAGAAGTAAGAACCCCAATTATTAGTGTCTAAGTCATTGATTGAGAAAGAGGTTACCAGCGTATTTCGTATGATGAAGAACCCCATGCATTGCTATAGGATAGAATATAATAAATCACGTGCAAATTTTATCAAATAGCGTACACCTACATGCCGATATTCTCCTAATAGCCTTGACGTTTGGTCCATTATTGTCAATAATGACGCTTTTTAATCAAACTTCCCCTCCCTAAAATTTGTTGGTTTGCGTTTCAAGATGCGTAGAATCCAAAAATCGAATAAAAAATCCATCCGTCCACCATCCCGAGCTTTCCGCCAAAACTAATGGACCAAAGTTTATGAAACATAGGTTATAAATCACATTTGTGGTCTAGTTGGTCCTAAAAGCTCGCATCAATATTACAGAAAGTCTTGGTACACTTCATTTATCCATCCATAGCATCACTGCATTACCTCTCCGCTATTTTATCGAATTTTTGAAGAAAATTAAATTGCTCTCGCCTCAAAATTTGTAGAATGTGAATTTTTGAAAAAAATTTATGCAGAAATCCGTTTCAGGCTATTCTGAATCATATTCTGAAGTTTAACGCATTTTTTAATGTATGTATGTATGTATGTATGTATATATGTAAGTGTCATTCCAGACGATAACTGTCCGTAGAATTGTGCTAGAAACTTCAAACAAATTTTAAAATGTTAAGGACACAAAACGAAAGTTAAAGTTCGTTGGCTAGCATAATCGGATTACATCTTCGGGTTGAAATTTTCAAAAATGTAGTCAAAAATTTCAAAATAGCCTGTTTTTTGTGATTTGTTGTGCGAAATAATTTTTTCAGCATACTAACAAGTGGTATATTCGGAATCAGCGTAAAATTTCCTATAAGAATATGTATCAAGTTTTTAAAAATATCAAAGTTGAAAAATCAGTGAAAAATCGAAATAATGCCGTTTGCTACACGATCAATAGAGACTGAAATGTCGAAGATTTCTTCAAAAATTCGCTCATGGGGTCATGCTGCATGACTGGACTTTTTTTTTTTTAAATCCCATTTAGAGGTTATGCTGCACGACTAAGACTTGAATCTCAATTCCACACTCATCTCTACAAAACACACTTTGTACGATTCTACTTATAAATTTATAAATGTGAGTTTTATTAACCAACTAGCCGCTCCGGCTCACTCCAGCCGTCCAGCCAGGAGACAGCTCGCAAGGTGTGGCTGTGTACATGCAATGGTCTTTTACCCCACCATTCAGGTGTATTACAATTGAAACATGTAGGGAATGTTGCTCACTTTGCTTGCAAACGGCAGATCCCTAAGAGTAGGTTTAACGCGTGTAGGGGATGTTCTTATTTATGGTAGCTGGAATTGAAACCCCCTAGTCGTGGACTTTCGTTTGAGCCCACACACGGATTTTCCAGTTTTTCTACCCCTCACCCCTCACAACCACCCCTTACTGAGCAGGGGTTGCGCAATTTTTATGTGGCCTATATTTTGCGCCGGAAGTGGCTGGTCATATTAAAAAAAATAATTGCGCAAATCGGTCAATCCGTTCAAAAGTTATGGAGGTACTCACATACCAGACACTTTACTTTATTAATATAGGGTGATTCAAGAGAATAGGACGGATTTTGAAAAATTATAACTCGGTAATATCCCAAGCTAAAACATTTTTATTCGTCTTAAAATGTGGGTTAGGAGTGGAAATTTGAATTACATATCATTTTTTGAATATGACGTCAAGCATGTGACGACCGTTGGCTTGTATGCATTGGTCCAACCTTTGGTGGAAGCTCCTCATCACTTCGGCCAAGGTGTCCTGAGAAATGTTGTTGACTTCAGTGGTGATTGCTTCCTTCAGTTGTTCCAGGGATCTTGGTTTATCTTTGTAAACTCTTTCCTCTAGGAACCCCCACAAGAAAAAGTCGCAAGGCGACAAATCAGGCGAGGGGGGGGGGGCAGGAAACGTCGCCGCAGCGAGAAATCAAGCGGCCAGGAAATTTTTGCTTGAGCACGTCCATAGTGGTGTTTGAGGTGTGGCACGTCGCCCCATCCTGCTGGAACCACACACATCTCAATGGGATACGACGACGTCTAAGTTCTGTAAAGAAAAATTCCTTAAGCATGTTCACGTAACGATCGGAATTAACAGAAACGGTGGCGCCGTTTTCTTCGAAGAAGTAAGGCCCGATCACTTGTTGTTCCCCAACAGCACACCACACCGTTACTCTGAGGCAGTGTAGCGGTCTTTGGTGAATTTCTCTGGGATTTTCAGGTCCCCAGTATCTGAAATTTTGTTTGTTCACCAAGCCGTCAAGATGAAAATGGGCTTCAGGACCTTTTCCGTTAATTCACTACCACCCCATTTATTGGTTTCCGTTAATTCACTAGCTTGATATATATTCTATTGTTCTAAAAACTGTTCCCCAATCATTTTTACGCTCACTGTGGTAAAATAGATCAAAATGTTGTATATAGTTTGGTAGTCTGGATGCTCGCAAGCTCGCATCTAAAAAATACATAACATCAAGTAGTCAATCCCTTAGTAAAAACTCAGATTAGTTGGAACATGTAGGTCTGAATGATTTGTATAGTTTGGTGGTCTGGATGCTCGCAAGCTCGCATCTCAAAATTACATAACATCAAGTAGACAATCCCTTAGTAAAAATACAGATTAGTTGGACATACAGATCAGAATGAATGAATGGTAGTGAATTAACGGAAAAGGTCCGGGCTTCATCGCTGGTGAACAAAATGACCCTGTCGTCACAAAAAACTTGTTGCATCCTTTTACAGAACTCTTTTCGCTGTCCATAATAACTTTCGTTCAATTTTTGACTCACCAATAACTTGTATGGATGAAACTTCAAATCAAGCTTTAAAATTCGACGAACAGTTGAAGGGTTGAGTTGAAGATTTGCAGCTTGACGTCGAATCGAACGGTTGGGGCTTGTCAAGGCTGCAACACGCACCCTCTCCACATTTTCTGGCGTCCTCGTTGTACGGCTCCCACCACTCCTTTTTCGCAAAACAGAGCCTGTTTCGTTGAAGTTTGTTACCCAACGAAGGATTGTGTTGCGATTGGGGATCACGCCACGTGGTGGAATTGAGAAATGAGTGCGAAAATCGCGCTGAGTTTGAATAATTGATCCATTATTCAAAAACCGTGTGACGGCGAAAACACGTTGTTCGTTGGTCCAAGTCATCTTAGCAACTAACCTAAAAAAAAACTTCCGCTCGTCCGAAACAAAATGAGACCAACCACACCTCCGAGAGAAGTAGGGGGCCCGAGTATCAGCCATTCTAAAAACATCCTACTCTGCTGACTCCCCTACTCACTGTATAAAGAGAAGAAGATTCATAATATGCAGATACGTACATTTCCTCGTAGGAATTTATTTATATTAATTTCGTGGTATGTAGTAATAGTGATCTTGTGTTGCAGGGCACAAGGCTGGAAGGCCCTCTGCTCCAGGAGCTGCAGAAACTCTACCATGTCATGGGGCTCCTCGGCACGTTCAGCTGGGTCCTCCTGGTCGCGGGTCTCATCATCATGGGCATCGCTGGCGTCCTCTACCTCAAAGTCCGTCATCTCTTCTGTTTTGCTGGAACGCAAATCGTGGCGCCAGTCGATAGCTCCGTCGGGGGAGCACAGAAAATGAACACCTTCGGAGTCACCAACCAAGGTTCGACATAAATCTTACATTTTTTATTTATGATTTTGAATATTAAAAATTTGATATCAAATAGTGAAGCATAGGTAGTGTTACGCTCCAGGAAAATAACTCTCACAGTCGAAGAGGTTTGGTCACCCTGGCCTCATAGCTCTGGTCGTTAGAGTGTCGCAACTTCGGGAAATTAATAATAATTTCTCGTAGTTGTGACGACGCGAGTTCGAACTCCTGTTGAGGTAGCAAATATTTTTGGGCCGTTACAGTGGCACAGTCGAAATAGGACCCAAAAATCATACGAAACAATAATTAATTAAATCCCTCTCTAGCCAAAAGACTGTAAACATCACATTTCCTGTTGTTATGCCTTTCACTTCCTCGCTTACTTGAGTCAAAACACACCGTGACAATGACCTCGCTCGACTGCTGACTTGTTCCAGCGGGCATCTGCTGAGACAGCGGCCTGCAGTTTCACTTAGTCATTCGTCCGACCCCAAACCAGCCGAGACGGCTGGTATTTGACTCCGGGGAAAAGTTACGCTCCAGGAAAATAACTCTCACAGTCGAAGAGGTTTGGTCACCCTGGCCTCTTAGCTCTGGTCGTTAGAGCGTTGCAACTCCGGGAAATTAATAATAATTTCCCATAGTTGTGACGACACGAGTTCGAACTCCTGTCGAGGTATCAAATATTTTTAGCCCGTTACGGTAGGTAGGTGCTTTATTATATTTCACTAAATTTTATACAGTAGGAACCTATCTGTACACAACTTTTAAAAAGTGAACTAAACAGTCAAATTTTAATAATAATAATAATTTTAAACATTTTTACAATCATACTCTAATCAGCTAATGACCAATTTGATAATGGTACACATCTGGCTCAAATGAGCCGGCAAATGTTAACTCTCCGTACAAAATTACCAATAACCAGTTCGCAGGTGTTCGGCTGGATGTCAGCAGTGACACGAACGATTTCGGCCTTTAGTTCTTGAATGATAAGCAGATAAGGTCACAGGACCTTACAGACCATTCCTGGTCACCTTGTGGTGAGATATCTTGTCCCACAACTGCAAGGCTAGCAGCATCCAACCCAGTAACGTGCAAGATGGGCAGCATCGCATGCAAACTGCGATCTGTGCTGTTTGTGAGCTCAATGTCCCTGTAACGCTGACCCAGTGAATATCCTCACTCAGGTGGAGTAGAGCGATTAGAGGGCAGGTACAAATCCTCTGCCCTCAGGCCTGCTACCCAGTAAGGCATCTGGAGACAGCGGAGAGTCCAGTAACATGGTAATATCCAATCTCAAAACCGGTACCACGGGTTGGAGGGAGCCCCAGGCTACCGGATGAGATAGGATTCGTGGTGGCAGTGGTTGAGCACACCCCAGCCTTGGGACATGGGGCCCAGGGTGCTTAGGGGAAAAGATCGCATCACTAGGGACTTGTACCCTGGTAATGTCTCTCGGCATGTAAGTTTTACTATAAACTTGGATACCAGCTCCCTTAGCTGGGAGAACCAGCTTGAAGGTTCACCTCCACCTGCAATGCCTTAGCTTGTAGGTCCTTGCAATGGAAGCTCCAAGCAAGGGCTCCTGAACAGTGAGTAATACCGTTCCTCCCGCCTTCTTCAGAGGGCGAGAGTTGTCTTGTTGTTTTTCGGGGTCCTCGTGGGAAGTTGTGACGGAGGAGATGCAGAGCGTCTTGGACAAAATTAACGGGTGGTTGTTGGGGAGTTTCCTCACTCTGAATGTTCTTAAGACCAAGTTTATGCTGATTGGAGGAGGTGATAAACCCCAGGATGTTGGATTGAAGATCCATTCCTGCCCTTCGGGCGGTATGTGTGGTTGCAGGCAGATCGAAAAAGAGTGTCCAAATACAAGTATCTGGGCGTCATGGTGGACTCGGCTCTCATTTGGGATCATCAGGTTTCTTATCTTTACTCAAAGCTACGCAAATTTATATACTTGTTTTTCCATGTAAAGCCTGTTCTGTCCAAGGAGCGCTTGAAACAAGTATACTTGTCACTCGTCCAGTCGTTGCTACAATATGGTATTCTGGTGTGGGGTGGTGCATTTCCGAGCCATTTGCGCAAATTGGAAATTTTGCAGAAGGCCATCCTAAAGGTGATGCTTGGCAAACCAAGAAGGCATCCTAGTGCCCTCCTCTTCCAGGAAGCTACGGTTTTCACAATCCGCCAACTCTTCATTAAATGTCTGGTTCTCTTCTACCATCGCACACCCTTCACAGTCAATAGTCCTTCTGTTCACTCCCACTCTACCCGATTTCAATATTTCCGGAACACAGTTAACCCTAGAATTAATTTAACTCTTACATCTAGAAGTCCGCAATATCTTGTTCACTTGATTTACAATTCCTTACCAAGAGATCTCAAACAGCCAGAAAATTATAGTCATTCAGTTTACAAGAGGCTTATTTTCACGTGGCTGATTCAAGTAGAACCAAACAACTCTGAAAATATGCTCAGCAGTATTTATGTTTAGTTTTATTTATAGTAAATTGTATATTATTTGGAAAGAGAGAGTCAATTGTGTTGACAATCAAATGTATGATTGCTTTCTAAAATTGTGTTTTGTTTGTGGATGAAGTCTGCGCACTATATTTTTGTTGAGGTACCTATTTACGATCTGGATGTTTGTCAGCAGCTCTGGCTCGTCAAAACAGGCTCTGCCTACCGACGAGCTATATTATTCAGTTGTATTTTTTTAAAGGATTATTATTATCATGTTTTTCTTTTGTTATAATTTTGAATAAATCTTTCTCTCTCCCACCAGCTTGCTGGAGGGGGTAGAAGCGCAGTCCACGAGAGATAGACTCTCCTAAGCAAATGTCAACCTTCTGTAAGAAAGGTCTCTCTTATGACCCACTTTTTGCTTGTTTGCCCTCTCTACAAGCTGTTCGAGTCTCATTACCTTGCCCACTTTCTTGGACTCAGCAAAGTTCAATTCAATAGGTTTTATTTACTTTACACAGAGTGTGTAACAATAGCCAAAGATAAATAAAGCCAAAAGACCTACATGGTGAACATCAGAATAAATTAAGCGTGGAAGTGCGAAAAGGTCTAAGTGCCAAAAAATAGGAAACTCGTGTTTTTGCATCTTTACAGGTCGATGTGCCAAGGCCATTGATATGAAACAGGCGGAATAGTTATATAGCTCCTACAGCAAATCGATCAATGGCAGTCGGCAGAGCGGCGCGGCGTGGTGCGACGCCAAAATCTTTCTCTAGAAATATAATGTAAATGAATGGCAGTCTGTCCACTAGGTCGACAGCGCGGCGCGGCGTGGGTGAGTCGAAAAATTTCCTAGTGGACCTAGTGGACGAAGGGCGGAGCGAAAAATTTCTGACCTCGGCCATTTTTGTAAGCGCTCGTGCGACCTCGGCCATTTTCGTAAGCGCTCGTGCGATCTCGGTCATTTTCGTAAGACCATATTCTCTTTCATCACATCCATCAACCACATCTGATGACCACTCATCATCACAGTACACCACCTCCCAGCCCCCCAACAACGTTACATTTTCTAATCTTTGAAATATTGCACTTTTTATCCAACACTGTTAACTACCTCATTTCGTATGATTTCAAATATACTATTTTTTAACTGAATTCACTCATTGTTTCTTATCTTATAATGAAGAAGCCATTCCTATGAATAACCTGCTAAACAAGAAGCTAAATCAGTTTACCTTTTTTAAAATTAAAATTGCAATAATTTGAACGGCCATTTGAATAGCAGGCTGAAATTATAAGATTAGGTATTATGTGCGTTCTAGACTTCCTAATTTTTGTAACCAAGAACTGTCGTTTTTTGCTATTAGATGCCAGGAAAAGCCTATTATATTTTTTTAGAAAGTTCCATTCATGCAGCATGATCGTATGAGCGAACTTTCGTAAATTATCGTATTGTACTCGTATAATGTTGAATTGTTTTGAAATTTGAGCTTTTTGAGTGCAAGGAAATCGTTAACCATTAATTTTATGGCACAAAACGTATTCTAAATAATAACCTGCTATTCAAATAGAGGTTCTGAATTTTTAGCTTTTTTGCAGTTTTTATCGATTTTTTAGCAAATTTTGATGAATTTTAAGTACATTTTTCAGCATAATTGTGTACATACATTTTTGGATGTGCTATTTTATAGTTAATAAACTTTATTTGAGCAATATTCTACCAAAAAATTTAAATTGAACGATTTTTAGCCATTTTTAGATATTTTTTGAGTACGTTTTTTGAAATTTGACCAATTTAATGTGCTCAAAAAGTGTTGTCCAACGAACTCATCCTTTCTTTTGAAATGCTTGATTTTTTGGCGAAAGAACGAAGTTTTTATCTCAATTCTATCGTCTGGAATGAAGCTCAAAAAACTTTTGCTGAGACATCCTGAAATGTTGGACGAATTTCTTTTCATCTCTCGAAAAATCATGGAAAAGATGGTTGTATTCCCCCAAGTCCAATCTTTTTGCGTTGATCAGATGGATCCATTGCCTCTTCCTGCTTTCAGTAATTTCCTCTTCAGCTTCCAGAGCTGCAGCAAAAACGAACATTTCTTCGTCGTCCAAAGAAAATATTCCTCCGTCCGACCACATTTTTCAATAGAGGGTACCTCTCTGCACGACGGTTGACGCGGGACTGGCAAAACGGCGGGTCGAAAAATGAAATCCGCCCCATAGTGGACGAACCTCAAGATTTTAGCGTCGCGCCGCGCCGCTCTGCCAACCTAATGGACGACCACCTATACACCCTTTTGAAGTAACATGTGTGGGGGACTTACATAGTTTCTGCTTTCTAAAATTTTGAATGTCTATGACTGCTGCAGTGCAAACTACATTACACTATAAACTTGGTCAAGTGTTCATCTAATCATAGGTTATCAGAGAAAAATGTTTTTCATTAATCCAGTCATTTTCCTGTAATACTATTCACGCCTAAAAATTTGAATTGGCCTGCTGAAAAATTTTGCAGAAGGCACTTATACCCTTTTGCACTCCCACGCTTGTAATACTGAGGGTTTGTTCGGACACGTAGTTCCGAACCAGTTCGGAATTCATCTAGTTCGGAATCGAACTGCAAAGGGAGGGAATGGGAACCGGTTCAGAACTCTTAGTTCTGAACTCCCAGTCCGAACGCCATTTCGTGTAGTTCGGAATTGATAACCTGATAATCTCTCCGTCTGTTTCCCAAAACGTGGTTACATGTTTGTAATTTGTGTTATAAAAACTATCTAATATATAAAATTCTCGTGTCACAGTTTTCGTTGCCATACTCCTCCGAAACGGCTTGACTGATTTTGATGAAATTTTTTGTGCTTATCCGGTATCTATGAGAATCGGCCAACATCTATTTTTCATCCCCCTAAATGTTAGGGGTAGTCCACCCTTAATTTTTTTTTTTATTTATTAGACAATTTTTTTTTTTTTAGACAATTTTTATTTTTTTTTATTTAAAAAAAAATTTTTTAGCATGTATACAGCCACACTTTGCGAGCGAAGCGAGCAATATACCCTACATACCACACTTTGCGAGCGAAGCGAGCAACATCCCCTACATGCCACTCTTTGCGAGCGAAGCGAGCAACTTAATGGGAGGTCCGGGGGGCTTGCCCCCCGGCTGGACGTGGAGGCGAGCGTAGCGAGCCGGAGCGGCTAGTAACTCAATATTTTTGTTATACTTTATCAGGTCTGTTAACCGCCTGTTAATGTTTATGAGGCCTGTTAGTATCTTGTGATACAACATTTAAGCAGCAATACCTAAATTGTTATTCAATAAAATGTTTTGAATTTAATTGCGTACTTTCATGTTCAATGTATTTCCGCCCAAAGTTTGACTGTGATGTGTTTTGAAAATGGCTACTGAACACATAAATCTGAACTAAACCTCTTTATCATTAGTTGAGAGTTGCCCTATCAGGAACTGAACTTGACCTCGGCAACTCCTATGAATTTCATTGATATCCCTTGAGCCATTTTGGAGAATAGACCAAAAAGTGCTAAAACCGATTATTTCCCCCCTCCCCCAAATTGGCCATTTAAGAACTTTTTTGCTAATTAAGTACCTACCAGTCTTACGGGATGAGGGGTACTGAATATAATTTGCACCCAGAAGAAGAATAACTCCTATGAATTTCATCAAAATCCCTCGAGGCGTTTAAGAGAAAAGGCAACAACTGCTAAAAAAAAAAGACGTTTTTTCACATATTTCGTTTTGTTAACCCTAAAATAATAATTTTAGGCTATTTTAAGTAGGGGTATAGAAACCCATCTCTAGAATCGGAATGTTTTTATGTCGTACCGTAAGGTCGCAATCGTGTACCTACACGAGTTACTTACAGTTGTATGAAACGTTAAGGGCAAGATAAATTGAAAAGACATCAGATAAAAATGTGAGCGCGAGAACGTGAATTAAGAAGGCTAATGACAACTTGAAAGTTTGGCGGGAGGTACGTGCATACGGGGTGGGGCCAAGCTTGTTTACTGCGCATGTCTAGAACTATTAGTTCTGGAAAAAAGACAGAACTGGTTCGGAACGGTAACGAACTACTACGTCCGAACAACGAACTAGTTCGAGCTAGTTCGAGGTCTTCCAGAACTTTCTCGTGTTGTCCGAACAGCCAAAAGTGGGCGTGTCCAATTACGAACGGTTACGAACTACGTGTCCGAACAAACCCTGGAGAGACAATTATGAGGTTGGCACAGAATAGGCATAGGGCAGTAGGAAATGGACGAACAATGATGTAAACGAACGAACAAGAAGAAAATCGAAGTACTGGTGGAATCTCGTCAAAAGCGTGGTTCCAGCCGGGCCAGACCCGGGCCCACCCACCATGGCGGCAACGCGAAAATTGACAATTCCTAGTGGGAACCTCATAGATGAATTAAATAGGTTAGGTAGGTACTTGTACCTTTTAGGTAACTTTAGGTTGTGTTTATTTTATTTCAACAATAATTGGTTTATCAATTTCAGGCAGTGACGATTACCAGGAACACGGATACCCTGGCACGGCTATTTACCCCCAGCTTGGCGACGGGCAGGGGAAAAATGGCGACCTGGTTCACACGGTGGCTCATCCTCAAGCAAGATAACGTCAGGTCGAGTTCCCATTTGGCGTCACGACTCGGATAACGTAATTCCTTCTGCATGTGAAGGTCTTCTATTGGTCAATGATTTCAAGATGGTTGTCATTTAAATTCCTCATACCTACTCAAGTACTTATACCTGAATTAATGATTAAGGTGGAGTGGTGCTTGTACCACTCTTAAGGTGGGTATTGGTATAAACAGAAGCGAATGTAGTAGCAATTTAGAACAAAACCTAGATCAAAACACATTAAGAGGTAAATTTCTCTGCTAACATGGAAAAAAAGTGAAGCATATATATGTTTTGGGGCTATGCATACACCTGCTGTTTCCCTTCTAACAAAACATGACTGTTCTGTTTGATCCGAATTATTTACAAATTTGCGAAATTCTTTACGTTTGTGCAGACGTCTCACACATTCGGTGGATGGCATGTTGTAACCCCACTGCAGTTACCTTGTTACCATGTTCTGTACTAGTGGGCCATTATTTGGATCGGTTGTTATCTGAAAATCATTATAAATTCAATGTAACTAGGGGAAGTTGTTGAAACTATTTTTGCAAGACCCCCAGCCCAAAAATATATACATATTTTTAGAAAGCCATTAAATGCCAAATGGTGAATGGATTTAATCAGTGCCTTCTCAGTGTTCTTCTAAAGACAGTTGATACTGCTTATCACAAAATCTACGTCGTTAGTGCATGTATAACTTTACATTCATACACTTGGTTAAAGGAACATTACTAGTACGTTTGAAGTAAGTAAGCCCCACTCAAACCACGAAATGGAAACTTTCCTTAAATGATTGTGTCACTTCTGGGACTTCACCTATTGAAAAAAAAGAGTAGTCAACGATTCAAAACCCCGGATCTTACCTGCATCCACGCTTCCCAAAGGCACCATGCTTAAAAGTCCTAGGCCCCACACACTGTCAGTTTATCTAAAGCTCAAAGACTTCAGTCAGTGCAAACTGCTGGCATGTGGCCATTGCACAGGCAAGAGATTGATGTCAGACTGATATCTGATGGATCGTGATCTCAAATCCCCCCTGCTACACACTGTCAGTTGGCCTGCGGGCAATGGACGAATAGTGTGTGCTACCTTCAGGCCAGCATCTGTAGTTCGGTACGTCAGCCTGCAGGTAGTCTGAAAGTGTATGGTGCTCAGTGATAATGACCTGCAGGCAATCGTATAGTGTGTTCGCACTTAAGAATGTTTGACCTCTTGCACAATACCGGAATAGAGGCAAGGTGTTCAGACACAGAAATAGTAGGGACATTGCCTCTAATCCAGGAAACTTTCCTTAAATGATTGTGCCACTTCTGGGACTTCACCTATTGAAAAAAAAGAGTAGTCAACGATTCAAAACCCCGGATCTTACCTGCATCCACGCTTCCCAAAGGCACCATGCTTGAAAGTCCTAAGGACCATTCAATGAGCCCCACACACTGTCATTTTATCTAAAGTTCAAAGACTGCAGTCAGCACAAACTGCTGGCGTGTGGCCATTACACAGGAGAGGAACTGACGAGAAATTGACGTCAGCCCGATATCTGATGAATCGTGATCTCAAATCCCCCCTGCTACAACACTGTCAGTTGGTCTGTGGGCAATGGACGAATAGTGTGTGCTACCTTCAGGCCAGCATCTGTAGTTCGGTGCGTCAGCCTGCAGGCAGTCAACTTATAGTGTATGGTGCTCTGTGATAATGGCCTGCAGGCAATCCTATAGTGTGTGGGCCATTAAGCCTTTTAGCTGCTACATCCGGATGAACCAGCTGGCGCCGGCTATACTGTATGCTTCTACGCTCATCTTGGTTCTCTCTGGTTTTAATGGCGGTTCTCATTCGAGTTTTGTGCCTGTGTTACTTGAAGATAAATAGCGTCACTTCAAGATAAGACTCTAATTCGACCCTCTTGACTTTATCAGGTTAGCATCCGGTGTGGCTCGCACCAAATGATAAAATCCCCAAGCACCGTATCCCAATGACTTATCGTTTAGGAACTCTCTATGTACAAACCTGTATGCCACAATCACAAACCTTATGCCATACATACAGCTTACGTACATATCATACAGTGTCACATGTATGTCATACATACATACAAACCTGTATGTCATATGACATACATCAGCTCCATCCACGTAGCCGGGTGATGTTCTGTTTCTCACTTTAGTCACCTTTCGAGCCACCTCCTTGTTGTGTTCGCTGTTTTACGTCCACAACATCATTGATTACTCCTCACACAACACATTTTCTGAAAGTTTTCTCCGAGATCAATCAACTAAAGAAATTGAAGTAATCTTGCCTCATTAAAAAGAATAATAATAAAATTAAAAAAAAAGACTAGACAATCATCTTGGTAAATTTAATAGGTATGTACTTGATACCTAATAGGAATAATTATTAGGACAGTAATATAAGCATGTACAAGCGTGCTAACGTTCCATGTACATAAGTATCAGTAAGGACCCAACCACAATAGAGGCCTAAAGGGGAGTTAATGCTGAGTTTGGAGTTATCCCTTGAAACAGCAGTGAGATTAACTCTGGATTAATTAGTCGTCCTCCATGGTAAACTCCATAAGTGAACTTAAACTCGAAACTTTACGACTTATCGGAAATTTCTACCCCTAATTTAATCCGTCCCACAAAATCGTTCTTCACTTCCAGTGCGTATTTTCTTACACCTAACCCAGACCAACATTTTTAGCATTTATGAAACTTAAAATCAAGCTGGATCGTTCATCATACCTGCTTCTCAATAAAGATTTTAAAAAATTAGAACCAATAAGATTGAGGGTATTGTACGGAAATTTCTAAAGTAATGGGTGGTATTTAAGTAGACAAAGAACTCTTAGGAACAAACTTGGCCTTATAAATTAAAGAATTTAGTGTATTTGCCTTCCTTAAGTTTACTCATTCTTCCTTAACTTCGGCAGCTCAATTTTAATTCAGCTGTCACTTTTATTAACGCAGTTTTCCATTATAGCAACGCACCATTTTCACGCGTTTTGGGTGAATAACAATTGCTTGAAAGTGCGTTAAGGAGAAGAAAATTATTAGGTACGTTTGAGCTTCGCTCACCTCTCGTTATTTAGGTACCACTGCAAAGGGCCGGTTTATCAATTACCTACATTAACTGCGAGATAGCCATACTGAGTGTAGCGCTGTTGTCCAGATTGAGAATGTGAGTCGTTTATCAATGCCGAATTACCTAGTGAATGAAATTATCCCTTAGATAAATTCTGTCTGGCAGATCGCGCCGTTAGCATCCTCATTGGTGTCCGTAGGCGACAAAATAAGGGCGATTTGCACATGGAGCTACCACAGAGTAGAGTAGGAGCTACATTTTCTTCATGGATCGAATATTTAAAAAAAAAAACGCAGCAAATTATTACATAACGGTTTATTATTTCTGAATCAGATAGCCAGCTATAGTAACCAGCATGCTCTGGGGCTTTCGCCACTCTTTTCTACTACCCACCTCTGTTCTCGCGTTACAGGCTGCGCTCCCGATGGGGAGCAAATGGATGATCGTACAGCCATCATGAGAGTGGTCTCATTCAATCCACGGAGCTTATTTCTATAGGAATCAAACTAAAACTGTAGGTACACTGGATTCCAAAAGCATCTGGGATCTATCCCAGTCGATTCTGTTCTCACTCCACCCCCCCTCACCACCCACCGTGACCCCCTGCCAAGCGTGCGCATGTCTAACACTCAAAACCTCGAAAAAGACACTTTTTCACCCGTTTTTGGCCCATAGCATCTATGCGAGTAAAGCGATCGGGATGGTTAAACGTTAGGACCAACTAGACCCCAAATGGAGTCTATGTGCGAAAGAACAGGTTTTTCAAGTCAATTCTTGGGCCTTTTATGGCCCAAACGGTGGAAGGACATTTCAAATTTGGATTCTATACACCTTGAACCGTAAAGTGACAAAGTTTGAGGGGGGGTTATAAAAATTTTTTGCTATACGATCACATAGGCTTATTATTGGAAATAATAAACCAAAAACCGGGTCTGACGTTATTCCCACATCAGTGTCCATCATTATCAAGCTCGGCAAATAAGAAACCACCACATTTTTGCCGTTTGCTTCATTTCTAGAGAGAGAAATGCGTATACAAATGCGATATTGCAACCCGAATTATTATCAATGAATTATTGTGATCAGTAAGTTGTGGACTTAATTTCATCTTCAATCTGAGTTAGAATGTAAAGGAGGGTATCTTTGTCCAACAGAACGCCTTAATAAAAATACGCATTTGTCCCATTTCAGTAGGTGATCTACAAAGGGTCTTACTGTATACAGTATTTTGTCCATTAAACGAATTATGCTACGATAAAATCTTTGCAATTGCTGCTATTCGAAGACAAATCCCCAAATATATCTGTTCGAAGGTACAAAAATGAAGGCAATCAAACTTGAGATTCAAGTACAAGAGTTTTGTAAATAAATAAACTTGTTTGAGGTTAGGAAGCTCTAGATATCTCATTAACACATTCAACGCGAGTCTGAAATGGGTGAACACACCCCACACGGAAGCAGAATTCGCGGAGAAGACACGCTTATCACTTTTATCAGTGCCCTGACTGATTGAAGGTCAGTATCAGAAAACGGCGACCTCTGGTGGGTAGGTAGGTTCTTACTGAGTAAATCGTGCTGCCGAACGGACTTCTAAACCTTTCCTATCCAATACACGAGGCTTTCGAAAGAGGCACTATCGTACGTATAGGCTCTGTGTCATATGACACTGCCCGTGTGAGAGAAGAGGTGTCATATGACACATTCCGCGTTGAACGTGTTAACCTCCAGTTATAATTGTTATCCATCCATCCAGGGACCAGATAAATTAAAACGACAGATAGAGTTTAGCTAGGGATGGATAAACACCCACTATTGTGTTATCTGGAGAATAACGCTATACCTCAGATAAATCCCCGTTATCCATTGGATAAATGTGATTTATAAACCGGCCCTGAATGTGTAAAAAAAAAAAAAACTAAGATACCAATGAGAAAAGTTTTTATCATTTTTATGGTTACATTATTGCTATTTTACTGTTTATTCAATTATAAAAAAATATGAACGAGTTTATATAAAGTTGTTTTATTACCACCAAATAGTGATAATTCTGTGATATAATTTGTAGCTAAATGCGATTTTTGCTAATATGTATGTTATTTTGTCGTGAGAGAATTTATTTAATTGTATATTGTACGCAGATGATAGTGGTTGTTGAATAAAGTGAGTTTTGTTTAAATTTATTGATGTTATGTGTTCAGTTTGTGTCATTTCCCCTATAAAACTGCTATAACAGAGGTTTAGGGTAACTTGGATCCCATGAAGACATACTACCTACATAGTAATTACTGAAAATACAGAGATGGTGTCTACTCAACCCTTCAAGCTGTGTAGGATAATTGAAGTGTTATCATAGTACCTAGTTGTTTATACAAACATATAAATTATCTACGATATGCCACATTATGGTGATTAATCTATAGATTTCTATGTGTAGGGACCAGTCTCTCCCATTGGGGTTGTGACCTCCCCTACACCCGTATCCAAATGCCTCTTCAAACGATTGGTACCGTGTGTAGTACCTATGTATGTGTCTGTGTATTGCATAACGGGCTCTACTGTCCCCCCGAGGTTTGTGTACATCGATACCCATACCTTGTGTGGTATTAATAATGAAAGTGTTTGTGTACACTTCCGAATTGTGCTCTACAGGCACCTCGAGGTTTGTGTACCTCGAAGCATGTCCCTTTTAGGACGATGTATATCCATTCACAACCGTGCATAGTCCCTACGCTTGGGAAAGACTGGAATTGTGTTGAAGCAATCTATTAAAATGGTATGTACGAATAATATACAGGGTGATTCCCTCGCAGATGCAAAAAAAAAAAATTTGGGTGAAACTACATCGAAAATGGAGTAAAATGCCGCCAACCGCATATTTTTATCTCAATCCGTACTCGAGATATGTTTTTTTATAGGCTTTTTCAGGAATACCGTGTTTTTTCATTTTAAACTCGGATTTCTCCACTTTGCCTCATTTAATTTTAACTTTAAACCTCATTTTCGGTATCAGCATTAAATTTCCTATAGGAACAGTGTACTTTGGTTCTTAAAAAGCACCATCCAAAGACCCTCACATCAGCTCAAACGTTGACGATTTTGAAAAAACAATATTTCTGAAAACCTTTAAAACTTTACTACTCTTTTAAAAAGAATCCTGGAAACTGGCAAATCTCATGAAAACTGCTTCATCTAATATTCTTTCCAACAGTATTATCAATTTTACTTTTATTTTGTTATTTAGGGGAGAAAACAATGTTTTAATGTTAAAAAATGTGGGTTTTTCAATGAAATTGTTGGTTTTCTCGAAAGACGACCCTCCATGAACCAACGACTATGGGGTCGGTTTCTATGTATTTCTTCTCGCTGGATCGAATGGAAACTATTGCAGATCTCTCAACTACGTTATAATCGAGTTTTACACTTTAATTAACTAGTTTTACCCCATAACACACATACATTTAATCGTAACAAACAAACTAAACATTTGCGATTTTAAGTGTAAAACTCGGTTATAACGGAGTTGGAGAGATCTACAAATGTTGCCATTCGATACAGCGTGAAAAAATACATAGAAACCGACCCCATACCCGTAGGTTCATGGAGGGTCATCTTTCGAGAAAACCAACCATTTCATTGAAAACCCCACATTTTTTACATTAAAACATAATTTTCTCCACTAAATTACAAAATAAAAGTAAACTTGATTATACAGTTGGAAAGAGTATTAGACGAAGCAGTTTTCATGAGATTTGCCAGTTTCCAGGATTCGTTTTGGAAGAGTAGTAAAGCTTTAAAGATTTTCAGAAATATTCTTTTTTTAAAATAGTCAATGTTTGAGCTGATGTAGGGCCTTTGGATGGTACTTTTTAAGAACTCAAGTACACTATTCTTATAGTAAATTTAATGCTGATTCCGAAAATGTGGTCAAAAGTTGAAATTAAATGAAGTAAAGTGGAGAAATGTGAATTTAAAAGGAAAAAAACACGGTTTTCCTAAAAAAAAACCTTTAAAAAATCATATCTCGAGAACGGATTGAGATAAAAATATGCAGTTGGCGGCATTTTACTCCATTTTTGATGTAGTTTCACTCAAATTTTTTTTTTGCATCTGCGAGGGAATCACCCTGTATATAGGTATACGTTTATTTATACGACTCACCAATGTTTGTTCTCTTCTCGTCCTCTCACCCCCATTCGCCTTCCCTCTCTCCCAACTCTTCTTCTTTCATCTCCCCTTCTGATAAGCCCCCACCCTTTTCTACCCTTTCGCTATGTAGCGACAGATGGCTTACTTCCATAGCATAATAAAAATAATCACAATCATATGGGAAGAATGTATTATATCTAATATTTATACAGGATGTCCCAAAAATAACCCCTTCTAACGTTTTGACATGGATTATGTCTATGGGCTGGGGGGGGGGGGGGGGGGGGGGGGGAATGTGTTTTTTAAATTCAACCCAATTTTCAGATCAAAAATTGCGATACTGATAAACAAATTTGGTAACTATATTGCAAGAATGAAATTAGAAATCATTATAAATGTTACTGGGAAGTTTCCAAATTGCATGGCTGTTTAAAGTCTCTTTGTTAGTGAATTCTTTTCTGTTTATCCTAGGAACTTGAAATTTGATAGGAAGTCTCCCTGGGAAATTAAGAGACGATCTAAATGATAGGTTCATTCCTAATCAGCGGAGTGAGCTAAATTCTGTTCAGCTCATCCTAGGAAGTTGAGATTTGACAAGGATACTCTCTGGGACACTAAGAGACGATTTAAATTATTGGATCTTTCCTAATCAGTTGAGTGAGCTAAATTCTCTCCTGCTCATCCTAGGAAGTTGAAATTTGATAGGAAGTCTCCCTGGGAAATCAAGAGACGATCTAAATGATAGGTTCATTCCTAATCAGCGGAGTGAGCTAAATTATGTTCTGTTCGTCCTAGGAAGTTGAGATTTGATAAGGAGACTCCCTGGGACACTAAGAGACGATAGAAATTATTGGCTCTTTCCTAATCAGTTGAGTGAGCTAAATTCTCTCCTGCTCTTCCTAGGAAGTTGAAGTTTGATAGGAAGTTTCCCTGGGAAATTAAGAGACGATCTAAATGATAGGTTCATTCCTAATCAGCGGAGTGAGCTAAATTCTGTTCAGTTCATCCTAGGAAGTTGAGATTTGACAAGGTTACTCTCTGGGACACTAAGATACGATTGAAATTATTGGCTCTTTCCTAATCAGTTGAGTGAGCTAAATTCTGTCCTGCTCATCCTAGGAAGTTGAAATTTGATAGGAAGTCTCCCTGGGAAATTACCACTCTCGACGCTGGCCCTGCCACTGCGCCAACCCCCAGGACTGGCCCAAAATAGGCAACCGCAATGGGAGAAAATACGCGGAAAATCACCTATTTGGAAAAACACCTTGATTATTTTGCTTCTTGCAAAACATCCAAAACGGCAAACAAGTTTATTTGGGAGCACGAAAGAAAAATACTACTCGAAACAATCGATAAAATACAATGTACTTACGGAGAACGTCACGACTGGCATCTTCCACTTGTTAGGATGAAAACACTTCGATTTGAAAACGATGCACTCTAGCGGCTAACTGGGGATGTACTGAATGGGTTTCATCAGGAACTGACCCCATTCAACGATTGAAAAAGTAAATCTGGATGTCATGACGCCAGTACTCAGCGAGCACCGGCGCGTCATGTACGTCATGACACCAGCGTCGAGAGTGTTAAGAGACGATATCAATGATAGGTTCATTCCTAACCAGCTGAGTGAGCTAAAATTCTGTTCATCCTAGGAAGTTGAGGAGTGATAGGTAGACTCTCGGGAAATTATAGGTTCATTCCTAACCAGCTGAGTGAGCTAAAATTCTGTTGATCCTAGGAAATTGAGGAGTGATAGGTAGACTCTCGGGAAATTATAGGTTCATTCCTAACCAGCTGAGTGATCTAAATTATGTTCTGTTCATCCTAGGAAGTTGAGATTTGATAACGAGACTCCCTGGGACACTAAGAGACTATAGAAATTATTGGCTCTTTCCTAATCAGTTTAGTTAGCTAAATTCTCTCCTGCTCATCCTAGTAAGTTGCAATTTGATAGGAAGACTCCGTGGGAAATTAAGAGACGATCTAATTGATGGGTTCATTCCTAACCAGCTGAATGAGCTAAATTATGTTCTGTTCATCCTAGGAAGTTAAGATTTGATAGGTAGACTCTCGGGAAATGATAGGTTCATTCCTAATCAGCTGAATTCTGTTCTGTTCGTCCTAGGAAGTTGATATTTGATAGGGAGACTCTCTGTGACACTAAAAGACGATAGAAATGATTGGCTCATTCCTAAGTTTTAAGCAAATAGAAATCAGAAAAAAATACAAAAATTGTTGGTCCACTCGAATGGGCTGATGATCCCAGAAGCACGAATTTTTCTAAAAGTACCTGTTTTGAAAAAATCTCGCTCTTCGTGGTTCATCATATATAATCTGAGAACGGGATAAGATATTGCACTTCTGGTTTCATCATCATGTTCAGCACTAAAAAATCTATAAAATGACGTGTCATTCAGCAAAAAATTGGAAAAAGTTTCTCCGAAGCACTACCCAATAAACAGTACTTTTTCGAATTTTTTTTTTTTTTTTCCAAAAATAGGGAAACATTAATGGAATGACTCGTAATTTATGATTTTTTCTCCTTTTTGTGATTTTTTTTTTTGTATGGTGAATTTGGATGATATGGGGAGAGAGATCGCAATCAACGATTCAAAAATTTATTCTTCGGAATGGATAATTCTTTACGAAAGAATAACAGACAATCGTTGCAACTCTACAACATGCAATTTATAAATAAAGAAATTACAGTCAGTTTAGGTATAGTACTTACTAACAATACAAAATCAACATGACGATAGAGTTATGATGATAAAACGGATAATTTACATTTGAATGAAGATTTTCAAGATTGAAAGAACATATGAATAGGAAAGTGGGGGGAATAACAATACTTACAATGATAACGAGTATGGGGTGAACGTTGAAATACGATTTAACTAAACAATACAATACGATTGCATGTACGAGTTGTCTAAGGATTTACGAGGCGTTGTAATCTACAATACATTCTATAATTACGGAGAAGGGCGTGAGAGGGGGCCACTAGACCCGGAGATGAGGTAACCTTGGTGACGAGTAACCCAGGCGGTGTTGATCGGTAACCCTGGTGATGAGTAAACCAGGTTGTGTTGATGGGTAACCTTGGTGATGGGTAACCATGTCCGGTGGTTAAGTTCAAATCCTGGGACGTTTCCTAGGGTGGGCCACTTCCCTCACGAAGTCCCGATCTAAGGAGCGGATATGACGTTTACTGCAGCTTCGTAAGCAGATACGGAGCTGGGGACAAAGAAGACATCATTATCAGCTACATGATATAAGTATATTGTAAAGAAACAAAGTAGAGAATATAGATGGTATAAAAAAGTTCCAGTCCTGCAGCATGATCGTATAAGCGAATTTTCTTAAATTATCTATCGTATTATGATTTTATTTTATTTTATTTTTTTTTTAGAATTTAAGCCGCGTTTCAACCGGAAGGGCCATAGAATAGAATACAATCTTTATAGGTGATTTGGCCCTTACACAAGTCATCATTGAAAAGACAAAAGACATAATAGGATGAAAACATATTGTCTGCAAAAAATTGTTAACTATAAATTTTATTGCTGAAAAATTTGTTCTAAATAACATTCTATTATTTAAACAAAGATATTGGTTTTCTAGAATTTTTTACATTTTTATAGATTTCCAAGCACATTTTAATGAAATTTAATTACAATTTTGAGCATAGGTTTGAGCTTTAATTTTTAAATTACCAACTTCATAGTTGATAAACTTTATTTGAGTAATATTCTGCTAAAAAAAAATAAAAACGCCGATGTTTAGCCTTTATTTGTCATTTTTTGTGATTTTTTTTTAGTACAATTTTTGATATTTGACCAATTTAATGTGCTCAAAAAGTGTTGTCCAACGAATTCATCCTTTCTTTTGAAATGCTTGATTTTTTGGCGAAAGAACGAAGTTTTTATCTCAATTCTATCGAGAGTTATCGTCTGGAATGACACATACATATAAACATTTATATATACATATAAAAAAGCGTTAAAATCCAGGAATCATTTCAGAATGCCTCAAAACAGATTTCGATGAAGAACATTTTTGAAAAATTTTGGAGCCATTGCAATAGCTTTATTTTCTAAGAAAATTCGCTAATACACCGCCAAGGACATACACAGAAGCTTCCTCGTGGCTTCAACAAGAACATTCAGGCATTTGCTGAGCGTACCGCTGATTCAATCATGATGAAATTAATAGGGGAACATCTAGGGCTAAACCCACACTATTCCTGAAAATGTCAATGTAATATAATCGAAATTGTGGAAGTTATGGCTGTGACAAGGAAATACAGACAAACGCTCGCGCATGCGCACAGTGTAACGCTGATTCAATCATGATGAAACTAATAGGGGACTATCTAGGGCTAAACCCACACTAGTTCTGAAAACTGCATTGAAATTTAATCGAAATTGTGGAAGTTATGGTTGTGACAAGGAAATACAGACAGACAAACGCTCGCCCATGCGCACAGTGTACCGCTGATTCAATCATGATGAAACTAATAGGGGACTATCTAGGGCTAAACCCATACTATTCCTGAGAATTTAATTAAAATCCAATTGAGCTTGTGGAAGTTATGGCTGTGGCAAGAAGATATTGAAAGACAAACGCTCGCGCATGCGCACAGCGTACCGCTAAATTCAATCATGATGAATGTCGTAAAGCCGGTTTCACATGGAGCGGTACGAGCGTAACAACCGGAAAGACGGAAGGCCGGAAAACCCAGTGGAGGGGGCGGCGGAATGTGGCAGGGTGTTCACATGAAGCGGCACCTCGCTAAACGGAATCATATCCTTCCTACTGAAACCCTCTCTGATCTGAAACCTCTACTTGCGGTTATCAACATTCCTGTCCAATGAGCTTGCGCAACGCTCGACGGAACGCGGCAACGGTATACAAATTTCTACCGCCGACCGCCTACCGCCCGTTTCGGCAACATGGCAGCCACCATCCTCAACTGTTGTCCCAACAGCCAATCACATTGCGTTCAGTCTTTCTGTCTACGGACTAAAGGACCTCAAGGGATCTTCCCCGCATCATCGCTGAAAATCTGACCAAAATCTCCAACACTGACTTACTTATGAGAGTAACAAGAAAATCACGTTCGCGCATGCCCAGAGCGTGCAGATGATTCAATCATGATTAAACTAATAAAGGAGCATCTAAATCTAAACTCACGCTATTCCTGAAAATGTCATGAAAATCAATTCGAAATTGTGGAAGTTATGGCTGTGGCAAGAAAATATAGACAGACAAACGCTCGCGCATGCGCACAGCTGATCACATATGTTGTAAGGGACCTTCCCAGCCAGCATCATCCCTGAAAATCTGACCAAAATATCTTCAACATTGACGGACTTATGAGTGTAACAAGAAAATCACGTTCTATACGTTGAGGAAGCTATACTGCCCACCCAGCTTGGCACACGTTTTGAGATATCGATTACTTTGTTTACACCCTTTTTAAAACAATCTTCAAATAATTTCAGATTTTTTTCAGATAAGAATGAATTTTTATTTCAGAAAATAATAACAATTACAGTACAGTGCTTGACAATATGTATGTGAACAAAACAAAATACAACTAGGTATAATTGTCAAATCTTTCTGAAATCCCACATAGGCAGGTGCCTGTGTGTGGGTATTTTCAATGGGGTAGGACTTCTCACAGAGCAGTTGAATACATTCTATTCTTTAGCACTACTACATGTACAAATACAGGGTGATTCCCTCGCAGATGCAAAAACAAATTGGGTGAAACTACATCAAAAATGGAGTAAAATGCCGCCAACCGCATATTTTATCTCAATTCGTACTCAAGATATGATTTTTTAAAGGTTTTTTTTTTTTAGGAATACCGTGTTTTTTTCATTTTAAACTCGAATTTCTCCACTTTGCCTAATTCAATTTTAACTTTCAACCTCATTTTCGGTATCAGCATTAAATTTCCCATAAGAATAGTGTACTTGGGTTCTTAAAAAGTACCATCCGAAGACCCTCACTCAGCTCAAACATTGACGATTTTGAAAAAAGAATATTTCTGAAAATCTTTAAAACTTTACTACTCTTTTAAAAAGAATCCTGGAAACTGGCAAATCTCATGAAAACTGCTTCATCTAATATGCTTTCCAATGGTATTATCAATTTTACTTTTATTTTGTTATTTAGGGGAGAAAATAATGTTTTAATGTTAAAAAATGTGGGTTTTTCTATGAAATTGTTGGTTTTCTCGAAAGATGACCCTCCATGAACCAACGAGTATGGTCGGTTTCCATGTATTTTTTCTCGCTAGATCAAATGGAAACTCTTGCAGATGTCTCAACTACGTTATAATCGAGTTTTACACTTTAATTAACTAGTTTTACCCCATAACACACATACATTTAATCGTAACAAACAAACTAAACATTTGCGATTTTAAGTGTAAAACTCGGTTATAACGGAGTTGGAGAGATCTACAAATGTTACCATTCGATACAGCGTGAAAAAATACATAGAAACCGACCCCATACTCGTAGGTTCATGGAGGGCCATCTTTCGAGAAAACCAACAATTTCTTTGAAAAACCCACATTTTTTAACATTAAAACATGATTTTCTCCACTAAATAACAGAATAAAAGTAAACTTAATTATACCGTTGGAAAGAGTATTAGACGAAGCAGTTTTCATGAGATTGGCCAGTTTCCAGGATTCGTTTTGGAAAAGTAGTAAAGTTTTAAAGATTTTCAGAAATATTATTTTTTCAAAATCGTCAATGTTTGAGCTGATGTGAGGACCTTTGGATGGTACTTTTTAAGAACCCAAGTACACTATACTTATAGTAAATTTAATGCTGATTCCGAAAATGAGATCAAAAGTTAAAATTAAATGAAGTAAAGTGGAGAAATATGAGTTTAAAAAGAAAAAAACATGGTTTTCCTGAAAAAACCTTTAAAAAATCATATCTCGAGAACGGGTTGAGATAAAAATATGCAGTTGGCGGCATTTTACTCCATTTTTGATGTAGTTTCACCCAAATTTTTTTTTTTTTTGCATCTGCGAGGGAATCACCCTGTATATAGGTATACAAAACAGCTTGAGGCAGGCACTACAGTACTCTAAAAACACTCAACATCACAACCATAAGTGCATTAAGTTCCATGTTTTTAGTTTTTTAATTTGTCCAAATCTTGGATGAGTGATTGCTCATCACGTCATCAGGTATTGTATTTAGTGCATTAAGTTCCATGTTTTTAGTTAAGGTATTTCAAATTTCATGGGGCGGCGAGGATTTGTCCGGGTGGCTACTTTCGTCAGCAGTTCGGGTCTCTTAAGTAAAATTTTATTGTTTGTAGTCGAAAAATTTGGGAAATGGATGGAATCAAGTCTCTTTTATATTGAAGTTTGGATATTTTCAGTAGCAGTTTTTGGGCTATTTGAAGTGAGCGCAAGTGACAATTCAGAGCTGAACCCCAGGCGATTATTGCGTACGTACGTTAGATGGGAGTGTGTGAGCGCCATGTACACCACTCGTAGGGTTTATATGGTGAAAATATTTTTAAGACGATAATAAATTAAAGAAGTATTTCTTAATTTTTTCGCAAGGTTTGAAATATGTTCTGGCCATTTAAGGCGGTCATCCATCAAAACTCCCAAATATTTTGTAGTTGTGGTTCTTGTCATGGGGGGACAATTGCAAGATAGGTCATTTAGGCGACTACAGTGGTCAAGATGGTATTGAAGAGTAAATTCTTCATTTGGTAATCCTCTTTTATTAGGAGAGAAACACATGAACGAAGTCTTTTGAAGGTTTAATAAAAGTAAATTTTGGTTCAAATGTTCTTGAATTTGTATCATGCATTTTTCAGCCTTGGTTTTACTACTTGTCCATGAGTCCGAAGAAACAATTATACAAGTGTCATCAGCATATGAATCTAGTTGTAAATTACCCTCTGAAATCGGCATCAAAAAACCAGCGTTGAGAACCATTACCCAAAAGTAGGTATACTTTATACCCAAATTGCCCAACATGACATTGCCCCCCCCCCCCCCCCCCAATAAATTATTGGGCCTTGTCTGTTATACTTAATCCCCGCATATTTCCGTTAATTCTCTACTATTTATTCATTCTGACCTATTTGTTCAACTAATCTGTATTTTTACTAAGGGGCCCTGTAATGCCATTACTTACCAATAATACCAGTATGTTTCGGCTTTGGTCTCGTTTCGATCTATCTATTTGTTTTGCTGCAAAGCTATACAATTAATTAACGTATTATGCGTTAATCTCACAATTTTGATTCGATTTTAATGAATTCTCTGGGATTGTCCGTATGTTTTTATGTGTCTATAGATAACTTTGTGGAAACTGTTCCAAAACTCTCATGCCACTACCGGATCAACTGAAGCCATGTGATCTCTTTTGGTCAGAAAATGTGCCCCCCCCCCCCCCCCCCCCCCAAATTTCAACCTAGATCGTGAGTTTTAGAGCTTTTTCTACTTGGTCCCGAGTAAATCTACTTATGGTTTTTGTGTAGTTTCCAAGCCTTGTAATATACGTTTTACCCCCTTTGTTGTGATTTAATTCCAACGAACTCTCTGGGATTGTACGGATCAGACCCTAGATTTCCTCCATGAATTTCACTTCTTTCGGTAGACATACGGTGACCATATTTATCTTAAGCAAAATCGGGACGGATAGAACTATCAAGGGGGTCTGAGGGGTATAGAATACCCTCCATGGGGAGGAGGGTCCGGGGGTCCACCCCCGTAAAAGTTTGAATTTTTTACCCTTTAAAAGTTTGATTTTTAAGCCTATTTCAGCCATTCAAACATTGGTTTATTAAGAGCTTCGTATCAAACTAAAAATATGTAATATTCATTAAAGAATGTGGCACTAAGAATAATTACATGAAAAAATAATTTCCAGAAGTTTTTTACATACACAGAAAGAATATGTACCTTTTGCACGAACTAACTGAACTTCACGAACAACAGGTAAGTTTTTATAGTCAAATAAACAAACATTAATTTTCCAAAAAATGAAAAAATAAAAGTTAACAGAGCAGTCTGTTTACATCATTGTTCTTTTTATATTTTTTCACTCTTTTTACTCCAGTCGTACTTCTGCGTTGAGGAAAGTGCTCTCAGCAAGGAGTCGCCTTTTCTTATTTTGTCGTACATTTCAACACACGACAAAGCCGAAGTTGGCACGAGGGCCAACTCAGTTGGGTCTCCAGACTCTCCTGTGACTATGATACACTCCTATTACGGTATAATAGTTATGTTGTGTGCGGTGTAAAGAAATTCCACGGTACTAATCATTCATTTTAAAATAAAGCTAATAACTTTTCATGATGATTTGGTTTGAAAAAATCTTTATTGGTGAAAATCAGGACATTTCTTTCCCAATTCGGGACCCCGGGACACAGGCTTTAAAATCGGGCCTGTCCCGATAAAATCGGGACGTATGGTCACCGTAGGTAGACAGCCTCTGAGCAAAGGCAATAAAGCCGGTATTTCTTTTGATGTAGGTACCTATTATTTCTATTGATGAATTTCTGTGATCAAAAAAGTCTTGTTTTGAACGAATAGCTCATTGTATGGTACGAGTTATGGAAAAGTCCAAGCCTGTTTTTGGGAAAAATGTAATAATATTGACTTTCACAATTAATAATAATCCCCATTCTATAGAAAATAGTTTGTAAATGCAGGGATATAACAGAAAAGACCCATATTATTTTTATATACCTACGCCACTGCCATAAGGTACAATACTTAGCTCGATTTTGTTCGACATTTTTACGAAAACTGGATGGAGACGCAAACGAGACGAGGTGTGTGACGCAACATTACAGGAAATGTGTCACCATCTACCCGAAACAAGAAGGAACCCCCATTTTCAAGGTCGTTGAGGATATGATTGAATTCTAGACTGTTCTATCCAGATAGTGAAGCTGCATTTTTTTAAGGCATTGGAATATATTTATAAATAAATACTAGCAATGTATTTAAGGCACCTTGTAAATCAGTAGTTGAAGGAACTGAACAGGGAATGGATGGAAGAGACAAGAAGTTAAGACCTGGAAATCCCTCGCTTATCAAAACTACCTAACTGATAACACAGGAGACAGGAAGAACGAGCACATGTGAATTCCCAACCAAACTGTATTATTTCGATACTATTGAAATCCTGGATTCTAAGCCAGAAAAAGCGCAAAACGTTGCCTTAAGTGAACATTTTGAGGTGTGCAAGATGAAACATACCTACCTGAGGGGAGATAAAATCAATATTTTGTGAACAAATGGTAAACTCTGAGATCAACTTACTTGCTCGCACCCGCTTTGCATAGGTTTTGAGCTGTCGATTACTTTGTTTACACCTTTTGTAAAAACAACATTCAACAATAATCTAGTTGTGCATTTCCCTCTGAAATCGGCATCAAAAACTAGCGTGAAACATTGAGTAGGTATAACTATTACCCAAAGAGTAGCTATTCATTATTACCCAAATTACCTAACATGGCATTGGTACCCACCCCCTCTCAAATATTATTTATATACAACACTGCCATTAGGCACAATACTTAGCTAGATTTTCTTCGACATTTTTACAAAAACTGGATGGAGACGAGGTGTGTGACGCAACATTACAGGAAATATGTGTCACCATCTACCCGAAACAAGAAGGAACCCCCAGACATTTTCAAGGTCATTGAGGATATGAAGATAGGATTCCAGACTGTTCTATCCAGATAGTGAAGCCGCAATTTTTTAAATCATTGTAATATATTTATATATAAATACTAGCAATGTATTCAAGGCACCTGGGTAAACCAGTAGTTGAAGGAACTGAACCAAGAAGATAGGACGGAAATCCCTAGCTTATCAGAACTACCTGATAACACGAGAAGAACGACCACATGTGAATTCCCAACCAAACCGTATTACTACGATACTATTGAAATCCTGGATTCTATAAGATCAGAAAAAGCCAAAGTGAACATTTTGAGGTGTAAAAGATGAATCATACCTATGGAGGGGAGATAAAATCAATATTTCGGGAACAAATGGTAAACTCCGAGATCAACTTAGTTGCTCGTATACCTATGTGCGATCGGCATCATTAACTAGCGTGAAACATTGAGTAGGTATAGGTAACTATTTACCAAAGAGTAGGTATACTTTATTACTTAAATTGCTGACATGACAATTATTTATATACACCACTGCCATTAGGTACCTACAATACTTAGCTCGATTTTCTTCGACATTTTTACGAAAACTGGATGGAGACGAAGTGTGTGACGCAACATTACAGGAAATGTGTCACCATCTACCCCAAACATTTTCAAGGTCAGATTCTAGACTGTTCTATCCAGATAGTGAAGCCGCATTTTTTTAAACCATTGGAATATATTTATATATAAATATTAGCAACGTATTTAAGGCACTGGGTAAACCAGTAGTTGAAGGAACTGAACCAAGAAGATAGGACGGAAATCCCTAGCTTATCAGAACTACCTGATAACACAGGGAGAACGACCACATGTGAATTCCCAACCAAACCGTATTACTACGATACTATTGAAATCCTGGATTCTATACGATCAGAAAAAGCGCAAAACGGTGTCTTAAGTAAATATTTTGAGGTGTAAAAGTTGAAACATAACTGAGGGGAGATAAAATCAATATTTCGGGAACAAATGGTAAACTCTGAGATTGACTTACTTGCTCGTATGAGTGCAACCGCACAGCAGAAACAAAAAGCGGAATTCAACACGACTTTTTTGGCGAGGCGTTTTTCCTCTTCGGCGATATCTTTGGGGTTTTGTTTGATCCGGATCATATCGAGGGTTTTCTGAACTTTGCAAGCTACTCGGCGAACGTTCCTGTAACTCCGGCGAGCGGTGCAATACCACTGATAGTACCGCCTTATCTTTCCTATCACGCTCATTTTGTTATCGTTTCGATTTCATTTAGGAATTTCGGCTTTTTCGTAATATTTTCGAAATGTCAAAAAAACGTCGGTGCACCGACGTATCATCGTCGGAGCGACGATAAATTTGTAAGAATTTTAGTGTGGTCGATTCGGTTTGGGTGTTTTTGTGAAACTAAGGGCATCACTGGGCGGGAAGATGGCGCCAAGTTTCAAACATCCGAACTTGGATACGTGAAGGGTACACGTTGAAACGAATTTGAGGATCACATTTGAAACTACCTAATATTTAAGTGACCACCTACACCTGCCTAGGTATATTTTATCAATTCTATAAATCAGTAATGTCAGCACCTTCACGCTCAAACTCACGGACGGATCGGAACGGGGTTTTTGACATGGATTTGTCTACTGGCTGGTAAATGAAGGCCGCCCCATCTCCGAACCCCAGCAAATCTTCAGCCGCTCGCCATTTTTTGCGCGTGTCTCTCAGGCACATACAAGAGGCTCGAATTACCGCAAAGGCGATGCGAGCCCTCAAATATCCTTTAATGGCACTCTGAGGACGCATCCAGACCTCTTGTAGCTGCTCAGAAATCTGGCCATCTGAGGGGCGAACGTAGCGTCCACAGAACATACCAAAGGCGTGAATGAAGCATGACGCGTTTCACATGCATCCGGGTATTTTCTCTTTTTTTCCTGTTCTGTAGCTGTCAGGACTGAGAGGATTGAGCGGGAAACATGAGGGGGCGTCGGTGTCAACGATGAAGAAGTCAATTAACACGTTCTGTGCGGAATGGATCGATCGATTATAAGGAATTTAGGCCCCCCCCCCAGAGGTGCAATGGGGGCCTAAATCCTCATAAAAAGGTAGAGGAGGTAACAGGCATCCCGTCAGAGAGATACCACCCCTAATAATAGCTTTTAATGAGCCATGTTCGGGGAAGGTTGATTTTCCTTTCACCAGGAATTCCATCCAACGCCAAACCAGCTGCCAAAAATGATCGAGAACAGCGCGTGGTTCCCATTGATTCCTCAACGGGACGCCGACAGCGCTACCTCTGGTGCTCTGACGGGAGCTTGATGGACCTCACAGGAGGTAACTCTGTTACACGATCCAGGAGCCCTCGTTCGATTCACCCGGAGTGGATCGATAGATCCAGCTACAGAGAGCACATAGGTTCCTACGTTCTGCCTTCTGACGAGATTACCACGCATTCTGTTGGCTGTGGAGTTTAACACACTTATTGTAGGCGATCAGGCCTCCGAAAGAATGCGTTCCGTTTCGTTCTCCATTGATATCAAGGCCCCCGTTCAGTAACATTTTCGCGCCCTTTCATTTCCCGCCTTTCTCTCGAAAAAACAGGTCCCGTCACAGGGAGTTTCCACCAAAATCGGCGCCGCTCGGAACATGATAACGCCATCCTCTGTGGTTCCCACACTCCCTGCATGCCAGATCCCCTCGCAATCCTGGATTGGTCGCCGATGCCTCTTCGATGGTGGGCTCTCTAACACAGTTGCCCCAAGCTGTTGACATCAGCACTCCCAAGGTGTCCCTCACTTCATTGTCCCTCCTAGAAATCAGGCCACCAGTCTTGCAACTTAGCGCATGTTCTTGTGAAAAGTTAATACACCCACACCCATCGCATGAAGTTGGCATCTCAATATGTGTCCTCTTGTACCGCATCGCCATTGCATCGTAAACCTCGCATCTAGATAAATCAAAGTTATGCTTCATGAGGGGCATTACCGAGAGCCATCCTGAGGGTTTCTATTTATCAAAAATAGAACGTTTTATCGCCCTTTGGCGATCTTTGGGAAACTGATGTAATACTACCTGTAACAAAGCATCATCTTGCTCACCTTTTCTTTGTTTACCTTCTTTTTTTGCAATCTTTGTTTCGTCGAAATGAGTGGTAAGATCCAGCTGAGTTCCATCCTGTATTGCTGTAGAAAGATTGACAAAACTGACGAACGAACCGGATTCCTTATCGCCTAGCCACCTTTTGATACTGGCAACTAAAACAAGTCACATTCTTGATCTGAAACGTCACCCCCTACAATCGCAGGAATGAACAATTTGCATATACACTCCCACAACTCGCCATTGGTGAACCTCTGAAAGAATTGCAATCGGAACTGCAATGATTTTAAGAACGGCATGTAAGCAGAGGTACTCCCTCCCGATGTCTGTTACCTTGTCATGGTGGGAGGGCTTAAGCCACGGCTCACACTGCCTATTGCACGATAGTATCTCCTAGGAGTATACTGGGCAATGTGAGCCATTGCACTGGCAACTAAGTACAGACACCAACCCTCAAGACAAAGGTGTCCACGCCGTGCCTATGGTCTGCATGGTGCAGAGGGTAAAGTGCACCTCAAACGGCTGCCCCAGGGTACCGGCCGACCCCCTGGGTGTAATTAGGCTTACCTGTGCATGCGGGGCTCTGCGCGGGTGGACTGTTCATTTCCCTAGCTTCTTGTGGGAACAAAATGGACCACATAGAAAAAAAAAAAAAAAAAATGAATAATACACATCTAAAATTTCTTCAAGTGAACTTGCACAGGGCAAGGGGCGCGTCGGCGGTCCTGAGCCACAAGTTCACATCTGAAGACCACCACATTGCCCTTATCCAGGAGCCGTGGGCCACTGAGGGCAAGGTGATGGGACTATCTGCACAGAACAGAAAGGTAATTTTCCACCGTGGCAAGGATAGGCCAAGATCGGCCATCCTAGTAAACAGCCTAGTCAAGTTTTTGGCCATGCCTGAGTTCTGTTCCAGAGACCTCACAACTATACTGCTTGAGGACAGCAACGGAGGAAGATGTGTTGTCGCCTCAGCCTACTTTCCAGGCGATGAGGACGAGCCCCCTCCGGTGATGGTGCGGCAGCTAGTGTCACACTGCCAGAGACAACGGCTGCATCTCATCATTGGATGTGACGTCAATGGTCATCATCTGCTGTGGGGATGCAACGACATCAACAAAAGAGGTGAGTCCATTGTCCAGTTTCTGACCGCGGAAAATCTCGCGGTTTTGAATAGGGGCAGTGAGCCTACTTTTGTTACTCGGGCAAGGAGTGAGATTTTGGATATCACTGTGACGAGTAGTTTCTATGCAAATAGGGTCACAGGGTGGCATGTGTCGGAAGAGGCTTCATTGTCGGACCATCGGATTATCGGGTTCCGGCTGGAGCATCCGAACTGCTTCACTGAGACATATCGGAGTCCTAAGAACACTAATTGGACTCTGTTTAACACTCTTCTAGCTGATGAGCTGGAGGACCTGGACACTAATATCCAGACAACAAGAGATCTTGACCGAGTTAATGAACTCGTTTGGGCAGCCATTCAGCGAAGCTACGAGCTAAGCTGCCCAGTCAAGACTGTCAGAACAAACAGGTCTGTTCCATGGTGGAACAGGGACCTGGGTCTCCTTCGCAGAGAGACGAGAAGGCTTTTCAACAGGGCAAAGCGGGATGGGAGATGGCAGGCCTATAAAGCTATGGCCAACTCCTACACCTGTGCCCTTAGAAAGGCCGGGAAACTGTCCTGGAGGAACTTCTGTCAGGACATTACAGAGTTGTCTGTGCTGTCCAAAGTGCAGAGGATCCTTGCCAAGGACAGACCAGCTGAGCTGGGCACTATACAAAAGGCAGATGGGGTGTATACTGGAAGCTCGGAAGAGACCCTGGAGGAGCTCCTACGGGTGCACTTTCCGGGGTCTGCACGCATACACAGTGAAAGTTTTCCACATCAGCATACTGATGACATCTGCCATGAAAGGAAAGCCTTGTATGCAGCTTCTGGCAGGATATTTACACCCCATAGAGTTAAATGGGCACTTGGCACATTTAAGCCCTATAAATCTCCGGGCCCGGATGGGATCATCCCAGCCATGCTACAGCATGGAGGGGGGGCTCTCGTGCCGGTGCTGGTCAAGATCTTTAGGGCCAGTTATACGCTGAACCACATCCCTAGGATGTGGAGGAAGGTCAGGGTGGTCTTTATTCCGAAAGCAGGCCGACAGGGCCATGCAAAAGACTACCGCCCCATCAGTCTCATGTCCTTCCTACTGAAAACCATGGAGAAGATTGTGAACCTTGTGATCAGGGAAGAGCAATTAACCCAGGTACCATTCCAGGCGGCACAACACGCGTATCAGAGGGGGAAATCTACTGAGACTGCTCTGAATGAATTGACGGTGTTGATTGACAGGAGTCTGGAGGCCAAAGAAGTAGCTCTCTGCTGCTTTATGGATATAGGTGGGGCATTTGACAACACGTCATATGACTCCATCATTAAGGCAGCAGAGGATCGAGATGTCGATCCGCAAATCACCAAATGGATACATACCATGCTGAAGGGCAGGGTTGTATCCTCGGAGTTGGGGGAAGCAACCGTCAGTGCCATTCCAAGTAGGGGATGTCCGCAGGGCGGTGTGCTTTCCCCTCTGTTATGGCTACTCGTGGTAGATAGCCTCCAACAAAAACTCAAAGACAATGGCTTTGAGGTGGTAGGATATGCTGACGACATTGTGGTCATTGTCAGGGGCAAGTTCGAGGAGACAGTCCGTGAACGGATGCAGATGGCGTTGGATGTCGTACAGCAATGGTGCACGGAGGAGGGGCTATATGTAAACCCTGATAAAGTGGCCCTTCTTCCGTTCACCAGAAGACGAAAGGTTGACATGCAGGTGGTCTGTCTGGGGGGCAGGCAACTTCCCTTCTGCACCAGGGCCAGATACCTGGGAGTCACCTTTGATCAGAAGCTAACCTGGACGCCTCACATTAAGAGGGCCGTGGACAGGGCCATCTTTGTTATGGCGTCGGGCCGACGCATGTTAGGGAAAACGTGGGGCTTGAGCCCAAAGATGACCATGTGGTTATATACCACAGTGGTCAGACCGATGCTGACCTACGGGGCCCTTGTCTGGTGGACAAAGGTCAGCCAGGCAACGGCTGTGAGTCAGCTGGCAAGGCTGCAAAGGATGGCGTGCATTGGGGTTACAGGCTCCATGCACACAAGTCCTACAGCTGCACTGGAGGTCCTTTTGGACCTTCCTCCTCTGCATATCCATGTCAGGAAGGTTGCCTTCCTGCAGGGAGTGAGGTTGTGGAGGAATGGCTTTTTAAAGCGGGAATCTGGGCGTACTCACCATGCCATCTTGAAGGAGGTTGCAGTGGATGAGTCATCGCTCAGTGTTTCCGACCACATGGCGGAGACACGGAACTTTGATCTCCCCTTCAAGGTCTACATTCATAGTAGATCAATGTGGTCAGAAGGGAGGCCCCAATTCGAACGTGGGGCTATAGTGTTCTACACAGATGGCTCCGTCATGAATGGTGGGGCTGGCTCGGGTATTTTTGGCCCACGAACGGAGATTTCAGAATCTCTGGGAACAGTCGCCACCATTTTCCAGGCAGAAATATATGCCATAAACTCCTGCGCTGACAGACTGGTGAGTCGTCAAGTGAATGGAGCAAAAATCTACATTTTATCAGATAGTCAAGCAGCCTTGAAGGCACTAGCTTCTTTCACCATCTCGTCGAAGCTGGTGTGGGAATGCTTGACTAACCTCAAGACCCTTGCCAGGAACAATAAGGTTACCTTGCTGTGGTGCCCAGGGCACCAGGGGGTGGAGGGGAATGAACAAGCTGACGCTCTTGCTAGGAAGGGTGCTGCTTCTCTCCCTATGGGCCCAGAACCTTTTCTGGCCACTACGGAGAGCTTTCTCCTTGGAGAGCTCACCAAATGGGAGAGTAAGAAGAGGACTGCCCACTGGCTCCACGTCAAGGGCCTGAGGCAGGCAAAACAATTTATTCACTTCTCTAGGAAGAGAGCTAAGGAGCTGCTCAGCCTGGGGAGAAGGGAGCTGCGTATGGTTGTGGGGCTCTTAACTGGGCACTGCCCACTTAGATACCATCTCCATAAAATGGGCAAATCAGACTCCACTCTCTGCCGCTTTTGTGGGGCAGAAGACGAGACGGCGAGTCATGTGGCCTGCCATTGCCCTATGTTGGCAAGAAATCGCTTTTTGAATTGGGGCAAAACCTCCATCTACCCCCAAGAAAGCCTGTTGGCTGGCAGGAGTGCCGGAACCAGGCAGATAGTGCTTGGTTTGGCAGGGCTGTCGGTATTGGGCCGATCTAGTGTCTGGGATGGGGAGGAGGTACGGTCTCCTCCTCCAGCTACAATAGGCCATTGCGGCCTCAGTGGCTTAAAAAGAAAAAAAAAAAAAAAAAAAAAAAAAGCAGAGGTACTTTTCCGTTACCCCCCTCCCCCTCTCCCCTAGTCAATTTGTCTTCAACACGCCCGCCCGATGTTTCTAGGCATTACTTCTTACTTATATTATGTTATGTATGTATTTTTGAGATGCGAGCATCCAGACCGCCAAAGTATACACATCATTCTGACCTACATGTCCAACTAATCTGTATTTTTACTAAGGAATTGACTAGGTACTTGATGTTATGTAATTTTGAGATGCTAGCTTGCGAGCATCCAGACCACCAACCTATACACAGCATTCTCGTCTATTTGTGCGAATTCATGTGCATTCTACATGTGCGAATTCATGTAGAGGCAATCAAACCACAACCACGCCAATTTGTTTCAGCAAATCCTCACTGACATCGGCAACTTCTGAAAACACGGTAATTCTTTTTTCCTTTTTTTTAAATAATATACCTACTGCAACTCGCAATCTACAGACGTCCGCTAACAAGGTTACCAATTGGACCAAGATTTGGAGAATGAAATAAAGTCAGTGCACATCATCTTTACTAATCGAAAAATCTCAGCCCAAGAAGTTGAGATCAATTCAAATAAAATACCATACTCTGACACTGCAAAATACTTAGGGATGCACCTTGATTCCAAACTTAACTGGAAATACCACATTGAAAAAAAGAATCAGGAACTAAAAATCAAGTTCACAAAGATGTACTGGATGATGGGAGGGAACTCCCATCTCTCACTACACAATAAACTACTCATATATTAACAGATACCTACTGCGCCCTATCTGGACCTATGGGATTCAGCTCTGGGGTTGTGCGAAAAAATCAAATATTGAAACAATCCAAACCCGACAAAATATAATACTGAGAAGTATAGTTCGGGCCCCCTGGTTCATGCGGAATGATGATATTCATCGTGATTGAGGATAGAAACGGTCACTGAAATTATTGCCAAATATGCAAGTTAGCACGAACATCGCCTCCACAAACACGAGAACCTGGAGATGCTTAACGTTTTAAACAACGAAGGAGAACTTCGGCGACTCAAGAGAAATAAACCTCTGGACCTAATTGTGCTGTGCAAATAGTGCAAGTGTAATCCAGTGTTGTTTTTTAACTGTTCTTGTTACAAGTACGGGCCAGGTTTTGCTGTAAACCTCCCCCTTTAGTGAGCATATCATGAAATGAAATATTGCTAGATGAAGTGTCTACGTTTCAGTTGCAATAAACAAATCACGGGGGAAAAAAATTTTATTTTAATAATATAATTTTGTCCCATAGCTTGAAATTGTCACCAATTCTACGTAAATATGTAATCTAAGTAAGAAGGAATGCCTAGAAACATCGGGCGGGCGTGTTGAAGACAAATTTACTGGGGGGGGGGGGGGGGGGGGGGGGTTATAACGGAAAAGTAGGTACAAGCAAATTGTGGCTGAACTTTACAAGCTTCTGACAACTTTAGAATAATTTCTTCCCATTTCGACATCTTTTCTGATACATATGCCTGCTTTTCTTCATTTTGCTCAATATATCCTCCTAGAAACCGATGTCCCGAAACAACCTTGATGCTGATCCACTATAGAAACTTTTGGTTTATTATTTCCAACAATTGTGATGGGGCGGCTATGGAAGAGGGGCCCCAGAGCACTCAGATGGAATCGGGGGATCCATCCAGAAACCAACTATTACACAATAATCCTATGTGATCGTATAGCAAAAAATTTTTATAACCCCCCCCCCCCCCCCCCCCCTCAAACTTTGTCACTTTACGTTTCAAGGTGTGTAGAATCCAAATTTGAAATGTCCGTCCGCCGTTCGGGCCATAAAAGGCCTTAGAATTGACTTAAAAAATCTGTTCTTATAGACTCCACTTGGGGTCTAGTTGGTCCTAACTTCTCGCCAGCTCGATCGCTCCACTCTCATGGGTGCTATGAGCCAAAAATAGGTGAAAAAGTGTCTTTTTTTGTATATTTCAAGTTGTATAGAAATTGGAGATTTATGAGTGAAAAGAAAATGTTAGCTATTCATTTTATGGAAAAAAAAGTAGGTATTTTAAATTATACTCTTCTATTCAAAAAGAGATTTTGGATTTTAGGCTATTTTTTGCAATTTTATAGATTTTTTAAAACAAAATTTAATGAAGTTCAAGTTTTTAGCATAATTTCGTACATAAATTTTTGAATGTTCTATTTCATAGTTGATAAACTTTATTTGACCAATATTATGCTAAAAAATATCAATTTAACGATTCTTAGCCATTTTCAGTGATTTTGTCAGCACATTTTTTGAAATTTGACCAATTAAATTATATCAATATATAGTATAGGTTTTATGTGTTGGAAATGACTTGGTAATAAATTGTTTTGTTTATCAACTATATTAAAAAGCGTAAAATTGTGAAATTCCGCTGCTGTAATGGATTGAACCCATTTGTGAAGTCCGAAGCTCCGAGTTCCGATACTAAATATACTATAAGCGGCGTTTAATAATTATGGACGAGAGATCTACGTAGAAGGGCTGTCTAATACATAAATAATAAACCTTTGTGTAATAATTTGCAGCGTTTTTCTTTTTCTATTGATTTTCATGTGCAACCAATGCGTTACTAGCGAAGTTCAACTCCCTTAGTTTTCAAAGAAAACTCGTTCGCCACTTATTGGAATGCCCAAAGCCATTGGGCATGTCAAAGAAAGCTGTTTTATTACGCTAAGTTATAAACTAATATCGCTAATTAACCATAATGAACTAATAAAGTGAACCCCCCCCCCCCCCAGATTTTCCACAATTTTCGAACTATCGAAGTGAAACTAGGTGAGCAGTTTTGGGGTGCCTAACCCCAAAATTTAAGCAATAGGTATGCGGTTTTTAGTGAATTTAATGAAAACTATGAGGTTGTATTCGATAATCATCAGAAACGCTTGCATACGAGTCTGCAACACATTGGGACATTTTATGTCTTTAATTGCAGACTCGCATGCAAGCTCTAAGCGCCACTCAGCTGATCAGGACCCTAGGCATCGTCAAGTAAATGTCCTAAAGAGGCTACATAAGAAATTACAGCTTCCTAGATTGTAAAGCATAGAAATTAGCTTGAAGAGCCACTCAGCTGATCAGGACCCTAGGCATCGTCAAGTAAATCTCCTAAAGAGGCTACATACGAAATTACAGCTTCCTAGAGTGTAAAGTATAGGAGTATATGATTTAACCACCGCTTCACAAATCAAACCGTTCTCGCAATATTCGGATCACCTGCTATGAATCAAACCATCGAAACACCAGAATGAAATCATCAGAAATTAACAAGCGGTTGCAATCATGTTCACAGTATGAATTATTGTGAATGATCACCTGTGTGTAAGCAGTTATTCAAATAACCATGCTCATAACTCAGCTTGTTGGCCACGCACTTCGCAGTAGTTAACATAATATGGTTGGATAAATCGAGAGCTTTCGAACGAATGGTCAACGAATTTTGTGGGATGAACCTTTGGAGGCAGCAAACCACTTTTCTGAGATGCTTGAGGATGAAGGAGACGACATTTACGATCGAATAGTGACTGGGGATGAAACTTGGGTCTTAAACAATACCCCAGAGTCAAAAAGACAGAGTATGGTCAGGAAAAGTCCCCAGAAAAGAGCAACAAAAGAAGCCAAAATTGCGACGTCCGCTGGAAAGATTATGGCCACGGTTTTTTAGGACTCCAAGGGTGTTCTGTTGGTTGACTACCTACCTAAAGGTGAGACCATTAATGCTGCCAGATATTGTGAAGTCTTGGAACAACTGAGAAAAAACATTAAAGCCAAAAGAGCCGGACTTTTGAAGAGAAAAGTGCTGCTTCTTCAATACAACGTAAGAGCACATTCCGCAAATTTGACCCAGGAATTGCTCAGAAAATTTTATTGGGACGTTTTTCCCCACCCAACGTACTCTCCAGACCTCGCCCCGAGTGATTACCATCTTTTCCCGGCATTGAAAACTTTTTTGGGAGGCCAGCGATTTTCCAGTGACGCAGAAGTCGAGGGCGCCGTCAACGAGTGGCTGTGCGGATTGGACAGAAACTGGTATGCTGTTGGCTTACAAAACTCGCCACACGGTATGCAAAGTGCAAGGAACGACTCGGCGACTATAGTGGAAAAATAGTTCAGGTCTGCAGCTTTCCAACCATGTAAATATTTTAGTCAATAAAGCATTTTTTCGATTATTTCAAAAATAGGGAAACTTACTTTTGGGATGAACCTCGTAGTTGGGGGATGACGATTTGATCAGAACATATCAATTTCAACATGATTGTATCATTAATAGCCACTGCGCATCCGCCAATGTGTTATACTGGTAACGACCTTAATTTCCACAGTTTTCATCCGATTTCGACGAAACGGTCAGTGAACACGCGGTTTAGGTTGTAGAGATGGTCCCGTACCTATTTCATTGTTCCAACTAATCAGTTCATTGTGCGTATGCGCAAACGTAAATTATACAGGGTGATTCCCTCGCAGATGCAAAAAAAAAATTGGGTAAAACTACATCAAAAATGGAGTAAAATGCCGCCAACTGCATATTTTTATCTCAATCCGTTCTCAAGATATGATTTTTTAAAGGTTTTTTCAGGAAAACCGTGTTTTTTTCCTTTTAAACTCAACTTTCTCCACTTTACTTCATTCAATTTTAACTTTTGACCACATTTTCGGAATCAGCACTAAATTTACTATAAGAATAGTGTACTTGGGTTCTTAAAAAGTACCATCCGAAGGCCCTCACATCAGCTCAAACATTGACGATTTTGAAAAAATAATATTTCTGAAAATCTTTAAAACTTTACTACTCTTTTAAAAAGAATCCTGGAAACTGGCAAATCTCATGAAAACTGCTTCATCTAATATGCTTTCCAACGGTATTATCAATTTTACTTTTATTTTGTTATTTAGGGGAGAAAATAATATTTTAATGTTTAAAAATGTGGGTTTTTCAATGAAATTGTTGGTTTTCTCGAAAGATGACCCTCCATGAACCAACGAGTATGGGATCGGTTTCTATGTATTTTTTCTCGCTGGATCGAATGGAAACTCTTGCAGATCTCTCAACTACGTTATAATCGAGTTTTACACTTTAATTAACTAGTTTTACCCCATAACACACATACATTTAATCGTAACAAACAAACTAAACATTTGCGATTTTAAGTGTAAAATTCGGTTATAACGGAGTTGGAGAGATCTACAAATGTTACCATTCGATACAGCGTGAAAAAATACATAGAAACCGACCCCATACTCGTAGGTTCATGGAGGGTCATCTTTCGAGAAAACCAACAATTTCATTGAAAAACCCACATTTTTTAACATTAAAACATAATTTTCTCCACTAAATAACAAAATAAAAGTAAACTTGATTATACCGTTGGAAAGAGTATTAGACGAAGCAGTTTTCGTGATATTTGCCAGTTTCCCGGATTCTTTTTAAAAGAGTAGTAAAGTTTTAAAGATTTTCAGAAATATTATTTTTTCAAAATCGTCGATGTGAAGGTCTTTGGATGGTACTTTTTAAGAACCCAAGTACACTATTCTTATAGTAAATTTAATGCGAATTCCGAAAATGTGGTCAAAAGTTAAAATTGAATGAAGTAAAGTGGAGAAATTTGAGTTTAAAAGGAAAAAAACACGGTTTTCCTGAAAAAACCTTTAAAAAATCATATCTCGAGAACAGATTGAGATAAAAATATGCAGTTGGCGGCATTTTACTCCATTTTTGATGTAGTTTCACCCAAATTTTTTTTTTTTTTTTTGCATCTGCGAGGGAATCACCCATGAAAATGAGCACCAAATTTTAAAATGAGTCGACACAGTAATATCGTAACGGAGATACTATTTTGCCAAGTTTGCATTTCAGTACATCATTACACGTTTTGATAAGTGTTCCTAAGTTACCATACTACTTTTATATCTGTGTGCCACCTATTGCATCATTATATTGACACGTTCCGACACATTGTCTTGTTCCTTGACTCTACCCTGCTAGTTCTAGTATATATCAAATTGCAGTATTAAAGGTAAGGAACCTTCAGTTCCAGAGTAATATCATTGAACGCCCATCAGGCACAGTAACGTAACGTAGCCTTCAGCTCGAGAGCATTTTATTCATTGGTAATACACATATAAACAAAAAAGTCCAGTCATGCAGCATGACCCCATGAGCGAATTTTTGAAGAATTGTTCAATCTGAATTTGGACAATGTTTCATGCAAATATTATCGATTTTTACAACTAGCGAACGGCATTATTTCGATTTTTGACTGATTTTTCAACTTTGAAATTTTTGAAAACTTGATACATATTCTTATAGGAAATTTTACTCTGATTCCGAATATACCACATGTTAGTATGCTGAAAAAATTATTTCGCACGACAAATCGCAAAAAACAGGCTATTTTGAAATTTTTGACTACATTTTTGAAAATTTCAACCCGAAGATGTAATCCGATCAAGCTGGCCAACGAACTTGAACTTTCGTGTTGTGCCCTTAACATTTTAAAATTTGTTTGAAGTTTCTAGCACAATTCTACGGACAGTTATCGTCTGGAATGACACATACATACATATATACATACATACATAAAAGTTCCAGTCATGCAGCATGATCGTATGAGCGAATTTTCGTAAATTATCGTATTGTATAATGTTAAATTTGAGTATGTTAAATTGTATGTTTTGAAATTTCAGTAGGTATTTTGAGTGCAATAAAATTGTTTACTAATAATTTAATGGCAAAAAACGTATTCTAAATAATAATCTCCTGTTAAAATAGAGGTTTTGGATTTTTAGCTATTATTGCAGTTTTGATCCACTTTTTAGAAAATTTTAATGACTTTTAAGTACATATTTCAGTATAAGTTTGTAAATAAATTTTGTAATGTTCTATTTTATAGTTAATAAACTTTATTTGAGCAATATTCTACCAAAAAATATAAATCTGACGATTAATAGCCGTTTTTAGCCATTTTTAGTGATTTTTTTAGTACATTTTTTGAAATTTGACCAATTTAGTGTGCTCAAAAAGTGTTGTCCAACGAACTCATCCTTTCTTTTGAAATGCTTGATTTTTTGGCGAAAGAACGAAGTTTTTATCTCAATTCTATCGAGAGTTATCGTCTGGAATGACACACACACACACACACACACACACACACATATATATATATATATATATATATATATATAAGGATTTCAATAAAGATAATATTCGAAAATTTTTATTTTAAAATGTTTGGAGCCACTGCAATAGCTTCATTTTCCACGAAAATTCGCTAATAACACGTTCAAGTGAACTTGTATGGTTTGATCTCTACGCAATCCCGCTATATACATCAAGGACTCAGGCTTGCTTTTGGTGGCAGCATCTCTACTGGGCGCTAGCGAGGACGATGCAACACCCCCACAAAGGTAACGTGATATTTGGTCATCCCTGAACATTATTCTTAATATTTAACCATTGTAACGTAACACCACATTCCTTGTTAGTTGCTCATCTACCATTCCTCCCCTGTAATCCCACATATTACACAGTGAAAGAGCAAAGTTATATTGGAACTCTCTTCTGACGAAAAGTACATCAAAACACATTGTTGCTTTCTAAGAAAAAAGTATTTATTCACAGCTTCAGTCATTCTCAAGGGCAATTTAGCTAAAAATTAAACCTAATTTCTTCTTGTCAATAAATACAGTAATTTACATAAGTTGTCACCCAATTAGCTAAACAATTATCAGGCTACGTAAGAGATTTTAGCCAGCCATATTTTCGCGTTAACTCTGTGATTACTCTTATATTTTACAAGGTGATGGGGTGAAACTTATTCCATAAGACGAAAAAGAGGGGGGGCCGATGTTTCGCAAAAGACTAGGTTGAAGGCGCCATTTCGTGCAAGGAGCACCAATGTAAATACGTCATCTGTTTGAATACTGATGGACTTATTGTAATTATTGAAATGTCATGTGTTTCACGTAGGATACAAATTAAAAAAATAAAACTCGCGAAGTACGTGTGTACTTGAACAATTAGGAACATAATACTACACAATGGCACCAGTGTAGAGAATGGATGAAACTTTTCGACGCCGTATTGGTGAAAGGTAGAATAATCAGATGGAGATCAGTGGTCATAAAAGTGAAAAGGTGTTGTCCACAGACTCAAGCTTATCCACGAACTAGGAGTAATTTTGATAGCTATTCCTTCATAGTCAGGTTGAGTTTTCTCAATCGTTGTTGTTTTGAACCTTATGCCATGTTTGCAAACATTAACAAGGTGAATTATTTGCGTTCATACTTTTGTGTAACAATAAATCATAGCATTACATCAAATAGGGGCTCGTGGTCCCCTTTCATCGGCCAGACACCGTTCTTGTACGGCGGCCAGTGTGTGGACGTGTGATAGTGGCCGGTGCTGGCTCTGGTTTTCGTAGCCATGAAGCTCGGCCATCGTCCTTCATGCACCAGCACCCATACTTCGCCATAAATTAGGCCCAGAATATACCATTGTGTTAACCAAGTATTTGGCCATATTTGTAGGGGAACAACAAATGGACTGGGATGAGAAGCTGCCACTGTTCCTATTAGCAACCGGTCAGCTCCTCATGGAACAACAGGATTCTCTCTGGAACAGCTACTCTATGGGCGAGATATTCATCTACATGATTCTTTGGTTCGACCACCAGCTGAAAGCGGGTCTCAGCCGACAACAACCTATGGACTCCAACTTCGAGCAACTTTAAGTTCGCACGCAATAAGATGAAAGTTAATATGAGATCACAAATTGAGTACTATGACCCCAAATTCCCCCAATACCCAGCTTTCGAACTGGAGATTGGGTATGGGTGCATGACCCAAAGCGAGTCAGAGGTCGCTATCCAAAACTTAAGCCACAATTGACCGGTCCATGGGTGGTAACGAGCATGAAGAGTGACGACTTGTTCCAGGTGGAAATGGGCAAAGAGACAAGACTGTAGCTCATTTGAACCAGAAGTTTATTCATCTAGTTTCAGGAGCCCACACCCAGACGATAGAGGTTGTGGCAAATCGTGAAAAGACTATATGGCATTAGCAGCAGGGGCGTGCGACTTACCGCTTACTGTTTGATGCATTTTCTAAAAACCTGTTGAACATGCCGTTTTTTTCTGATTGTTTCTATCTTTTCCCGTTGGTGAGATATGAATTTTTGGAGTTGGAAAATCACAAAAAAAAACGTAGTTTTGAGAAATCAGCTCGCCAAATTTAGCAATCTTCAAAAGTACCTACCTCACGCCTTTTTTCGATAGGATCAAGTGAAATAATCGAAAATCCCACTACTTAAGCCCAAGGATCGATAGTTTGAGAATCTAACCCCCCCCCTTTTCCCCCAAATCACGAAAATTGCTCTCCTGAAAATTTTACTCAAATAAGATAAGATTCTTTTTCCCTTAAACAGTTTTCTATAAACATAAACTAATATCTTTCACACAATAGAGGTCACTCGAGTAAGTCATCAAAATAGTACCTCATTGGGAAACATTATAAAAGAATTATTTTATTTTCAGGTTTGACAAGACCCACATACATACCTACTTGTCTAGCCTCCCTTTCACTTTTACATCCTAGACAACCAATCACACCTTTCTACCTTTCACCGGTCGCTATGCCAACAACATCAAACATAAAAAAAATACAGGAAATTGAATATCACCAAAGGATAAAACGTTATGTAACAATTTGAATAACATTTAATGGTTATCCAAACTAAATATTGTATTCAATAGATCACAGGAAGTCAGGAAAGAGTTTGAAATATTTTGTTCGACAGTTTTATATGTATGTAAGAAACATGTTGTGTCACAAGTGTATGTGAAGTGTTCGTGTGTAACGTATGATTTGTTTAACTCCAAACGCGATAGTACATAGTTTTTCATCTTTCAAGCAATGGCGCCAGTACAACCACAGTCAAATGTGTTCACATTACATTCAACGGTGACCCATTTTTTAGAAATACATTGTATCGTAAAAATGAAAGAAATACAGGATGTTCAGCATTTCAAAAAGCACATTGATAAGTTTTCCAAACGACATACTTGAAGAATGCCCAGCATTCAAATGTCCTACGACATCCAGACAATTTTTATGTCCAGTGCAAACATGTCCATTAAACATTGAACAACGAAAAATTGCTTACAATTTTGTTTTTTATTCATTTTTTACATCATCGCGTGATTTGTTTGAACACCTTATAATTAGTAGAGTGTTACATTACATTACAACTGTACAACTAGGTCATTTCCCATCATGCGTGATGATGGATGCTCTTCTTTTTTTTTTTTTCTTTGTACCTATCGTGAGGGTTTGATCAGTTGATTATTAACCGATCAATTCAGTCGTTAAATCATTTTGGAGACGTTGGAGGTTTAAGGAAATCCGATAATTTTACCGGCATTTCAGGGGAAAATAGGAGCATTTTCTACTCTACGAAAGCTTAATTTACCCCCAAATTATTTTTTTGCTCATAAATTGTCAGAAAGAAAATTCAACGTCAATGTTTGTTATTACAAAAAGTAAAGACGAAATTGCCAAAAATTGTATAGTAAAATCGTTATGCAGGCCAAAGCTTTTTATCGGTTTATGACATAATTATGCTACAGTAACAAATACTAAGACATAATTTTTCTTCTGTTTTACAATTTTAAAATAAAAACGTGGAAAGATTTATTAAATTCATAATCAAAGTCGACCAAGCTATATATTTACTGATTACTGAAGGTAGGTGTTGATAATTTCGTTATAACTTGGGAATGTCAGCAAGAGCATGAGTTCATCTTACAAGAAAAAGGCTAAAAATCAGATTAACAAAATCCTCAAAATGTAGAATTCTGGAATAGAGAAGGGAACGATAATGCAATGGATTGTATACACGTAGGTATATCTTCTGAGACGATAATAGAATCAAAACTTTTTCAGATAAAAAATATGCAATTTGAAAGAATGGGTGACCCACGTCATAGTTGCACTCTTATTTTGAGATAAAATCTCTAGAAGTAATCAAAATGGAACAGTGAAGATTTTATAAATTTTTTTAAAATGATAGATCGAAAACTTGGAAACTTCCAAGATAAATTGAATGACATCAGCCGATTGGAGTTTAAAATATAATAGACTAGAAAAATTAAACATGATATAAATGTTTACACTTCGTGTCCAAGTTGAATCACATTCATTGTGATTCATTGATTTTCTTCTCGAAATTCATACAAATTTCTGAATAATTCAGAAGACAGTGGGAACATATTAAGAGAGCTTTTGAAAGTAGTTAAATTGATATTTCAAACTTTTTAAGTTTTAATTTGATTTCAACGCCTTCATCGGAGCTAGACAGGAAGTACAGTTAACACCCAGCATCACCTTCCCCGATAGAAAAGAGAATAAATTTACAAATATCGACCTGGCAGATTTCAAACACTTTGAATTTGCTAGTTTCATATTATTTAAAGATTGAGGAGTTAAGTTGAAGCTTCCTAGAAAGCAGCCTTCAAAGTGTGACTGTGGAATGAGTTTTGGACAGTGTGCTCCAGCCAGCCTGGAAGTGGCCCCCTTGGCGTCTTCTCATAGTTAGTGATCTTTGTCACCCATTAGGGCTACCTGTTCAGAAACGAATAGGTGGCCCCGGGTGCCACCATGGTGCACCCATGGTGCACGTCCAGGCTGATCGGGGCACTGAGGCCCTAACTGGCAACACTAGGAGTCTCGTGCCCCCTCCCCCACTAGACTGACAACGAAAAAAACGAAAGTTCGAATTTTTGAGGGGCTCAAAGCTCAGATAATTGCATCAGATGCTAGGAACAACTCCTGAAAATTTCAGTCCGAACCGATAACCCCTTGAGGTCTCCTAAACCCGTTTTTTGGTAATTGAATTATCGATTTTAGAACACTTGACGATTAGGACAAAAAAACGGTTAGGACATGAAAGATCCATGCGTCTGGACACTTTTTATACTCTATTCCTATGTTTTCGGTGTCGTGGAACACGATGCCGCCATTATTGCAAGCGCAGAAGCTGCATTTCTTTTGATATTCAAGAAATCAGTCCAAATAAGTGATGGAAAAAAGGCATTTTTTGCCGTTTTGACTGGGAAAAAAATTGTTTGCGGGTCTTTTCTGCTTCGGACCTTGTTTCCTGGTTTGTTCAGAATGTAACAAGACCAATTTCGTCCTATAATATATTGTCCTTTTGGAAATATCTGCTCAAGAGCCGGGTTAGCTTTTTTAATGGTAACCGCTCTATACTTACCAGTAGCTGCGAAATCAAAATTTAACGCCCTTTTTTATCCCATTATTTTATGTTTTTGGGCTCGTTGAACATTACGTGCAAGTAGTAGTGCCACTATTGAATATAGAACGGTTACCATTAAATAAGTCGACTTGGCTCTTGAGCTGATATTTCGAGAAGAAAAATGTATTAAGGGACAAACTTAGTCTTGTCATATTCAGAATAAGTCACAGAACAAAGTCCAATGCAGAGGGGACACTCATAAAAAGTTTTTCCCAATCAAAACTTGGTGTCTAATTAATTAATTGGTGTCTAATTAATTTTGTCCACTAATTTTTTGAACATCAAGAAAAATCCACTCTATTCACCGATTGTTGGCACCTAGCTCTTGATTATTAACCGAAATACGAGTCCTACGCCTCCACTACAAGCACGTAATGTTTAATGAGCCCAAAAACATAAAATAATGTGATAAAAAGGGCTTCAGGGCGTTAAATTTTGATTTCGCAGCTACTGGTAAGTATAGAGCGGTTACCATTAAAAAAGCTAACCCGGCTCTTGAGCAGATATTTCCAAAAGGACAATATATTATAGGACGAAATTGGTCTTGTTACATTCTGAACAAACCAGGAAACAAGGTCCGAAGCAGAAAAGACCCGCAAACAATTTTTTTCCCAGTCAAAACGGCAAAAAATGCCTTTTTTCCATCACTTATTTGGACTGATTTCTTGAATATCAAAAGAAATACAGCTTCTGCGCTTGCAATAATGGAGGCATCGTGTTCCACGACACCGAAAACATAGGAATAGAGTATAAAAAGTGTCCAGACGCATGGATCTTTCATGTCCTAACCGTCTTTTTGTCCTAATCGTCTAGTGTTCTAAAATAGATAATTCAATTACCAAAAAACGGGTTTAGGAGACCTCAAGGGGTTATCGGTTCGGACTGAAATTTTCAGGAGTTGTTCCTAGCATCTGATGCAATCATCTGAGCTTTGAGCCCCTCAAAAATTCGAACTTTCGTTTTTTTCGTTGTCAGTCTACTCCCCCACGGATAGGTGGCCACCATGGTGGGTGGGTCCAGCCCGGTCGAGGCACTCAGGCCCTAACCAGCAACACTAGGAGCCTTGTGTGCCCCCTCCCCCTCCCCTCCCGTGTTTCACTTTCCGTCCTAGCCCATTTCCCTGGTCCCCTCAGATATTAGTTAACAGGAATTTTGTTCACTCCAAATTATTTACATTATCCTCATTAAAAGAAAAAAATTACATACAAGCATGATATTAGTGACGTTTGTTCTATCATTTGCAAAATATGATGTTGATGGCAATAAAAAATTTACCATTCAAAGTTAATACAGCCCATAAAAGAAGATATTAAATTTAATGACCCCCTTCCCACAAAATGAAAACTAATACTTCAGGTCCTACGTTTATGTGATGCTCAAGTATTTCCAGTATACTTAAATTTCATTATTTTATAATTGCAATATAAAAATCAACCAAGTATATTTTACAGGTATGTGGAGAGTTAATGTGATGAGGTTCCTGTTTATTAATTTGGTAAACACCAAATTCCTAGATTAAATCATAACCAGTATTAATTCATAATATTATAAATTGTATATCATAAATCAGAACATTAAACAATTCCCAAACACCAGAAATAGTCAGTCTAGCATAGAATTTTAAGGAATTGCTCTTAAATACCGGGGAAGGAAAGGAAAGTTTTAAATACTCCTAAATGCTTATATTGTAATTTCACAGATTTAAGGCAAAAAAATAATGTTGAAATCTGCAAAGTCTCGTGGGGGGTTGTTCACAAACAGATACAATTAACCAAAAAAGATTGTTTACAAATAAATAAAATAGACTCTGAATATTAACACAACAATAACAAAAAATACGAGTTAGTGATTCTCCTCGTCTTACAACATGAAGCCCCTTGCATTTTGCGAGAATGAAACAAAAAGAAGATGCAATTTATGGCCAGGCAATGAGAGGGGGAGAGCTCCCCAAACATTACCAGGAGTGGAATGTACTTAAAAACTAATTTTAAAATATGAAGTCATGATGACAAAAAAAACTTACAATTATAAATAAAACGACAAGACAATTTTGAAACTAAAACGAATCAAATAATAGTTTTTTGTTTACATGAACTTAGTATGAGTTACAACACAAATAAAAAACGTAAATGAATGAAATTAGACGTGATTTATTTATTTTTTTGTGTTTTTTTAATATATTTTTTGAACTTATAAAATAGTCGACTAATGTAGAGATAAAGCACATATCACACTTTTTGAAGTTCAAACCAGGTCGTACGTGTTTGGACAAATTCAAGATTTTTTCCTGTAAGGAAATTTGGCGGGGGAAAAATCGTTTTAAACGAAAAATGGGAAGGAAAAAACTAGATGTTCCGAAATTGCACTTTTCAGTGGGTAGAGTTAACAACGTAAGAGCAGTCCCTGGACAATGTTTAATATAAATAATGGGATATAAAAATAAATTGAATATGTTGAGACCAACAATGTAAGAACCTCGTACTTTTCTTCCCTAAATTCCTCTTTCTGAGGACTATAGTGATGTTTTTCAAAATTACAATTCCCTTTGAAGTCAACTAGATGAAAAAAATCACTAGGGATTGTGCCCATTAAACAGGCATAAAACAAAGTGCTCGCTTTGAAGTACTCCCCTAAGAGGTAAATGTGATCCCTAGGAAAACATTGTACCAGAAATGTGGCGCTCAACATGTTAAATTAACGAAATGAATACAATGAAATGAAAGGAATCGATTATGCAGAGGAATTTAACGAGAATTCAATCGATTATGAAGAAGAATTTAACAAGAATTCAATCGAAGATATCCCTCGAAGCGAGACGGTTTATGAAAATGAGGAACACATTAAAAATTTACACGAGGAAGTTGTGATCTTTGTCTTCCATGAACCAAATTAAGCATCCATAGTTCAAAATCAATTCAAGATTCATTGAAACTTGAGATGGTAGTTTACACCAATCTTGACTGTGGATAGTCGAGTAGGCCCACTCTACTTTGAATGCCATGGAACCTGCCAAAGAGGTTGGGTAGAGAACGGAGAAGCCCCAAATGAAGAGTTGAGGGATTTAAAAAGCACCACCCACTTCCATGGACCCTGTTAAGGTGTTATTAATAAATTAGGAATAGGCAATTTTAACAGAATCAAGCAAGCGTCTCTTTATTAAAAAGTAGCATCCATAGGTAGCTGTTTTTTTGTACCAGCTGTAGTTTTCTGTTATCTTTCTGGCATGGTCTAAGGAGCAGTGTTAATCATTCAAAACTGTTCTTTTCAGAGTTTAAATCCCCATTCTCTTTGGGGTAAATCAGTTCAACCTATTGTTTAACAGTTTATATAAGATGCAAACCCAAGAAAATCTTGCAAGAAAAGCCTGGTTTTACGAAATCCGATCAAAAGACATTCGTCCATCTTTACTTTCGTAAAATCAAGCATGACACTAAATCAGTATAATATCGTATTTTGAACTGATCGAACTTATTTCCAACCATTTCCCACTGTCACCAGTCGAGTTTTTTGCCTAATCGGGCTCCTCGGCTAAGTTCATAATCTATTATTATAAACATTTTTTCTTTAAGTCAAGCTTAAGCAACATTCACCCAACATACCTAATGAGTGACGAAATGACGCAAGTACACTCTAGTGGATGTTTGGAGAAGGTAGATCAACTGTTCTGTGTGTGTGACTATTGTTAGTGACATTGTTGGGTTCCCGCAATCAAGCTCCACGTAACTTCCTCATTTCCATTCAGTATAACTTCCCCGTATGCGATTCCTATTATTGTCTCAAAACTTGCAAAACACTACAAAATTAATCTTCAACTGGCTGTTTCTGTGAGGAAGTAAAAAAAAAGTAGAGAAAAATGGTGTATTTCAGCTCAAATGGTCAATCTTGCATCAAGTGCGGCTGATATGGTTATTTCTATGATAATACGAGAAAATCCTCGAAATAAGGTTTAGAAAGTTGTTAAAACTTTATATAATACAGCCTAATTCACTTCAATTGCCTCACTTGGAATGAAAATTGAAAATAGCATGGATACTCTTGATAACAGTGATACTGTCAGGCATGCGCACATTTGTCTGTTGAAAAGGTCTATTGTGATCCAATGGAAGGTGGGGGCCTTGATTTTGGTATGCCGTATAGTGGAAGGTATTCACTGATATCAGCTGATTGATATCACGATTATCAACAAAGTTGAATTCGAATGAAGCATCCCATCGCAAAAGTCGGCATATATAATTCTTCTCTTCTAGAAATTTTGATATCCAAATTTCAAACTTGGCTTCACCATTCTGATTCTACCAGCTTCTTTGACAAGTCGGTCAATTAAAATAAAAAAAAGCCAAATACGAGATCTGAAATATGATATAACAATATTTCTAACAATACCTATCGGAACAGTACACCTGTTGAATCAAAAGTAACTTAAGAAATTGAAAGCGCTTCAAACCAAAGGAAACAGAGGTGAATTCGAAGAATGGGGTGCATGCGTGCTCATCTGTAAATTTCACCGAATGACCAGTTTAAAGGCTTTTCGAAAAGGAGTGATTGTAACCAATCACAACAGAGGTGATAGTCTTATTGAAAAACAGTCTAGAGATAGATAATCACGACTTCACCTCTTCTTCAGCCCTTTCTTATTTTGGCTAGTAAAACTGGGGGTTTTTTCGGGAGTACATAAATTTTGAGATCATAACGCATAATTCATAACCACGAGCACACCCCATTCTTATTTGTGACCTAGGATCTAAGTCTCAGCAATCGACAATATCATTTTCCAACGCCCACTCAACACATTCGACCATGAAGTGAAAAATCAGCATCCAACAAAGAAAAATGTCTTCACGAAACAGCGACAGAAAAACAGTGGAGTTACACGAATAAACGCTCCTTTTTCTTAAACTCAAAAATAAAAACAAAAAAACAAAAATCAACTTTGTATTTTTCTTCAAATTGTTTTCTTATTCATTTTTTTTATAGCAACGAACGCGGGAAATCTATGCAGAAGGTTTATATGGATATTTACAACGACAAAAGTTTCTGTTTTTTGATATCACAATATTAAAAGTATACATTTAGAAATTATCAACTAAGTGTAATGTTAGAACGTTAAACGGCCAAGGTGCGGCAGTGCGTGTTTATTCAACGTTACTGCTCGTAATAGGAGTATATATATATATATATATATATATATATATATATATATATATATATATGTGTGTGTGTGTGTGTGTGTGTGTGTGTGTGTGTGTGTGTGTGTGTGTGTGTGTCATACTGTCTTAAGTTGGTAGTGAGGTTGGAGTTTCTTCAGGGTTGGGTTGTAAATAAGCAGGAACAAAGCTAAGTCGGAAAAAAATGGCGGCAAGCGAGAATTCATTAATGATTGAATTAAAGGAAACTTCAATTAAAGGAATTAATTAAAGGAAACTTCTCAACAAGCTACCTGATAAGTTCTCAAGTTTCTTCCAGATTAAAGTCATGTTAGAATGCTCGGGAAATTTGGTGAAACGTAAAACCTATTTCAAATACAATGAGATTCATTATTAAAGGGTTTCATTATTAACCAACAAATATGATAACAGAAAAGCGTAATTTTGGATTTTTGACTTATCCGTCAAACAACTACAATGGTTGTGATGAAACTTAAGGAGTTAGGTCCACTTTTTACCAAAAAACTTATAACGGAGATAAGCCAAACGCCGTTGAAAATTATTTTGAGGATTAAATCTTGGCGTCTTTCACCAACCCAAAACTCGTTTAACCCGAGTTTGGAATAATGGAGTTTAAATAACGGAGTTTAGGCAAACAGTCCAATAAAAAGTTGGGCGATTTGAAGCACCAGGACAATAAAACAGCTCAAATCATGTCAAGACAATAAATCAGCTGATTTCATATCATACTTCCATTATCTATATATATAGTTTTGGTGAAGGATGAAAACAGATGGTCGGAAAATATAGAAAACAGATAAATATAACTTACAAAATTGAGAATATTTCGCCGTATCGGCGTCGTCAGCTCTAGTGAATTCGTTTTGATAGTACGAATTTTCGACTGCACTAAATGACAGATCCATGTCAGAAGTGCAGAACAAAATTTTAACCAAAATTGGAAATCGAACCAGCGATTCTTATTGGTTAACTCACTCAGTGCAGGTATGGTAATATTACCACGCCACTTCCCTCCAGGACCCGAGCCGTATTCATCGGTCCGTAGAAGGAGCTGCTGCCTTCTTCTGTCCCGTACGGACCTTCAGTATGAATGAGATAGCAGTTCTGAGCACTCCCTTGGCGGATTGCATGTTTTTGAGCCCGGAAAATGGAGTCCAATCCAAGCCCGTTTTCCTCAATTTTGGCACGTTTTTCTCGATTTTAATTGATTGTATCCTTCTTCTAACTTTGGTACAGTATGAATATCATACTAATGTTGAACTTCAATTCAAGGCAAATGAAAAGTACAGGTTGTGTAGTGCTGTGATTTTTATCTAACAATTTTCAAAAAGTAACAAAGTGACAAGTCATAAAAACTCAACTTCTGCACGGGGGGTTGTTCCGCCTTTTAACACCCGCGCTGAATGGGTTAATGCTAATTGGAAAATTTATTTTAAACTTACTGCAACAGAATACAATTTCATTTGAATAGGAAGGTTAGTTATCTATATTTTGAGAAAATTGAGAAAACTTTGACCAGGCCAGTTAAATCCCCGTAAGTATTTGGAGTGTTTGGGATTTTAGTACCTACAAATAATTGCTAAAATACATGTTTCGAGGAAAGTAGTGAAATAGTTGGTGAAGCCTTCAAATTTCAATTAATTGTTCATAATATAAATCTTTTTATACTTCCCATTTTCCTGGCCTTTCTTTTATGAATCCCGTTATTCCGATACTCTGATCTTGGTAAAAAACAGCAGGTAAAAATAACCTGTTATTCTCCAGTAACGTGCTACTTAATGAACCAGGAGGAGTGATACTATGGTGCAACACTACCATCCACTTTGCACGATTAGTGGCTGTCCCCAGCCTCAAAGTGGGTGTGAGTGTAACTTGAGATCCTACAGATTTGTTGCGGGAATCGACACACTGTCGCACCTTGGACTTACAATCTAAGAGCAAACCAGTCTCACGAGAGATAACTTGGTATTATACTAAGTTACTTGTGCTGCCACCACGACGGGCAGGTCAATAGTTCGTGTTTCATTGCCACAGATGAGGCGAAGCCTTTTGAGTTTGCACTGTGGAGGGTAGAGGTCGCTGGTGTGCTCCTCGCTGTGCTTCCTCTTGTGTCTGTGGCGGCGCTCGCGGTTCCTGTCCCTGGATTTGTGCCTATGCCGTCGCTTTCCGTTTTTCCGACATTCACCCTCCAAACCTCCAGTCTCTTCCGACACGTCCGTTCCTGTTTCACCAGACAGGCCTGTCTCAGATTCTTCAAGGTCGACTCCTTCCACGCGCAAGACCTCGTACTCCGGCTCAAACCCCGAGCTCTCGTCGCTCCAACTTGTTCCACTCTCAGTCATGTCATCGAGAACAGGACTTCGTTTCATGCGCAGCGTCAACTTTAGACGCCGCTTTTCAGGTATAGCTTGCTCTACTCCTGTCTCTGCCTTCTGTACCTGTATGAATCACAACAAAACATTGATTAAACCTCTCATACCAGTAACATAAATCAATTAAATGATGAGTACTAACAATCTACATTTATATGAATATTTTCAACTTTTTCTGCACTCACTGATTCATGAAGCTTGTTGATTTTAATTGTGAAATTGAAACTTAAATAACCCATGACTTCCTTTTTATTAGGAGAACAGCAAAGTTATATTAGGTATATCAATAAATTAAAAGCACAAGAATGATCTAAGAATACAACAAACGAAAATAATGGACTATAATGCAGAATTAAAAATGAAACTGGTAAAGGGAATACAATAAAGTCTTGGGATAGTAAGAATATTGTATTCAGGAAATACAATATTCCAATTGGGAAGAGGGATCACTTACAAAGGTAGAATAAGTTGGCAGAACAAAATTTTACTGACAGGTCAGATAAGTTAGCGAAAATTCAAAAAGTTAGGGTCATGTACTTAATGGATTTCATTTTTAGTTGAATCAAAAGTTGATGTTTCCAAGTATTCTTGCATATAACCGCAAGAAATACCAACAATATTCCATCTCATCAACTTAAATTATATCAATCAATGTCATCATCATTCAATCAAATTAATCATTCAATCAAATTAATCATTCAATCATGCGTTTGTTCACAGTGACCATCAAAACAGTTAGAGCTGTTCCCCAATAGGTTTTGCCATTCAGAGTAAATTTTCGTAACATTTTCAACTATAGTATTCATTAGATTGATAAATCCATTCAGGAAACTTTATCTGGCGGCTTCTGACAAAATGGCCCTCGACGACCGATGAAATTTGGGCGGAGCTTAGCTCTTATCACAAACTATGAGAGTCGTTTAAGAACTCGTACATCTGGCTTAAACTACATTCTCCGTTTAAACACCAAAACGTTATTGGTGTTTAAACTGGTTTTTTGTACCCCTGACAATTGAATCGTTCCACTGCTGATTTTTGGAGTGATTTTAAGTGGGGATCCAAGTTTGTTGCCAATTTTTGTTCAGGTTTGAAATAAATGATCAATTTAGGCATAGAGGTTAGATCCCATCCCATATGCCCTAAATTAAAAGAATTGTTAGAAGAAGAAGATGATTTGTTAAGCTACATCGGAGAACTTAATAGATGATGTAGAGTAGACGGAGATTGCACTGCTGACGACCAGATGGATCTAGAGAGAAATGTCCCAATGAACGAGGATTGGCAGATGATCGAGACGTCCAATACAATACGATATCTGGGAGTAATGCTTGATTCCAAGCTTAGTTTTTGGGCTCAGATTTGTGAAGCGGCAGACAAGGCGGCAACAGTGGTCGGGAATCTGAGTAGGCTCATGACAAATGTAGGAGGCCCCCAGCCAAACCCAAGCTGCTGATTTATTTATTTAGAAAATACGGGACGAACCCAATTACAAGAGAGAGAAAAAAAGAAAAGTGAACAGGTAGTACCTAAATTAATTATAAATAAATGAAATGGGAAACAACCAACAATGACCAGAGCACCACACTAGAGAGTCACACTGCTTCACCATAGACACAGATTGGCAATGAGTTATTGAGGGGTATCCAAGCAGAGGTGGCGGAAAAGTTGAGTTTTGACGGTTGAGATGGGCGAAGAAAGAATGTCGATATAAGTAATTTGTGGAAGAAAAGGGGACGGCAAAAGGCGTGACGGAACGGGAAGAGAGGCGAGATACGAGAAAGCCAACCCGAGCCAAGAGATCAGGGGCATCAATCTGACCCGACAGCAGACCATGAAGGAATGTGACATCCGTGCACAGGCGACGGTCACATGGAGACATCAAGCTGAAGTGACGAGCGAGCACTTGGTAGTCCAAATTCTCACGAGGAATGGAGAGCTTATATGCCAGGTAACGGAGGAAAGCCCTGAAGACGCGTTCAATTTGCACAATATGGGACTCGTAATAAGGACTCCAAATCACTGATGCATACTCCAGAGTTGGCTGCACAAGAGTCTTATAGAGTGTCACGAGGGCTGGTGCCTCAGAGAACTCTCTGGTATTCCGTTTCAGAAAGCCAAGTGTGCGCATTCCACGGGACGCCACCTCAGCTGTCCTGATGAGGACAGCTGATGCCATTATGATGTATGGAGCCAAGGATTGGGCAGAAGCCCTTAGGTTCCAAAAATATCGAAACAGGATGGAGGCAATCCAAAGAAGAGGAGCTCTCAGGATATGCAGAGCATACAGAACAGTTTCTGGCTCCGCTGCTCAGGTTATTGCGGGAGTGGTCACAATTGACCTCCTTGCTGAAGAGCGAAGGAGGATCTATCTGCGGAAGGGAGAACCCAGTGTGGAACATCAAGAAAGAGGAAAGAGGAGAAACACTGAGGAAATGGCAGGCCACTGGACGTACTGGTTAATTCCCAGCCTGAATGAAGCCTGAGTGAATTATTACCTCACCCAGTTACTTACCGGCCTTGGTTAATTCTGTATATTCCGTTAGACGTATAGACGTTTGGTATTTGTTTCAATGTAGCTATGGAGTGTGAAAAATCCTGGAGTTTATTGACATGTACAGGGTGGTCCGTCATAAACGGACACATTCTAAAATCCTGTAACATTCACAATTTTGATCGTAGGGATTAAAAAATAAGCAGAACGTGTAGAGACAATCAGTAAGTTTTATTCAAAATCAAAAAATCGGAAAAAAATTATGAAGTTCTAAAAATTATGTCATTTAAATGACGACCCTGTTGGGTAACGCACAGTTCAAGACGGTCCTTGAAGTTCTGCATCACTCTTTGCACCATATCTTCCGGTATTTCCGCGATTTCTCATCTTATTGACTGCTTCAATGCTTGAATGGTTCGTGGTTTGTCCACGTACACTTTAGATTTCAGGTGGCCCCATAGAAAAAAGTCACAGGGGGTGAGGTCTGGGGAACGCGGAGGCCAGGGAACATCCCCATGCCGGGAGATCAAGCGTCCAGGAAAAATCGTTCGCAAAAAGCCACCTGAAATCTAAAATGTACGTGGACAAACCACGAACCATTCAAGCATTGAAGCAGTCAATAAGACGAGAAATCGCGGAAATACCGGAAGATATGGTGCAAAGAGTGATGCAGAACTTCCGTCTTGAACTGTGCGTTACCAAACAGGGGGACGTTATGTCATTTAAATGACATAATTTTTAAAACTTGATAATTTTTTTCCGATTTTTCGATTGTGAATAAAACTTACTGATTTTCTCTAGACATTCTGCTTAGTTTTTAATCCCGACGATCGAATTTGTGAATGTTACAGGATTTTAAAATGTGTCCATTTATTACGGACTACACTGTACAAGGAGTACAAAGTGTTGTGGGAGTCAAACCACCACCACTATTACAATAAACTTTGCTAATTTTATAAAATGTTGCCTATCCACCAACGCAGTTTCTTCTTCCTTTTTCTCACAATATATCAATCAAAATGTACGAGGCTGCTGCCACACGCTCTTGCAATGCCACGCAAGCGGAGTATTGCTCAAATACAGTTTATTAACTGTAAAATAGAACATTAAAAAATGTATGTACAAAATTATGCTGAAAAATGTACTTGAATTTCATCAAAATTTGCTAAAAAATCGATGAAAACTGAGAAAAAAAACTAAAAATCCAAAATCTCTTTTTTGAATGGTAGATTATTATTTAAAATTAGGTATTTTCCACAAAATAGTAGCTGACAATTTCCTCGCACCCAAAAAGCCCTAATTTCTAAACAATTTCATATAATACAATACAATAATTTATGAAAATTCGCTCATACAGTCATGCTGCAAGAGTGGAACTTCTAGTTTATTATTTTAGACAATAAGCCATTGTATTTGACCTCAAGTTATTTTCTGTTGGTTTATGTTTCAATATGCATTGATTCCCAAAAAGAAATTAAAAATTTCCAGTAATGCAGCATGATCGTATGAGCAAATCTTCATGAGTTATCGTATCACGAGTATATTGTGATAAATTGTTTTGAAATTTGAGCTTTTTGAGTGCAAAGAAATGTTAACCATTAATTTTATGGCAAAAAACGTATTCTATTTAGTAATCTGCTATTCGAAAATAGATTTTGGATTTTTAGCTTTTTTGCAATTTCATCGATTTTTTAGCAAATTTTAATGCAGTTTAAGTTGATTTTTCTGCATAATTTTGTACATTCGTTGTTAAAGGTTCTATTTTATAGTTAATAAACTTTATTTGAGCAATATTCTGCTAAAAATATATATATAACAATTTTTAGCCTTTTTAGCCATTATTAGTGTTTTTTCCCTTTTAAGTACGTTTCTTAACCTTTGACCATTTTAATGTATTAAACAAATTCATCCTTTCTTTGGAAAGCTTGATTTTTTTGGCGCAAGAACGGCATTTTTATCCCAACCGTAGGGAGGAGTTAACGTCTAGAATGTCACACACACACACACACAAACGTAAAACTCGAGAATTAGTTTCAGAATGCCTCAAAACTGATTTCAATGAAGAAAATTTTCATTTTATAATTTTTGGAGCCATTACAATAGCTTCATTTTCCATAAAAATTCGCTAAAAGAAAAAAAAGCTGAAATGTATTACACAAAGGTTCAATATTTCTATTAGATAGCTTTTCTACGTGGATTACTGGTCAATATATATGTAAGACATCACACGTGTATGGATAGTTTCTGGAGCACAAACGGGTGGTCGTACAATGCAACTAGAAATACAAAGTATACTCTATTCTCCCGGTAGCTCTCCCAAACCCAATTTGCAATGGTACGATGATCGGAGGTACGGTTTAGGGATCAGTATGAACGTTTGTTTAAGTGAAGATCATGCGACCAAATTCAATCATCAACAGCAGTATTCAATAGTATGAGCCCATTGTGGTTATATCCTTAGGCAGTGTCCTACGTGGCTCCGCCGCGAGCGTCAGGCCGTGCGTTAAAAACGATCGTCGGCGCGCTGCCGCGTCATGCCGCGCGGGAGAAAAAAATGGTGTCCTACGTGGAAACGCAAAAACGCTTCGTAGTTTAGCTTGTTAACCTGTTCTGTTCTCATCACCCGTGCTTTCAACTTCATTTTTTCAATCTGATTTTGCATTCATGCCGTTGATCAACAAGCATGAGTTAATGACAAGCTCAATGGCTCTTTCGTAATATTTAGCTGTAAATAAAAAAAAGAAAGGAGACCGGTCGAGGAAATACTTGAAAGCCGGAGCGAGTTCGGTGAATTTCATCACTTACACTCCAATAATCTATGAAGAGTTTCTGAAGATTTGGTGTGATAATCTTCCATAATGAGGTTTTATCATACATATAAAAAAGACCTTTCAATTATCACTAATTCCAGTGATTAATTTAGATCTGTGATAATTTAAAGGTATTTTTTGTATGCTAAAACCTACTTATACTCCAAATTGAGGAGAAGTGAATAACACTTTAAATCATATGCAAGAATGACAGTAAAAACCTTCGATTACATCGTGAACAAAATTAAGCACGAATTTTACCATTTATATTCAACAAGAATTTTAATTCGTTACAATGATTTAAAAAAAAAGATAACATCAAATATTTGGTAGAATCCAAAAGCTTATTTGTAAGGCAGAATAATAGGAACTACAAGAAATATTTCCAGAAAAATTGCTCAAATTTCAAAACAATCAAACATAAATATACTCTGAACAATTAATAAAATTTACTAACATGAGCAAGACTCACACCTTCGTATTTTGTTTTTACCATTGTCTTGAAACACTAGACAATAAATTGTAATTTTCTTCGAAACTGGGCATCTCCTGATAAAGTTTTATAATTAATTTAGAGCTGGCTGTTTCTATTTTTGCTAACTCCATTATCACAGAAGAAGATGTGTGGAAAAAGTACGGAAACAAGTTCAAAATGTCGAAAGAGGTTAGAAAAACATCATATAAACGCGTTTGACGCGCGGCGAATGCGATGAAAATCAAACTTGTTTGAAAATCAAACCGAAGCGTTCAACGCCGTCGCGTCGCCGCGCGGGCAGGGTCACATGACAAATTTCGCCAATTTCATTGGTCCGCCATTTGAACGCGTAAACGCCTGAACGCATTGACGCGTGCGGTAAATCCACGTAGGACACTTCGTTAGACTGCTAGTTAAGTTTGAAGCAGTTGGACGTTGGGCTACATACCACAGTTAAACTTGTCTACAGTTACTAAAGGTTTGAAACTTGGAGTTGGTTACACAAGCTCACAGAACTAGCCACAAACAGGGTTGGAAACGGTTGGCTACTGTTGCCAATATTGTCACTGTGAACGAACCTATGATGAATGATTTCATCAAATGCAACTATCTGTACACAACAAACACAATAAACAATAGATTGGGTTTTGAATGCTAGCTGGAAGTAAACATGATATCTGGTTGTACAGGGTGACCCAAAAGTAAATCCCCCCACACACACACACACTTTTTTCCACAATTTTTGAGACATGAAAGTGAAACTTAGAGAGTTTTTGGGGTGGTTGATACTAAGTTTGAAGCTTGATCAGGGGAAAAATCCAAACTTTTTGGACTGCCCAAAGGGAGGAAGTATTGGTCACTTCGAGAAAAAAGTTTCCATTTTTTGCCGAGTGACACTTAATTTTAAAGGAGATAATTTTAGAGCTGAACACGATGGTGAAACCAAAATTACGGAACCGTGTAGAAGCGCGATTTTTTCAAAATATACTTTTAGAAAAGATCGCGCTTGCACATGGTTTGTCAGCTCTAATTCAAGATTGGAATAAGACATCGCATTTCTGGTTTCACCATCGTGTTCGGCTCAGAAAAACCTTCAAAATTAGCTTTAACTTGGCAAAAAATGGAAAAGAATTTCCGAAGTGCCCAATGAGACTTGTTGAACTTTTACCTGATTTTTATTTGCTTAAAACTTAGTATCAGGCACCCCAAAAACACTCTCCAAGTTTCAATTTGATATCTCTAAAATTGACCCTGTATACTGTGTTTGTTATCATGATCATGATAATATTGGATTTTTCATGCAATATTCTCCAGTTTTCACCATAAAAAAATGCATTTAAAAAATCTAATTATAAATACCTGCATTTAGTTCAGGGAGTCTTGAAGGGTCTTCTGAGGATGTTGTTCATGACAAATATTTCTACTTCATTAAACTAAAGCAAACAAAGTAATGCACACCAAAGCGATTGAAAAACCAAGATGCAGAGAAAAGCGATAAAAAGCAGTGCACTATTTTTGTGGTAGAAGAAAACTGAAAATAGTGGTGCAATAAGTGGTAGAAGTGAATACAATTTCGAGTTAAGGAAATAGTAAAGCAGACGTTACATGCTATACGAAAGCTGAGTTAAGCAGTCCATTAATTTGCGATATAATTTATTGTGCCCAAGTCAATAGACCATGCGCACAGGCTGCACATGATTGCTGGGGTTAATATGGGGCGAGTAGTCTCGGGGCTAAACAACCCGAAAATCATTATTTTCTACTTTGATTATTCTCAACACGGTTTTTTTTTTATGGTAGCCTTCCACGGCACAAGCCGTAAAAAGGTGTAAGGAAAGAATAATGATAATTGTGTAGTTTGTAGTGAAACACAGGGCAAGAAATAGAGTTGACAGTTGCTCAAAGGGAAACGTATAGACCGATGGGCTTGTTAACATGTTCGCTGTTTGAGGCCAAGGGAACTCCATCTTGAAGGGGGACGTGCACTTCAATAAGGCTCTTTCTAGCCGCCACCCCCCTGGGTAGGGACATAAGAGAGATCCCCCCTTCTTACGGAAGGTTGACATTTCCTTAGGCTGTCCGTCCAGTGGACGCGATTTCGCGCAAAGAGGCGAAATGAGGCGAAAAGAGGCGAACGGTTCACCTCACTTCAAACACACTGTCAACATCCATTTCGCTTGTTGGCGCGTTGAAAAACAAACTGGTTTGATTCTCGTCGCGTTCGCCCCTTTTCGCCCCACTTCACCTCTTGCGGTGGACGGGCTCTCATTTAAAACAGTGTGTTTGCAAGGGAGGCGAACCCTTCGCGCGAATCCGCCTCTTTTCGCCTCTTCGCGCAAAACCGCGTCTACTGGACGGACAGCCTTAGGAGAGCCTATCCCTCGTGGACTGCGCTTCTCCCCCTGCCGGCAAGCCCCTGGATAGGGACAGGGGAGAACTACAAGGCCGTGAAGACTATGACCTCCGCGAAACCATCCTCCAATGGGCGGCAGGCTAGACTAGCTTCCCAGCCCAGCGAGACGCCGGAAGAGCTGAAAGCCTGGGGGCCCCACCCGCCCGCGGTACCAGTATGAGCACAGCCCTTAAAGGCCAAGAATGGTCGCTGGCCCATCAACAGAGAACAGGACTCTGCACCTACCGCTTAACCTTTCTGTGCCTGACTTATAATGCACATGCGGCTCCCCAGTCCTGGATTTAAAGGGCCCGCTCGGACAAATGCAACTCTCCTGTCCTGACTTATTTTGCGTTTTTGCACTCTTCCGTTCCGCCTATCTTTTAAGAAGCATTTCAGGTTCAAAATTTCTTCAAATTTCACCAACAAATTTTGAGATAATGTTTGTTACACAATATAGTATTCAATCACGTAAAAATACCCAGTATTTTTCATATTCAACCGTTTTTCTCAGTTTTGTTCCAAAAATGAGGTGAAAAAATTCAACTTAATCAAATCAAACTTAATTCAAATAATTCAACTTCAATCACAGGGAATCCATCACAAGTTTAATTATTTCTTCGTTGTGGAAGCACGATGATTACTTTGTGACATTTCACTGAAAATAACACGGAAGGACTAATACAAGACAATCTCGTATGAAAGGGCAAGCGAGTACTAGAGATTCCTGGAGGAGAAAGGTAAACCCTCCCTCCCCCCCCAGTAATGTCGAATGTTCAATGTAAACACAGTCCAAAGTCTTCCAACTACCGCTCTGAGTCCAAAATACCATGAATGAAGGGAGGAGAAATGAATGGAGTGACGTCATAACAAAACGAAAGGCAAACTGTATATAAGCGGACCCCGGCAGTGACGTTTACCTAGTTAGCTCCACATATATGCGGACCCCGGCGCTAAAAGGTTAAGGGGCGATTTCCTACCTGCCGAATATTGCTACGATTTTACGCTGCAGTATTTGGCACCGACTCAACACACAGGACTGGGATCACCCAGGTACAGTGATTTTCCTAACTGCCGATTTCAGCAAGGGAGTGTACATCGCAGCGGAATGCGAGACAGGCAACTGCTCCCAGAGCAAGAAACGCAGCGAGAAAGAAGTGTTGTGCGAATTGTGACATACTTGTCATGAAAACACAGATGCCCAAAATACAGTGCGATATTCGAAAACTTGCAACTGAATTTTGCAGCAATATTCGGAAGGTAGGAAATCGCCCTTTAACCCCAATCCGTCCTACATGACTGCAGCACAAGCAGGGAGGCCGCGGTTACCCTGGACCTGGGTCTGCACGACGCATGCCACAAATGTAGTGTCCAGAGACACCCCCAATACGGAGAGAGTTAACACACAAAAACGCGAGTGTCACAATGCAAGAAACAGATTTCTGCGGCAATAAAGAAAAACAAAAGAGTTTTGCTTTCAACGGTGTCCCCCCACGCGGCTCAGCCCGAGAACGTAAACTTAGGGACAACACCACATGGATGCTAACTTTGGTGCTAAAATCTGATAACTGAAAAGTCAGTCATTATTTCTTGTTGAGCACACTGAAACTTTTGATTTAGACATCAAAAAGCATATTGAAAGCACAGTTTCATAAGAATTCTATGAAATCCAAATCCTATAAGAAAACTGCGGGGTCTTTTGTCTAAAGAGAAAAACTCGGTGTGTCCACTCCTAGGTAAATGTAGGTAGAAATGCCTGACTAAATAAAGTGTTTGGATAAATTCTGAACCCAACCAGACGTATATGGAACGGTAGCTAGTATGTTGGAAACGCATTTCTTTAATGAAAGAAAGGAAAGGATTCTCCAGTACGGTTTTCGCTTTTTTTTAATAATGTGCCTAATATGCTAAAGAAGCTACCTGCACCTCAATTCGACAAAGCGTTAAAAAAACATTAAACAACTCATTAAATTTTTTTTACAGAAATTGATTCCACGCACGCGGTACAAATGCATTTCCTATCTAAATGCTCTACATTACGTTCTAATAAACCGACATTAAATCGAGCATTTTAATTTCTCCCTTGATGGGAAAAACAAAAGATCATGGATATTACCTACTGCTTACCAGTTGGTACCTACTACTCAATTGTATACCAACCATGTAGTGCCTTCTTTTCACAAGATTATTCCATTATGGTTACAAAACAATATTAGTTTTTAACGTAGAGTGATAAATCAGCATTCCTTGACACTACAATGGCTTAGAGGTCATGAAATGTTGTGGTAGAATGAGAGCATTCCAAAAAGTGGCGAACGATTTTCCTATTATGAAAACTATGGGAGTTACTCTTCCCTAGTAACGCCTTGGTTGTACGTGAAAAATCAATAGGAATTCTACCTAGCCTTCACTTTTCGAGTTAATATGCCGGAGCGTTGCATTTTGTGTGGAGAAAATGGACATCACTTTCCACTCTGTTGGGAAAGTAAAAAATCCCGCTGTTCCATGCTAATATATATAATTTAAACAATTCAACATTAACGGTTGAGGGGGACCTTGTATTGATGCAGGGTTAAAGGGGTTGCATCGCGTTCTGGGCCAGAGTGCATAACGCTGATAGCCAATTGGATAACGAAATCAGTTCCGACAGTATTAACAAAATCGACGAGAGGCAACTCGAATGGAAACCGGATCGAGATCAGCTAGTTCCAATGATAGGGAAAATTCTATGCATTATTAGTTTATAACTTAGCGTAATAAATCAGCTTTCCTTGACCCAACAATGGCTTAGGGATCATGAGATGTTATGATAAAATTAGAGCATTCCAAAAAGTGGCGAACGATTTTCCTGCTATGAAAACTAAGGGAGTTACATTTCGCTAGTAAGGCATTGGTTGTACGTAAAAATCAATAGAAAAAGTGCCGGAGCGTTGCATTTTGTGTGGAGAAAAAAAAAGTGTCGGTCGCGAAAAAAAAGTGTCGCGAAAAATTCCTTGACCCCCAGCCAAAAGGCATATCCATGTCAATACATTAATAGAGGCTGAACGTTACACAGTAGATGATTTTTTGGGTTGTTTTTGTAAGCATGGCATGTGTGTTTATTCCTCCCCTCCTGTTTTGACGACAAAATTTTTCATTTATGGACAATCAATCGTCTTTGTACTCCTTCATTTGAATTACTTCGACTGTTAGGTATATACACATTGTTGTTCTGATATATTAACATTATTTCCGTAATTGACGATTGTTATACCACAAGTTGGCTCTGGCAATAAAAAAATGCTTTGATTTGATAAACTGAGGATCATATACATAGTACAGTAAATGGTAACCCCAAAGTTTTGCCTTGCTGTCGCTTGGGAGCGCAGCAATAGACGTGCGCATGCCCTATAGCAGGGGTGCCCAAACGGTCGATCGCGAGTGCTTTTTGAGTAGATCTCGAGAAGAAAAAAATTTTTTAATAAGTAGGTAACTAAACTACAAAAATGTGGTGATGATACTGAGATGTTGAAAACCGAAAAATGGCTGACTGATTTGGCATTTTTGACTGACATCACAATGCACTTGAACACCATTAACTTGGAGCTTCAAGGTAAAGGAAAAACTAGTATTGAGATGATTAGCGCAGTAAACGCATTCAAAAGTAAATTGCAACTTATGATAGATCAACTGAAAAGAAAGGATCTGAAACATTTTCCGTCTTTGAAAGCAAGGATTCCTCAGTTGAATTATGATACGTATGAGGCTGAATTATCAAATATTTTGGGACAAATGCGTTTTTATGATTGCAGTAAATTGGCAAATATAGCATCATTTATGAGTTATCCTTTTTCATGTAAAAACATTGAGGAATTAGCTACTGAAGTAGCAAGTCAGTTTAATATGAACTCATGTTCTGTTGAAAATGAGTTGGTGCAGATTATATCAGATATACATCTCAAAGCTACACCATCTGATACAAATTTCTGGTGTTTTATATCTGAAGATAAATATCCTAATCTAAGGCAAATCGCCCTTCAACTGACGGCAATGTTTGGGTCAACTTACTTGTGCGAGTCTGCATTTTCTGAAATGAAGATAATTAAGTCAAAATATCGCAATCGACTAACTGACGATCATATGTCATCATGCTTGCGATTGGCACTCAGTGGTTACGCACCATCTTATGAAAAGTATGCTGAGGACATGCAGTGCCACGCTTCAACATCCAAAGTCACTCCTTAGTTGAGTTTAACACCATATGTAACTCTTTTGTTTTGTAACAACGAATAAACTCGCAATTTTGAATAACTAGGAGTTTCTTCATTGATATTGTAGAGAAGAACTTAAGTAAACCTAACCCAAACCTTGACTAAAATAATGTAAATTGTGCGGAAAGCTAATATCTATATATGCTACGGTACACCCTACCTAGGTAGGTAGGGTGTATCGTGTATGTACGACAACCCTGCATCACACATACTTGCAGCCTCTCAGAGTCGATCGTAAGTAGTCTAAAAATATTGAGGTAGATCGCCAGTAGTTCAAGTTTGAGCACCCCTGCCCTATAGAGTTAAATGTGGGTATCATAGTCCCATGAGATAATTGGCAAACAAGATTGTTCAGTTGTAGGAATGCAATGGGGTCCAGATTGATTTTTTAATACACTTCTACCTCTCGGATTTCAAAATTCTTGCTGTGAAACTACCGGTGACAGTAGATATTATTTTGAAAGAAAATGTTTTTAAAAAACTGACCCCCCGAATACGAAATAAGCTTGTGGGTCACCTTAACTCATTTAGGATACCATAATTTGCAAATATACACTGCGTATCACTCGTATTATCCCATAGATCTGGTAGAATTGGACAGTCTGAGATATAGACCTCTTAGAATTAAAAAAGATCAAATCATACGTCATGATCGTACGAGCGAATTTTCATAAATTATCGAACTATAAATTTACCTGATCATTTTGAAATTTGAGCATTTCGAGAGCAAAGAATCGTTGACAATCAATTTTATGACAAAAAACTCGCTCTAAATAATATGATTTTGGATTTTTAGCATTCTTTCCAATATTTATAGAATTTTCAAGACTAAATGATGAATCTTTCCAATTTTTTTTTTTTAGAATTGTCAAGACTAAATAATGAATTAAGATGAGGCTTAAACCTTAATTAAAAATAAATTTAAAAAAACTGAATGAAATTCAAGTACATGTTTCAGCACAATTTTGTGCTTACAGTTCTTAATGTTCCAATTCTTAATTAATAATATTTTTGGTACCAAATATTCCTTTAATATATTTTTTTTCTCGCAATTTTATTGATTTTTTAAGTCGATTTTTGATGATTTGACCTATTTTAAAAAGTCAATTAAAAAAGTGCTGCCCAACAACGGACTTAACCTCTTTTGATTTTTTTTTTTTTTTTTTTTTTCTGCGTGAAGGAACGGAATTTTTACCTCAATCCTAAGAAGAGTTATCGTCTGGAGTGACAAAAGCGTTAAAATCCAAGAATCGTTTCAGAAATTTCAGGACAATTTTGAAGCCATAACAAAAGCTTCATTTTCTACGAAAATACGCTAAAATTTCAAAATCAGAGAAGTGAAAGAATAGAAATACAAACTCAAATAATATACAAAGTATGCTGGAACACAAATTAACTAACCTGAAATCGATACGACCAGATCAATCATCATCATCATCATCAATTGAAAGAATTGTCCACTTGGGTCTCGAAAGTAGAAAATGATTTCTCAAAAAATTACGAAACACGAAAAACAACTGATTTATTGATACATTTTGAAATTCCAAAATTTTGAACAGGAAACCTTCAAAATCACACAGTTTGGTTATGAAAGAATTAAGAACTTACTTGAAACTGCATATATGTTTTGGTTTGAAATTTGGAAAGTATCAATGATTAACAATTCGATCAATTAACAATCAATAGACCGCCAGGAGAGGTTTTGCGAAATCGTGAACTCTCTCCTTTCACAAGAAATGATTTATGCTAGCGACTAGGACCTCCCCATAAGGTTACTAGTTCACAAAATCAAGTGCGTATCGAATTTCAAATCAATTATTCAACCTAAATTAGATATTAAGATACGTTCTTCGTTAAAATACATCACTACCTAAAATACGTAATTGATACAAATTTTGAATATCTTCGTTATATCTCCGTATAATGGATAAATTCAAACAGATTATTAAGAAGATAAAAGTTCTAAAATTGAACATCTCGTTCAAATCACAAAGCTCGCCTAGTTCGATCCCAAAATGACCAAATAACAATAAAATTAACCTAAATCCATCACTGGCACATTCCAAAAGACTACAATGTGAATTTAATAATTATTGGAACCAGGCTTGGGAATTATCCAAGCCCTAACAGGAAAACAATATTATGAAGGGAATCGAAATGTATCAAGTACTCGATTAATAAAGTTGATTGTTAATATTGTTTATTACTAGTTGCAAACTTGTCGGTTCAACGTATATTTATCTTCAAAATTAAAGCAGCTGCGATTTGCAATAGCTCCAAAAATGGTATGAATACAATTTTCTCGACAGTTCAATTTTTCAATACGTTTTGAGGCATTCAGAAACGATTCTTGGGAGTTTTAAGACTTTGATATATGAGTTATTCCAGACGATAAATCTATTTAAAATAGAGATAAAACCAGTGCTAAAACCAAAAAATCAAGCAGCTTAAAAGAAAGGGCGAGTTCGATGAACATTTTGGGCACAACAAATACTGACATTTCAAAAAAGTACTTTAAAAATCCACTGAAAATTGCAAAAAAACCTATAAATTTGTTGAATTTATCTATTTTAACATAATATTACTAAGAAAAAACGTATCAACGTTGAACTAGAACATTCTGGAATTACACAATATTGTGTCTGAAAATAAACTTAAATTCGATGAAAATTTTCAACAAATTGATTGAAAATCCTAAAAAATAGTTTGAATAGAGCAGAATGTGATATAGACAATTTTTTTGTCATAAATTTGATAATTAACAATGTGTACAATTAAGTACGTGCTCAAATTTCAAAAAATATACAAGTATAATGCGTAAAATTACAAATTCGCTTGTTATGGCCATGCTGCATGACTGAAACGTTATTATCTATTTTTATTCTAGAAACCGTTGCGAATACCAAAAATTTCAAATTCCATAATCCAGGGTGGTCCACAAATGGAAATTTTTGATTTCCCTGACAAAAATACTACTTATATTTAACAATTTCACTGCCCCCAGAGTGCTCGATTACCATAACAATTTAACCTAAATGTAATACGACAATTTACAAAAATTTACCCATACGATCATGCTCTATAACTTTTTATTTAATATTTTATGGTATCTCAATTTGTGATCTTAAGCTATTTGTTGAAGTACATTTTTCCTTACATGGATTTCTTAGCTCTGGGGATAGTTAAAAATTTTCGTCCGACAGCAAAAAATGTCACGCTTCTTTCACCTACTACCAATCGTTGCCAGAGAGAGTACAACTTCCTGATTTCCCATCCCACAAAAATCGTTCGTTGGAAAGTTGCTCTGTGAATTTATAACAAACGACTCCCCACAATCCAATGGGCCAATTTCCCCCTCCTTCATCCTCCGCAAAGAATTTCCTGACAATTCCAAGTTTTCTTTGACTTTTCCAGTTGGGGACCACCCTGATAATCATGTGACAATGATTGAATTGATAAAACCGTCGATTGTGATCATCTATTTGCCGTACGAAAACATTAAAATGACTGTTATCGTTCTCGTTGCAAACTCAAGCCAGTCCAGACGATACCTCACGTCGGAATCAACATTTAAAAAAAGTAGTTTTCTGTTTAAAATAATCTAACATTACTTAAAAAAGATGGGATCGGGGGTGGGAATTTTTTGGCACGAAAGTGTGCCTAGATTTCTAAGTCTAACTGAAATATAAATACGTTCATTTGCAGATATATATCCTTCTTTTGTTGATTATGATCAAGAAATCAATTGCGTACAGTTTATAGGAACGCATAAAATTAATTCGTTGGAAACGTTTGTGCGGAAAATTGCAAATGATTTTGTATAAAACAAGCTCAAACGTAAGTAAGGGCCAAAAATGAGTAGAAATCCTAAAATTGGCTTCCTTAACTGAATATTAGTTTTTGTTTTATTTTGAACGTTGATAGTCGTGCTCAAAAATATTCACAGGAAGTACTGAAAGTTTTGAATTTATTTTTAAAAGTGGAAATAATGTTTTCCCGTCAAGTTGCTCGAATTATTTCCATTAATCGATTCCCTGGGGAGTAATTTTTAAAAACGGTGATTTTGATAATAAATAGACTGGATTTGCAATCCCATGTCTCAAAAGAACGAAAATGTAGCCTCGTATTTATCAACTCAATTTGAAATAGTTATTATAGATACTGTTAGAATATAGTAAGCGATTATAGATACTCCATTTTCAGGGAGTAACCTGATTTGGATGATGTACCATTCTGCTCACGGCACGGCGCTACATATCATAATATTTGATAAATTGAGTAAATTAACTAATTAGTAGACTATAAGTACGACAAGACAATAGTAATGTTGAATGTGGGGAGGAAGGGAGGACCGTGGAACTATTTCATTCGTTTACACATATGTAGCTGAAGTGGTGGGGATGGTTGACCTTCAGGTGTGGTTCTAGCAATCATACCACTGATAGGCATAAACTGAAGCCACTATGTACTTAAAACTAAGGGTAGAGAATAGTAAGACGTCAAGTGAAATTACATCAAAGACTAAAGGAAGTATGTGTGAACGAATTGTCGAATGCCACCACAAAGTTGCTGTACGAGTTGGTGTTAGTGCCGTAGTTTATGGAAGCAGGTGAAAACCCGTGCAGGGATGTTCAGGTTGTCAACACAGATCGAAGTGAGCAAAGGGAACTGCGGTGTTTTGAGGTTAGCGCAGTACATGCATGTGTCAGAATGTCACGACATCAACCAGCAACTTACCTCGGAAATGTTGGAGTTTTCGCTGGATCGCCGGCTGCTGATTCGGGATTTTCTCAGAAGCATCGGAGGCCCGGTTTCGTCGCTGAACTCGTAGACGTCTTTCTCGTTGGATTTTCGGGGGGTCGGGCGGCTGGCGGGAGGCGGCGACGGGACGGCGGGTTGGGGGTAGGCGTCCATGACAGGCGTCCTGGCACGAGTCACAGGAGGTGACAGCGCCATATCCGAAGGTCGAAGTTTCTCAGGGGACAAGCGGTGCTTCTCAGGAGATATGTGGTGCTTGTCTGGTGAAAGATGAACCTCCTCGTGCATATGAAGCTTCTCCGGAGATAACAAACGAACAGGTGATAACGGGTGTTTATCGGCCAGACGTTGACTCGGGGACAATGGCTTCTCAAACAACCGGAGTTTATCCGGAGACAACTGATGCTTTTCAGGCGATAAAGATCGTTTATCCGCCAATGGTTGTCTCTCAGGTGATAACAGTGGCTTATCTACCGATAACAGTTTTTCATTCAATACAGGAGCTGGAGACATCGCGGGGGATTTCAGACCGCTTTCATCACTAATAATAACTTGTACTTTACTTCGATAAACTCTATGCCTTTTCTTCCCAATACCTTTCCTCCTATTCCGGTGATTTCTCAGGTTCATTCTGGGCATCACAGACTTCATTTTATTAACCAGATTCCTCCGGCACTTATACGTCATCTGTTTGTTCTCTTTCTTTGAAGAGTCCTCAGACGACGAATCCCTCTTTTCAGAGCCACCGCTTTCATACCCCAAACTTGGACTCTGCTCTTTCACCACCTGGAAATCAGTCTTCCCAACCTGACGAACCTCATTCAACGGCTCAAGCAGTCGTTTGTGGTTCCTCAGCGACATCCTGGTCGAGTTCACTGGAGTCTCCAAAGACTGCGTTTCTGTCGCTGTTCCAACTGGCATCTCTGTATTGACTGACAGTGTGTTACTTTCTGGCTTGCTTTCCTTCAACGCCGTTTTGCTTGCCTCTTCATGCTTCTTGTTCCTCAAATTGTGTCCATGCCGCACCGCTGTGACGTCATTTTCTTTCGTCATGCTGTCAGCACGCAGTCTTGTAGATGCCACCTTAGGGGTGGGGTTACTTGCCTCACTCGTATTCAAAGATTTTTTACACTCACTTTCACCAGCAATATCACTGAATTGGCATCCCTGTGCTATCAGCATCTCCATGTCATATTTTGTCATACCTTTTTGACGGAGTTCTCTAATGCTCAATGGCGTAATGATTGCACTGTTCTTGATATCAGGTTGACTTTCAGGGATGTCCTGGTTGACTGGCAGTGATTCGTGGGTTTCATTCTTAGAACGAACGATTCCATTGTTATTATTTTTCCTGACTCCCTTCCCACTGTTGTTTTTAAGGCGGTTAATTCTATTGTCAGTCTCTCTCAGCCGATAGCCTGTCGTTTGGTCTTCAATACCTTTTCTCTCTTTAGCAAACGCACCGGTCAAACGCCTACAACACAGAAAAGAATAATATACTTTAGCTATACATGAATAACAATCATGCAAGACATGCAGAACATATTGAGCTCAATAACATCACTACATCACAAACACTGGAAGAGTAGTCACGAAAAACCACAAATAAGCGGTTTTCTCAGCTCTCCTCATAAATGTTTGAAATTCGCTAGTCCCAGTATCTAAACCCAATATTCTACAATTATTAGCATATTTTCGTAGAAAATGGAACTATTGCAGTGGCTCCAACAATTTTAAAATCAAAATTTTCGAAAAATTTAAAACGGATAAAGTTTTGAAAAATGTACCAAATCGTACACTTATATTCTTTTTGACCTCAGTTTTGGATTCTACGCACTAATTATTGTACACCCACCGACTTTCATTTCAGCCAATATGGCAAATGGCCTGTGTACCAATGATTTTCCTTTCTCAAACTGCTTAAATTACACACAGTGCGCCGTAAGGCGCAACGTGGATATGGGCTGTAGGACTATTCTCACCTTTCACAAGTTTCGCACTCGCAGTTGCAGTTATTGTCCCCAAAGAAATCCTCAGCGTAGAAACACGTGATCTCTTCTCCAGCTTCAATGTCCCTCAAAGCTTTCACGCATGCAGTATCTCGACCTGTCGCCATAAACTGTAACAAAATCCAAAATATACGTTAGAGATGAGGTCAAATTTTGAAAAACTCATACATACTGCACACTTTTACACTTTCCTGATGCTTTTAACGAATTTTTGTAGAAATTGAAACTATTGGAATGGCTACAAAATTGTCGAATATATGTATGTACATATGAAATATAAAGCATTTCCAAGTCAAATGAAACCTTTTCCAAACATAGTATATTTCTGTAAAGATCTTTGGGAATCAATCAGAATTTAGGAAAATTTTCAAGGGATAAGCCACAAAGAAGACATCGGACGTATTGGTGACTCCTCTTAATTATATCATCAGTAGCTCCTATTTCTCCATGCGGGCATGGCGAGTAGGTATATGTACCCACTTCACATTCTACTGTTAGAAATTTCTCAAATTAACATGTTTCCTATTCTACTAAGGTGAGAACTGCTTTGATAATCCAATGTCTAAAATTCATCGAATTTTCATTTTGTCAACTTCTTTCTACAAAGCCTCGCAATAAGCAAGGTTTCACATCATTTGGTTCATTTTCTCAAAAGGTTTCATTTGGTTCATTTTCTCAAAAGGTTTCATTTGGTCTTGAAACGATTTCATTTGCTTTGGAAAAGGATTCATTTGAATTGGAAATGCTATATATAGGTGATATTCTCGAGACTTAGACACTAGCACATCCTTGCATCGAGGCTAGATAAAGTCGAAGTTATTTCACCTAGTTGTCATGGTGACGAGTAAACTACGCGAAAATGCGCCATTCGTAGGCAGGGCTGGACATACTGCATAACACCTAGTTTTACCTGGTTCCTAGTCAATATTTTCATCAAGTATTTGTAATATGCAAGGCAACAAGTTTTATGCAAATTACATCGTTATTACCATGTGATGACCTCAATTGCTACGAACGCAAGATTATTTATCAGTGTGGTCAAGATCCATATGAAATGTGCGTTGGGGAGTTGACATATGAGTGTTAGATGTTCCAGACATCAGCCGCGAAGATGTTGTGGATTACCTATCAAATTTTCAGAATTCTTTGACTAAATCAAGGGCCTAAAAATCTTTAGAGTACTGTGGAAGTGGTCATGTGACAGGACGTGCCATGAGAGCTCTGCTAGACGGGAATATTAGGTAAGTATCGCTTGTGCAAAGGTAAGGAAGTACTACAGGGAAGGTATAACTACGTACTTTCCGCATATTATTACTTGTTCATGTACGTCATAGACAAAAACGAAAGTAGGTACCTAATTAACTTTATTGCCCCTCAAATTTGCGTAACTGCAAAACTCCCGTAATAACTGCACTGCCAATGCCGTCTTTATGAAATCTCACCTTCAGAACAATGCATAAATTTCAAAGATTTTTTCCTTACAGCTGGTTTTTAATTCATGTTGCATATTTCCAGATTCGATGTTTGACAAACTTGCTAATCAGCAGTTGTATTCGTCGGCAAAGCAACAACCTGGTAGGATGTACGTACCTACCTGCTTACCTACGTAGTTTCGTTTCTTGATGTAGCAACAACCTGTCTTGTTTACTTTGACGAACCATCAAATCTCTCCTTTTATTCACTCAATAAAACAAGTAAAGCTTTCTCAGTTAAGCACAGTACTAAGAACTTATAATGAAGCTGATGAAGCTAAGTGAGCAATGGCGATGTACCTACACTGCAATACATACACCTGAGGAATTTTCAATAATTTTTTTTTTTTTTTTTTTTTTTTTTCCACTATTTTTTCAGGTTAATTATTCTCAAAGCCTAAACGAAGGAAGTTCTTAAGTTTTCGGACACTGATTAACTACAATAGTTAGTAGGTTCCTATAGTCTAAATAAAAACCTGAGGCTTCAACCTACAACCAATATCGTGCTGGCAGGCAAGATTATTGTAACTAATTAGTTGAATTGGAACTATGTATTGCTACAATATTAAAGAGTTTTTGTTCTTCCCGTAATTTTCTACCGGTGTACGCAAAAAGACTGAAATACCAACTGCGCATGCGCGAATCTTCACGTCAACGTGTAGAATTACGCGTGTACGGGGGAAAGGCCTATCTACACGTGCACGGGAAAATGCATTCGTTGGAATTTCGGCCTACGGGTAGTCATCATAGCCTGACGTCAAGGTAACCACAGTGTGACTAAGGTAACCGCAGTTATGCAGTTACCAGCAAAGGTAACCATAACCACAGTGTGGTTGCCAACAACACGTTGGTTGGTCAACAAGTCGAGAGGTTATAATGAAATGCTCCGCTACAAAATTCAGCCATTTAAGGTACCTAAGCAATAAATGTATTTATAATTTATGTATTTATAAATAAATATAAAGCAATTAATTATTTAAATAAGAATAGGTTGTACGAAAAGAATACGAAACAGCTTCTGAAACACTTAAAGAGACGTTAATGTGACGTCAGCGTTTGATTTTTCACGTATACCTGTAAAAATACGCGTAAAAATCACGTGAAGAGCTAGCATATCCAGCTGCTTGCTCTAGACGCTGCTCTACGCGTCAATGGGAGAAAATCTTACGGGAAGAACAAAAACTCTCTATTACTATTGCAAAACAAAACTGTTGAAAAATGGCATTATAACCACTAATTAGGTTGACGTGAGACGGCAAACTTCTTGTGAAAATAGGTTGGTTGAGTTGCGTTTCACTGACGTAGCGCAGTCAATTCCGACTTTGGCTGAAACGCTAACCTAAGTACTCTAGGCGTAACATCACGGGAATATGGGCTATACGGGGTGTCCCAGATAAGGAACCACTTCCTTAAATTTTTGAAAAAAAATTATGCAGAAATCCGTTTCAGGCTATTCTGAATCATATTCTGAAGTTTAACGCATTTTTTTATGTATGTATATATGTATGTATATATGTATGTATGTATGTGTCATTCCAGACGATAACTGTCCGTAGAATTGTGCTAGAAACTTCAAACAAATTTTAAAATGCTAAGGACACAAAACGAAAGTTCAAGTTCGTTGGTCAGCATGATCGGATTACATCTTCGGGTTGAAATTTTCAAAAATGTAGTCAACAATTTCAAAATAGCCTGTTTTTTGCGATTTGTTGTGCGAAATAATTTTTTCAGCATATTAACATGTGGTATATTCGGAATCAGCGTAAAATTTCCTATAAGAATATGTATCAAGTTTCCAAAAATTTCAAAGTTTAAAAATCAGTCAAAAATATAAATAATGCCGTTCGCTAGTTGTAGTGATTATTCATTTATATTTAATACCTACAAGTTGTAATAGTTATCATTATAATTTTGTATTGATTCCAGTGATTGAAATCTTTGAATACTGTTATTTTTGTCCTCTCAACTCGAACCAATCCTGTAGACAACTGTCGGCAAATTTAGTACTAAACAACTACTTTTTCTTCAAGTTCCTGCTTTGTAAAAACCTAAATTTCTATTATATCTACCTTTACAACTTATTCTGAATACCAATAAATCAAGCAGTTAGTTTACACACAACAAATGCTGTGAAAATCGTGAGTTTTAGTGGGTGATGTCATATGACATCTCCTGTCAGGTGCGAAAATGATGTTTATTGCTGGTTTGCCTACTCATGTTCTTTTCCCTCTCACGAGTGATGTCATATGACATCGTACTCGATAAATAAACAAAATGGCGACCAAACCACTTCAAAGTGTTCGAAATATATTTCTTATCAAAAATAAAGGCGCCAATGTTAAATTTCAGGCAGAAAAATTTCCCGTAGGCGCCGTTGTCAGCTATTTTCCTTTCCGCATTGAACGTGTTAATCTCTAATATAAATATGTAAACATTTTATTTTTTAATAACGGGGGGGTTACACTTTTTTGTTTTCTTGGTCGATTACAAAAGCTCATTATTCAAAATAATACACCAAACTCATTAGCCTTACTTTGCAATTGGCCCTGCAGTCATGGTTGATAAAAGCTGCAGGGCCCAGCCACAGCTGAGCGCAGTTTTTCCTCGTGCTGTACATGACGCTGAAATCGTTCTTTCCAGGCCGCAACAGTTGGCTCTCCTCCTCCTCCGTCAGCTCGGCAATGCAGCCCACCAAGCAGGTAATCTGCTCGTTTTTCAACCTGGAAAAAAAATCACAAAGAAATTAATTCAACTGTAGGTAATTGTCAACAAGTCACACCAGTCAGTGGTTGTAGGTAGAATGTGTTGGCTGTGTGTGTCCTGCCCTATGACTGCCACTTTTTAAAGGGACTAAAGGCCCTTTTACACGAGCAATTTTTTCCGGCAATAACTGCAGAAAAAAGTATTGCGCAACTATTTCAAAAAAGTTGGACAACTATTCTCTCCTCGAAAAAGTTGCCGAAGATTGCAGGCAATTAATTGACGGGAGTTGTACAACATTTCAGGCCCACGAGCCCTCTCGGCAACTGTTGCATCGTGTTGAAATGAAGTCCAAGGGGTTTGGAAAATTATTGCACTATTGCGGCAATTTTTCGGCCTTGGGTCGGGAGAGGGAACGAAACAGCCAATCACAATGAGAGTTCATTTGTGCAGCATGGCCTTATGAGCAAATATTGACGTGAAACTGCACTGATGGGGTGCAGCATGGCCTTATGAGCGAATACTGACGTGAAACTGCACTGATGGGGTGCAGCAGTGCCTCATGAGAGAATTTTAACACAGGAAAGATAGGAGTTTATGTGTGCAGCATGGCCTTATGAGCAAATATTGACGTGAAACTGCACTGGTGGGGTTCAGCATTGCCTCATGAGAGAATTTTAACGTAGGAAAGATAGGAGTTTATATGTGCAGCATGGCCTTATGAGCAAATATTGACTTGAAACTGCACTGGTGGGGTGCAGCATTGCCCCATGAGAGAATTTTAACGTAGCAAAGATAGGAGTTTATTTGTGCAGCATGGCCTTATGAGCAAATATTGACGTGAAATAATTTCAGAGGTGAGAGCCAACCCACATTCTCTCTGGCTCAGAAACTGGCGCTGCCAAATTCCCCTCTTTTTCCTTTGGTTGGCAGCAATGACGACCACCTCTTCACCGTCCATGGCGCAAACTGTTGTCGCCCGTGTAAACGAAACAATTGAGCAATTTCTATTGCTCAACTTTATTGGTGCAACACAGTGCAATTAATTCCTTGCAACATCTTGACGCAACACGAGGCAATTTTATTGCTTTTGTGTAGCGTACAACTTTTCTAGTGCAATTTTTTTGGAGTTGCGCAACTTTTGTTGCTCGTGTAATCGGCCCTCAAGTTCATTCTAAGAAAACCTTCCGAGACACAACCTCCAGATCTATGTAATCCACAATGCAACTATCATTAAGTTCTGGTGAAACTCGAGCCCACTCTCATCAGAAAGGGACCACACACTACAATCATGCGAATGAAATTTCCAAAACAACTCTACAATAGCACATAGTTTCGAAAAGCTCAATGTTGAACATATCACCAATATTGCTCTTTTTGCGAAATATACAGCGCATGTGATTGCATATCCAACATGATGATGATAATGGCAGTTTTCTCACAAGTGTTTAGAAATAACTAAACTTGTGTGAAGACTAATTGAAAAGACTAACAATTCATACTGGGAATGGTGTTTTTTTCAGCCAATATTATTACACAATGCACAATATTTCATAAGATTTTCATCATTTTTAAGAATAAAAAAGCAGAAAAGAATTAAAGTTGTTGGGAAAGTTTGTTTTCCACCTCAAAAGGTGAGGCTTGGAACGCATGATTACAACGGATCCTTCCTAGGGAAATGAAACGCCATCAGATATCTGACAGACATGGTTCACGACTCTCCGTGCGTTTGTGTGTCTATATTTGTTGTCTATAGCTTTTCAGCTATTTTATTGAGACCTTCCAGATCTTCCAACGGGCGCAGACAACACTCTGTTGATCTCCCCGTCCTTGGGTCTCTCTGTGCTTCTTGAGGCCGTAACGGCAATCAAGAAGGCCTCCGGCCTTGCCGTTCCAAAATCTTCGTGGGATTCCCGGCTCCCCAGCGAAAGATTTCATCTTTCATGCCTGGTCGAGTCCCACGCCGTCGCTGCTCGCCGCAGTCGCCAAGGGAGCCTCACTCCCACGCCGGCTGAGCGCACGGGTAGGTAGCTGATCGCCGTTGCTGCTCAAAGAGGCTTCACCTCTGCACCGGCTAGATCTCCCTACACTAACTGCCCTTTTCAGGGCTTCGTTGTTCACTAGCAACAACATGGCCCGTCGGCCCCATCGTCGTTCCAACCGGAAAGACCCACGTCCTTTCAATAATCCTCTACAGGATTATAGGACCTCCACCATCCGTGGACAACACCCCCGGAACCAAAACTACAATGTCCTTGTCAGGACACGTTATCTGGTCCAAACTTCCCTCTCGGGATACCTACTCAGAATTTAACATGTTTAAATTCTCCACGTAGGACAGACCCGCATAACCGGATCATATATCCACAACAAACGGTGACCCCATATCTTTGTACACAGACTACAAAGCAAACACAAACAATAAATCCACTACAATACCTATTTCTCTTCATCTGTCATACAATTTTTAATATAACTCTCTTCATCTCTCATATAACATAAAAATACCTGTTCCAGCCCCTAGCCCTAGTTCAATGGTATTGACCCTTATCGCAGTACATAATCTGTGAGAAAAATTGCATCTGACCGCCTACTAAAGCAAATAACCTGTCAGACTTTTGTGAAAATTTTGATGTAATTTCTGTTTACTGTTGAAATATACTAGAGAAGTCCTCAAACTCATCAGAACTAGGACGGGAAACTCGGGGTGTTCCGGAACTTGAGGAACCGCGTTCTGCATTGCAAACAATTTCAGAACTTGGATGTGGAATAACCTGTGTTGTTGTTTGTAACCTCACTCAACTCGTGTTACCTTCTGGTGCTCCATTTCAAAATATTTTTAGTTCCTGTGAATAGATTACTTATTTTGCGCGTTAATATTACTTAACTTTCACCCCACGGCAATAAAAAAATATATACAAAAATTCCATAATGACTGAGGAGTTTACTCAAAAAAATTTGTGTTTCGAGATCCAACTATAACTTCAATCTCGTCCTCATCATTTACAAACCAAATACCATCGTCGAAACTATCGCTTTCAAAACTCAAGTAGCTAGTTGACATTTCGATCATAGAATAGGTACTTAAACTAACGTATAGAGACTAAAGTATTATTTAGTATGATTTCAATGACAAAGAATAGAGTTGTTTACTCCACGAGATCCGAAAAATTGTAAAATGCGCATGCGTTAACTACGTCCTTGCATTGGAGTTCTGACAGTTCCAAGAAAAAAAATGGGGACTGCCAGAACCGTTCGGAACTGGGTTTACAAAATACTGCGAACGACAAAACTCGACTTTGCTTGCCCAGAACCGTTCCTAACTCGCAGAACGCACACTGAGAATAAAGCTACATCATAAGCACGCGTGTAGAAGTTGGATTTTATGCATTTTTCAATAAGCTAAAACAAAAATAACAATAGCATTCTGTGAATTGCGCCTGATCATCGTGTTAGGATTTGTATTGCGCTTGCCGAAAGGTTAGAATATGACATGCTCTTAAATACTGTTCTGCTTCACTTGGTTCACACGACCCACACAGTTCAGTTTGAGCCGGCTTTCCTCCAACTCTGATTGACCATAAAACCGACTAACTGCTCCTAATTCTTAGTTCAATTCCTTCGTGTCAGTGTTTTTGACACTTTCTGTAGAATGTCTGCAAGAACACTTACGAATCCTCAAAATTACATTGGGCCCACTCACCATTTTTTGGTAGCTGATATCTTGGCTCCCTTCTGCCCTTCCAGGGAGTAGCGGTAGCAAGGCTCGATAATGAAGCCTGAGTCACTGTCAAACATCCGCAAATACCGGTACACCTGCAAAAACAAGAATAATTCGAATAAACACTTATGGAATGTGTTGAGAGATCTAATAGTTCTGGAAGATCAATTTCACAAATTACCATTCTCAGATGCCACTAGACAACCTTGATATGATCCGACCTTGATATTGTTCCAGGAACACCAAGAAGTATTCAGGTAAGTAACTCTACCAAACAGAAGAAATGAAAAGGAAAAACGCTGCAAATTATTACACAAAGGTTTATTATTTATGTATTAGACAGCCCTTCTACGTAGATCTCTGGTCCATAATTATTAAATGCCGCTTATAGTATATTTAGTACCGGAACTCGGAGCTTCGGACCTCACAAATGGGTTCAATCCATTACAGCAGCGGAATCTCACAATTTTACGCTTTTTAATATAGTTGATAAACAAAACAATTTATTACCAAGTCATCTTTCCAACACATAAAAGTGTTACCTATACTGTATTTTGATATCATCTAATTTGTCAAATTTCAAAAAATGTGCTGACAAAATCACTGAAAATGGCTAAGAATTGTTAAATTGATATTTGTTAGCATAAGATAGGTCAAATAAAGTTTATCGACTATGAAATAGAACATTCAAAAATTTATGTACGAAATTATGCTAAAAACTTGAACTTCATTAAATTTTGTTTTAAAAAAGTCTATAAAATTGCAAAAAATAGCCAAAAATCCAAAATCTCTTTTTGAATGGAAGAGTATCATTTAGAATACTTTTTAACACAGAATGTGTTTTAGCCATGGACTAACTAGCCGAAAATGGAACGCGGGATGGGAACGAAATGTGTGACGGATGATTTTCACGTACAACCGAGCCGTTGGTAGGGAAATGGAATTTCCGCCATTTTAATCGCACAGAAATCGTTCACCATTCGTTGGAAAGCTCTTGATTTATCACGAATTTGTTTCGTATTTTTTTTCGTAGTTTCATACTATAACTATATAAATTGATGTTATAAATGAATAGTAAACAATGACGCTTGTTTGGTTGTCACTTGGTTGCGCGACAACGCAATTTTCGTAGTTTCATACTATAACTATATAAATTGATGTTATAAATGAATAGTAAACAATGACGCTCGTTTGGTTGTCACTTGGTTGCGCGACAACGCAAACACATTCTGTGTTTCAATAATTTCGTCCGAAGTATGTAAATAGAGGTAACCGGGGGTCCAGGGGGCTTGCCCCCTGGCGAGGCGCGGAGCGCCGAGTTTTTTCATAAAATTAATAGCTAACATTTTCTTTTCACTCATAAATCTCCAATTTCTATACAACTTGAAATATACAAAAAAAAGGCACTTTTTCACCTATTTTTGGCTCATAGCACCCATGAGAGTGGAGCGATCGAGCTGGCGAGAAGTTAGGACCAACTAGACCCCAAGTAGAGTCTATGTGCGAAAGAACAGATTTTTTAAGTCAATTCTAAGGCCTTTTATGGCCCGGACGGTGGACGGACATTTCAAATTTGGATTCTACGCACCTTGAAACGTAAAGTGTCAAAGTTTGAGGGGGGGTTATGAAAATTTTTTGCTATACGATCACATAGTCTTATTATTGGAAATAATAAACCAAAAGGATATGAGTAGAAGGTGCCTTGATTTGGAAGTAGACTCCCAAACCCATTCATGTTCCAATAGTTTTGAAGTCAAATTGTCGAAAAGTAGCTAAATCCTAACAAATGCTTAGGGGCCAGTCCCATCGAGGAGTTTTCCTTGGATTAACCCGAGACCCTGATTTTTCTCATCGAAACGGCGAAGTGACTGTTCCACCAACGCTTGACTCGGGATTTTGTTGCGATAACGCAGGGATCACACCTCTTGGGGTGGGTTAATCCACGGATCAGCGCTGATCCACATCTTTGTCACCGCCAATGGCAATTACAATATCTTTTTCCGTTCTCGGATTAGATTTGATGAACAAAGAAGCGTGATCTTTTCTCTATAAGTACCTATCTTTAGAAAAAATCGCGCTTCTTCATCCATCAGCCCCAATCCGGAAACGGAATACGATACCGCATTTGGGTCTCACCATCGTGTTAACCCATTTGCCGCGGAGCCCTGTCCGACTGCGTGTCCCCTGAGCGCGAAGCCTTTCTTACCAGCAACTCCCCTAGTAGCGGAGAAATATTTGACACTGTGACGCTCACCCTCCTCTTCTAGTTTTTCTTGTTTCTCCACTATTCTTCTATTTTTGACGTAATTCTTTTTGCATGTTGTTCAGGAATATATTATGGACAGAAATGTTTGGTGCTTGAAGGGTTTGTACCTTTTTTGTCATTATTATATTCTCATAAACTCGAATTCATCAATAGTTTATTGTTTTCATAATTTGTCTCATTATTACTTCATTTTTCATAAACATAATTACTGATTCATTATAGTACTATACCATTGTTATTGTTTTTGATTGTTATTGAATGTGATTATCCAAGAAGTCCAGAGAAATTGCCAGGTCAGAGCCAAAAGAAATTATCGAAAAGTGCCACCTAGGTAGTAGGTACAAACTCACACTTACACTCCTAAACCTAACTAAACCTACTATATATACAAGTAAACTAAGAAAAAACTGAAACCTGGACTATATACACTACTACTAATAAGAAAAATAGAAATTACGAGATAAATAACGAAGGTAAGAAAAAACTGACGGTAGAAAAGTGTTGAAAAAAGCCTCAAAGTGAGGAGAATAGAACCGAACATCAACAAAGTGTACAGTGGAATGACGCTAAAAATAACTGCGAGAGGCTTTCTCAGAATATTTCTGAAGAATCCTCACCACTTTTATGTGTATTACTCATAGAATGAGAAAATATCACGAGAAAATGGGGTCTCCACAGGTAACATGGTTTATCGCTGATGAGAGAGTGTTCAGGATGGGAGAGGGATGGGGGGGAATGAAACACGTCGAGCGCTATCTAGTATGTCCCCAAGAAACTGAAAAATAGTTAGAAAAGTTCCGGAAGATCGCATGAGAATGCAGGAGCAGTTTGGGAAAACGCGGGCTTCGCGCTCAGGGGACTGGTAGGATTTGCGGAAAAACGCGGGCTTTGCGGCGAATGGGTTAAGCACTAAAAAAAATCTTTTAAATGAGTAACTCGGTAATGAGTCGCTCGGTAAAAGATAGATTTTTTTCTTTGAAGTAACTACTCAATATTCCTTTGGGAAGACCAAAAACTTTTGGATTTTTTTAAATGTTTTAATTTGCTTAAAAATTAGTATCAGGTGCACCATGAACGCACTCCAAGTTTCACTTCGATATCTTAAAAATTGTGGAAAAAAGTTAGTAGGGGAGGAGAGGGGGGAGTTTTGGATATAGGAAGAGAGGCTTACATGCTGCTCCAGTCTCTGCTGCTGAAGCTTCCCTCGGATGTGGCACGAACGCGGCATCCAATCTCCATTCAGCAGCTTCTTGTAGGCCGCCGAGTAGTTCTGGTCCTTCTTGAACTGCTCTAGGATATTCTTCAAGTCCTCTTTGTTTCCTTTTAGGGGACGGTGTCTGGAAATGGAGAGCTTGTGTCAGAATAAAATAAAAACGGAAGAAAAGACAAACAATAAACAAATAAAAAGTAACGTTGACCAAAGAACTTAACACTTTCACGAAAAGATATCATGCATATTGCTGGAGCTAATAGCTTATGCGTCCAATCCACAGAGCTAACATTTGAAATAGAGGTCTGCTGAATTTGAGAGGGAGACTGTTGAACTTGATACTAAATCAGCTGACTGAGATTTGGAGCTGTAATCAGTTTTTCTTGACGTAACTATTCAAAAACGTTAAGAATATTTTTCTTGTGTATCCAATCGACAAAGCTGATTTGAAATAATATCTGCAAAATTCAATAAAGAGACTGCTGAACTTGATACTAAATCAGCTGACTGAGATTTGGAGCTGTAATCAGTTTTTCTTGACGTAACTATTCAAAAACGTTAAGAATATTTATCTCGTATATCCAATCAACAAATCTGATTTGAAATACTGTGCAAATGCAATAAAGAGACTGCTGAACTTGATACTAAATCAGCTGACTGAGATTTGGAGCTGTAATCAGTTTTTCTTGACCTAACTATTCAAAATCGTTAAGAGTATTTTTCATGTGTATCCAATCGACAAAGCTGATTTGAAATACTGTCTGAAAAAAGCAATAAAGAGACTGCTGAAATTGATACTAAATCAGCTGACTGAGATTTGGAGCTGTAATCAGTTTTTCTTGACGTAACTATTCAAAAACGTTAAGAATATTTATCTCGTATATCCAAACGACAAATCTGATTAGAAAACTGTCTGCAAAATGCAATAAAGAGACTGCTGAACTTGATACTAAATCAGCTGACTGAGATTTGGAGCTGTAATCAGTTTTTCTCGACCTAACTATTCAAAAACGTTAAGAATATTTTTCTCGTGTATCCAATCGACAAAGCTGATTTGAAATACTGTCTGCAAAACGCAATAAAGAGACTGCTGAACTTGATACTTTATCAGCTGACTGAGATTTGGAGCTGTTTTCAGTTTTCTCTTTACTACTTCAAAACAATTATTTATCAGAAGCAAAAAAATATTAACTCCACATTGAGGCAGAAGGTCAGCTGACTCAATCCAGACCCTGCCATTGTGACGTGTCTGGTGATGTGCACTGTCTGTTAGTTACTGTAGAACGGGGTTACTTTACTTTTGCGGGGTAAAAGTGGTACTTGACGTCATTTTTCATATTTTTCAAATTTTTGCATTACCTACTGAATTTAGGAAAACAGCCAAGGGTGGCATTTGATACTTCATAATTGCCTAATGGATTTTAGTCATGACAGCAAAAACAACCACACTTCTTCTTCTTGTTTGATAAGGTTTATCAGTTCTGTATTTAGACAACAATTGGAAGGTGTGCTGCAAACTGTGTTTCTCACGGCTTTCCAGGCTTCTTGACTTCAATTTCTGGCTTAAGTATGGTTTTAGCATTGGATAACAGTGATATTCATGTATGGATTAATTTGATCAGGTGTTATCAGGTTCCAGAGGGTAGGGTTATATGAAAGTGGGAAGGTAAACGGGGCAACAGTGGTACACCTAAAAACCGGGGTTTTTGTCAATTTTCGGTCATGCAGGATTTTTTTTCTCTATTGTTTCAGTTTTCGATCAGGAGAAAGTACAAAAGAAAATTGGGATCACAGCCTTATGCCAATTTCACCGAAGAGACAATGAGAAATGCTTTGGAGGATATCAAGAGTGGTAGGCTGTCAGTGAGGAAAGCTTCTCAGTACAATATCGGCAAAAGTACTCTTCAGAAGAATTCTTCAGAAGAGAATTTCTACTTTATATTTTTAAAAATCCTGGCTACAATCTGGACAGGGTAACATTAGTACAGAGCGTGCTTCTAGGCACTAGAAACAGAAAAGAGCTGGTGTACCACAGTTACCCCGTTTGATGGGGTAAAAGTAGTACAACTTTGACGGTTCACCACGGCCTTATGGGTAATGATAGGGACCTGTAACTTAGAAAGCACTTCACACGTGTTTTTCAGTTTCACCTGTATGAATTTCAATGGGGAATCTTCATTCCTTCAATCAAACACCTTTAAAAAACCAGGAAAAATGTACCATTGTAACCCCGTTCTACGGTACTTGAAATACTCACCGAGGATTCATCTTATGGGTGGAGAAACCCAGATAGGGGTCCAGGATGATGGACGTAGCGATGTCATCATTGTCGCAGAGCTCCCGCGGGCTCATCCCGGCTGAGTGACCCTTGTTACCCTGCCCTGAATCTATGACCATTGTTCTAAACAAACAAAACACATGTTACAACACCGTCTTCATGCACAAAAATATAAATCCAATGTTTAATATTCTCTAGCCGACAAAAATAGATTCCATGTAATGCATCCACAAATAAGGAAGGAAAAACGCAACCCTGAAAAGCTGGATTTCTATTGCGAAAACCTGCTGAAAAACAACATTTTACTTTTTGATGATCAAAACACAGTACCCAGTTTTCCCATCAGAGAGCTCTTGAGACGGACTAAACACAGAGAGAATAAGCGAGGTTAAAATAGCATTGAACGATTTCGATTTGGACGATTTCGTGTATAGCAGAAATGCGCCATATTTTGATCGTAATTGAATTTGTGGAGAACTAACGCTAGCACCAACCTTTTTCAAGTAAAACAGCCCACAGTTCACCAACCCAGGAAGGCCAGCCTCTCAAAAGTCACATGGTTCTGAAAAAATAAATGAATAAAATATTAAAAAAGTGATAGTGTAGAGATTAATTTAGTATGCAAAATACAAAATGTTTTTAAACATATTGGTGAGTCTCAATGAATGGTCCGTAGAATTGTGCTAGAAACTTCAAACAAATTTTAAAATGTTAAGGACACAAAACGAAAGTTCAAGTTCGTTGGCCAGCATGATCGGATTACATCTTCGGGTTGAAATTTTCAAAAATATAGTCGAAAATTTCAAAATAGCCTGTTCTTGTGCGAAATAATTTTTTCAGCATACTAACATGTGGTGTATTCGGAAACAGCGTAAAATTTCCTATAAGAATGTGTATCAAGTTTTCAAAACTTTCAAAGTTGAAAAATCAGTAAAAAATCGGAATAATGCCGTTCGCTAGTATCGGTAATATTTGCATGAAACATTGTCCAAATTCTGATTGAACTACTCTTATGGAAGTATCCCTTTATAACCAATCCTAGAACCATGCTGCTTAAAACGTAGGTAGTAGGTGCTTGTTTAAAAAAAAAAAAAAATGTAATCACAACTGATGAGTTTACTCTGTGAAATATTCCGTCTTCCGATTCTCTCGGTCGCTCTCTTTAATGTTTTACGCTCAACTGTTTCAGGACTTGATGTAGCTTTAATACTGATTGTGGCTTAGAAAATATCAGCCATGAAATTATGAAGAAGTTCTATTTATGTACGTACTAGCACGCAGACCCAAGGCCTCGTTTTATTTTATGTCAAGATTTGATGATACTGTTAAGATTTCAACTGCCTTCAATACTGACCACATTGGACATCGAAATCTATGAATATTTACCTACATTTGTCTTTAAATCTACAAGATTTGTTTAATAATAATAAAGTATGAGTACCTCCTAATTATTTTTAATAATTTAATTCCATGTTTGTCTATCAAAATCATAAACTAAAATTTCTCTACACGATCAATAGCGACTGAAATGTCGAAGATTTCTTCAAAAATTCGCTCATGGGGTCATGCTGCATGACTGGGTTCCATGGGTTCGGTCTTAGATCGGTCTGAAACGGATTAATTTTATTTATTTATTAAATTTATTAATTTCTATAGGTCGTCCTATAGGACAATGCCTAGCTTCCGAAGGAACGTCCTAAAAGCATTTCCGGAGGCGATGAGACTTTCTTTTGTAGAAAATTATGTAAGCATTTTTGCTTCCGAGACTGCAAGAGGCAGCGGAAGCTTTGCTTTCACTTTCGAAATGAAAAAAATTTTTTTTGCTCCAAAATCAAAATTTTCACTCGCATTTTGCGTTTCAGAGCCTCCTGAACAAATTTGGTTCCATGCCTGACTGTCTGTCCGTCCACATTTCCTTGTAACAGCCATAACTTCCACATTTTTGATCCGATTTTAACCAAATTTTCAGGGATCGAGCGGGTTAAGCTCTAGATGGTCCCCTATCAACTTCATCATGGTCGAATCAACGGTAGCTTCTGCGCAGGCGCTAACGTGAATTCCTTGTGACGGTCATAACTCGGTCAATGTTGAACGGATTTCAGTCAGATTTTCAATGATGATGTGGGTAAGATCCCTTGAGGTCCCATAAGACAATCATCATAATTGCATTAGCGGTACGCTCTGCGCATGCGTGAGCGAAATATTCTTGTTACGGTCCTTGCAACAGCCGTAATTTCCACAATTTTGATGAGATTTTCTTCAAATTTTTAGGGATCGTGTGGGTATAGCTCTACATGGTCCCCTATCAGTTCCGTCATGATCGAATCAACAGTAGCCTCTGCGCAGGCGCAAACAAAATTTTCTTGTTTCGGCCATAACTCAGGCAATTGTGAACGGATTTCGGTCAGATTTTCAGGGATGATGCGGGCAAGGTTTCTTGAGGTCCCGTATCACATTCTTCGCGATCATCAGCAGCGGTACGCCAGGCGCATGTGCGAAAGTGATGTTTTTGTTACGGTCACAGCTTAGTTAATTTTGTCGGATTTTGTTAAAATTTTCAGAGATGATCCCGGTAGAGTCCCATGCTGGCCAAAAAATATCCCCAAGGATGTTTTAATCATGAATTTAGAACAAAATATTAATGAAATCCTGTAAATCAATTAAAAACTCCTTCAGTTTTTATCCGATTTAGACGAAATTTTCAGGGAACATGCGGACTACATCCTGGATGGTCCCATATTAAAATCAAATTTTCCTTATTAATTTCATTTATTATATGTAACATTCAGCTTCCGATTTCCCACCTTATTAATTCCCTGATGCCAGAACCGGTCGTTTCTAGTTTTCTGGAATTTAATGGTGACGTACTGTGAAGGTCACGGGAAGCTCATATGCCATTTCCTTGGCAGTGTATTTTTCACATGTGGTTACGCAGTTTTACAATACTGCTTTCAGCTATCATTGAAATCCGTTTCAGACCATTGCAGGAGCGAATCCGGGAGAAAAACCATAGATGTATGTCCGTGCGTGTGTGTGTGTTAGACTAGAATTCTCTACCTATTTTCGAGATTCTTTCTTTGATCGATCCCAATTTTAGTCTAGTTGTGCAACGAAACCCGGAAATTTTGAATCTCACGATTGAAGAAAGGGAATAGAAGGGGTTAGAGCAAAAAAAAATAAATAAATAAATAATAATAATAATAATGATAATAATAAAATAAGATTAATTGAGTGTTTTTGACCGAATATTTGTAAATTTTCCGTGACGTTTTTTAAGTTTGTGTGCCATAGCAAAGACATAATCATTATTGAAGTGTGAACTTCTATAGGCGCACCGCGTCGAAATCAGAAACGCTTGCATACGAGTCTGCAACACATTGGGACATTTTATGTCTTTAGTTGAAGACGAGTATGTGTTGCAGACTCGTATGCAAGCTCTAAGAGCCACTCAGCTGATCCGGACCCTAGGCATCGTCACGTAAATGTGCTAAAGAGACTACATACGAAATTACAGCTTTCTAGAGTGTAAAGCATAGAAATAAGCTTTAAGAGCCACTCATCTGATCCGGACCCTGGGCATCGTCAAGTAAATGTCCTAAAGAGGCTACATACGAAATTACAGATTCCTAGAGTGTAAAGTATAGAAATTACCTATTAAAATGATTTAGCCACCGCTTCACAAATCAAACCGTTCTCGCAATATTTGGATCACCTGCTATGAATCAAATCATCGAAACACCAGCTCAATGAAATCATCAGAAATTAACAAGCGGTGGCAATCATGTTCACAATATCAATTATTGAGAATGATCACCTGAGTGTACACAATTATTCAAATAACCTTGCTCATAACTCAGCTTATGGCCACGCACTTCGTAGTAGTTTACATAATATGGTTGGATAAATCGAGAACTTTCGAACGAATGGTCAACGAATTTTGTGGAATGAAAGACGACGAAGTACCATTTCCCTAGCAACGACTCGGTTGTAAGTGGAAATCATCAAAATATTTTCGTGAGCAATTTTCCGTGACGTTTTTTTTTATTGCTCTCGCCTCAAAATTTGTAGAATGTGAATTTTTGAAAAAAAATTATGCAGAAATCCGTTTCAGGCTATTCTGAATCATATTCTGAAGTTTAACGCATTTTTAGCGAATTTTTGAAGAAAATTAAGCTATTGCTCTCGCCTCAAAATTTGTAGAATGTGAATTTTTGAAAAAATTTTATGCAGAAATCCGTTTCAGGCTATTCTGAATCATATTCTGAAGCATTTTTTTATGTATGTATGTATGTATGTATGTATGTATATATGTATATATGTATGTATGTATGTATGTGTAATTCCAGACGATAACTGTCCGTAGAATTGTGCTAGAAACTTCAAACAAATTTTAAAATGTTAAGGACACAAAACGAAAGTTCAAGTTCGTTGGCCAGCATGATCGGATTACATCTTCGGGTTGAAATTTTCAAAAATGTAGTCAAAAATTTTAAAATAGCCTGTTTTTGCGATTTGTTGTGCGAAATAATTTTTTCAGCATACTAACATGTGGTATATTCGGAATCAGCGTAAAATTTCCTATAAGAATATGTATCAAGTTTTCAAAAATTTCAAAGTTGAAAAATCAGTCAAAAATCGAAATAATGCCGTTCGCTAGTTGTAAAAATCGGTAATATTTGCATGAAACATTGTCCAAATTCAGATTGAACTACTCTTCGTAGGTAGTAGGTGCTTAAAAAAAAAAAAAAAAAAAAATGTAATCTCAACTGATGAGTTTACTCTGTGCATGTGTTAATAATTTGATTCCATGTTTGTCTATCAAAATCATGAACTAAAATTTCTCAACACGATCAATAGCGACTGAAATGTCGGAGATTTCTTCAAAAATTCGCTCATGGGGTCATGCTGCATGACTGGACTTTTTTTTAGTTTATGTGCCATAGCAAAGACATAAAATGTCAAAAAAAACTTGTTTCTTTTCGACTAAATTGTTTGTCTCTACCCATGCAACACATCTGAACCGATTTTCGTGAATCTTATTTTGTCTTGTTTCCCATGCGACCCGGCTGGCATCAATCGGTTTTTGAGATCTATAAATTATAAAGAAAAATAATTAAAATATATTATTACTTCAAACGTTTTTGAGATCTTGATTTCTTAATATCTCGGCCCTTAGATTCTACTCTTTAGGGTTGATAGAACGGAATGCCGATGTTACTGGCACACCATCGGCCAAAGTATTTTTGAAACAAATTTCATCAAGTATGGTAAAGTAGCGTCGGGGAAAAACTGCGGACGGCGGGCGTATTTTTTGTGATTTTTCTTTTAGCGAATTTTCTTAGAAAATAAAGCTATTGCAATGGCTCCAAAAATTTTAAAATAAAAATTTTCAAAAATGTTCTTCATCGAAATCTGTTTTGAGGCATTCTGAAATGATTCCTGGATTTTAACGCTTTTTTATATGTATAAACAGGGTGATTCCCTCGCAGATGCAAAAAAAAAAATTGGGTGAAACTACATTAAAAATGGAGTAAAATGCCGCCAACTGCATATTTTTATCTCAATCCGTTCTCGAGATATGATTTTTTAAAGGATTTTTCAGAAAACCCGTATTTTTTTCATTTTAAACTCAAATCTCTCCACTTTACTTCATTCAATTTTAACTTTTGACTACATTTTCGGAATCAGCATTAAATTTCCTATAAGAATAGTGTACTTGGGTTCTTAAAAAGTACCATCCAAAGGCCCTCACATCAGCTCAAACATTGACGATTTTGAAAAAATAATATTTCTGAAAATATTAGTTTTACACTTAAAATCGCAAATGTTTTGTTTGTTAGTTACGATTAAATGTATGTGTGTTATGGGGTAAAACTAGTTAATTAAAGTGTAAAACTCGATTATAACGTAGTTGAGAGATCTGCAAGAGTTTCCATTCGATCCAGCGAGAAAAAATACATAGAAACCGACCCCATACTCGTTGGTTCATGGAGGGTCATCTTTCGAGAAAACCAACAATTTCATTGAAAAACCCACATTTTTTAACATTAAAACATTATTTTCTCCCCTAAATAACAAAATAAAAGTAAAATTAATAATACCGTTGGAAAGCATATTAGATGAAGCAGTTTTCATGAGATTTGCCAGTTTCCAGGATTCTTTTTAAAAGAGTAGTAAAGTTTTGAAGATTTTCAGAAATGTTATTTTTTCAAAATCGTCAATGTTTGAGCTGATGTGAGGGTCTTCGGATGGTATTTTTTAAGAACCCAAGTACACTATTCTTATAGGAAATTTAATGCTGATACCGAAAATGAGGTTGAAAGTTAAAATTAAATGAGGCAAAGTTGAGAAATCCAAGTTTAAAATGAAAAAAACACGGTATTCCTGAAAAAACCTTTAAAAAATCATATCTCGAGTACGGATTGAGATAAAAATATGCGGTCGGCGGCATTTTACTCCATTTTAGCGAATTTTTGAAGAAAATTAAGCTATTGCTCTCGCCTCAAAATTTGTAGAATGTGAATTTTTGAAAACTTTTTATGCAAAAATCCGTTTCAGGCTATTCTGAATCATATTCTGAAGTTTAACGCATTTTTTTATGTATGTATGTATATATGTATATATGTATATATGTATGTGTCATTCCAGACGATAACTGTCCGTAGAATTGTGCTAGAAACTTCAAACAAATTTTAAAATGTTAAGGGCACAAAACGAAAGTTCAAGTTCGTTGGCCAGCATGATCGGATTACATCTTCGGGTTGAAATTTTCAAAAATGTAGTCAACAATTTCAAAATAGCCTGTTTTTTGCGATTTGTTGTGCGAAATAATTTTTTCAGCATACTAACATGTGGTATATTCGGAATCAGCGTAAAGTTTCCTATAAGAATATGTATCAAGTTTTCAAAAATTTCAAAGTTGAAAAATCAGTCAAAAATCGAAATAATGCCGTTCGCTAGTTGTAAAAATCGGTAATATTCTTCAAAAATTCGCTCATGGGGTCATGCTGCATGACTGGACTTTTGATTTAGTTTCACCCATTTTTTTTTTTTTTTTTTTTTTTCTTTGCATCTGCGAGGGAATCACCCTGTATATATATATATATATATATATATTTATATATATATATATATATGCGTCATTCCAGACGATAACTCTCGATAGAATAGAGATGAAAACTTCGTTCTTTCGCCAAAAAATCAAGCATTTCAAAAGAAAGGATGAGTTCGTTGGACAACAATTTTTGAGCACATTAAATGGGTAAAATTTCGAAAAATGTACCCAAAAAATCACTAAAAATGGCTAAAAACGGCCAAAAATCGTTACATTTCTATTTTTGCAGAATTTTAGTCAAAACTAAATTTTCAACGATTAACGAGGACATTAAAATTTTTTGCTCAAAATTATTATGAAAAACGTACTTAAATGTTATCAAAATTTGCTAAAATATCTATAAAGTTCCAGTCATGCAGCATGATCGTATGAGCGAATTTTCATAAATGGTCGTATTACATTTATGTTAAATTCTGTTGAAATTTGAGCACTTTGGGGACAAATAAGAATTTTATTATACATTTTATAGCAAACTAACTTTTTTTCAGTAATATTCCAATGAACAAACGATTTTGTGGATTTTTACAATTTTTTCAAGAGTTCCTATCGATTTTTAGCTTATTTTAATGAAATTTAAGTACATTTTTCAGTACTATTTTGTGCTTAAATTTTTAAATGTCCTAGTTCATGTCCGATTAATTTTTTTCAAGTAGCATTCTGCTAAAAAATAGAAATTTGTTAATTTTTAGCGGTTTTTTGCCTTTTTTAGTGATTTTTTAAGTACCTTTTTTGAAATTTGACCAATTTAATGTGCTCAAAAATTGTTGTCCAACGAACTCATCCTTTCTTTTGAAATGCTTGATTTTTTGGCGAAAGAACGAAGTTTTTATCTCCATTCTATCGAGAGTTATCGTCTGGAATGACACATACATATATATATACATATATATATATATATACATATAAAAAAGCGTTAAAATCCAGGAATCATTTCAGAATGCCTCAAAACAGATTTCGATGAAGAAAATTTTTGAAAATTTTTATTTTAAAATTTTTGGAGCCATTGCAATAGCTTCATTTTCTAAGAAAATTCGCTAAAACTGCAAAAAAATTTAAAAATCAAAAATCCTTTTTGAATCAGTGGAATTTTATTTAGAATAAGTTTTTTGCCATGAAATTGGTTCTTAACCATTTCTGTCAACTAAAATTGCTCCAATTTCAATGGAATTTAACATACTATAGTATGATAGATAGTTTATGAAAATTCGCTCATACGATCATGCTGCATGACTGGAACTTTTCAAATTTAAATGAATCTTGAAAACGCAGATGTACCAATAAAATTTGATGGTAGGGGGGGGGGGGGTTAACAACTTTCGTCCCGTGTCTTTCAGTGAGTGTCTGTCGTGTATCCTCAAATCCTAGTGAACAAGCTTAATTTTCCACAATTTTCAACCGATTTTTATGAAATGTTCATGGAATAAATGCAAGTTAGGGTGGAGATGGTCCGCTATCAGTTTCGCTGTTCCTAAATCATCTCAGAGCATAGGCAAACATAAACTCCAACATGCCTCATTTTCTCACGCCCTCGTCGTCCGATCTCGCTCAAATTTGGAGGATAGGTGGGAACAATTAATTCGAGTAATCCCTGGCAATGTCAACATAATCCTATCATTAGTAGCTACCACGCATGCGCAAATGTGAATTCCTTTTAACGAGCCTAATTTCAACAGTTTTCATCCCATTTTGATAAAATTGTCAGGGAATGTGCGGTTTAGGCTGTGAATGGTTTCCCATTAATTTCATGCTTCTCAAATCATTACTTCATTCTGCGCATGCGCAAACGTAAATTAGTTTAAGCATTATTTTTTTCACGCCCTATTTGTCCAATCTCGCTCAAATTTGGTGCATAGTTGGGGGGACGATGGTTCAATTACTCCATAATAATTTCAACATGATTGCATCATTAGTGGGTCGTTTTAAAAAAAAATGTCCGTTTTCTCAATTTACTGTGTCCCAAAGATTTGAAACATGATTCTGGAGCCAATTTTCAACTTAAAGCAATGGGGTATGAATTAAAATGTTCTTTAGGTTATTCTTTGTAAAACCAACTATCAAACATGACGTTTTTCTAACAGTTAATAGGTTTGTCAATATCAACAGTTTTTAAAAAAGTCCAAATAGTTATGTCCCAGTGGTACTTACGATAGTTACTAAGGTTTGTAACTTTTGACTCGAAAATGTTTTTTTAGATCTGAAAAGTAATTTCTATCAGACATTAATCTATAGGTAATGACTTAGCTAGGTTTTTAGAATTATGAAGAGTAGAGGGCAGCTAGATGAAAAGCACCTTGTCCCAGGACTTTGGTCACAATAGTTGTGTCCCAATAATAGTCACGCGAGGGGTGGTGGCTAGAGAGTATTTGGAGGAGAAGTGGAGGGTCTAGCAAGTGCGTGTGACGTTCCCCAAAAGCCCTTAGTTGAGTGCCACGTGCTCTGCAGCATCTTTGGTGTCCAAGGATTTTTCACCTTCATCACAATGGTAAGTGGTTTAATTCAAGGTCCCCATAGTTACTATGAATTATGAATCCTCTAGGAAAACGTTAGTCTGTAAACATTATTTATTGATTAATTTATACGCCTAAATAATCTATATTTTTGCATATGTTAACCAATCGTTTTTTATGAGATTGGAGGAGTGTAGCCTTGTTCGAAGTTGAAATGTCCAGATAGTGACCGACTAATTTTTTTCTGTTTTGCAGGGTGTGATACCAGGCAGTTGATGCACAGTTTGAGTAACTGAGTGCTGTGCCAATGTTGCACTGTACTCATCCGGAGAAAACACCAGTACTTTCGGGCTCCATGGCGTCCTCCACAGATCGGGCAAGGATGCTGTAGATTTATCCTCAGAATACTTTCTGAAGATCGGTCACTGTTGTCACCTGATTCAATGTTACGATGGACGAACATTTTGACAGTTTTCGGACGGTTTGGTGGTGAGGGTGTAGAAGTGGATTGTAAATTGTCCTTGGTTTTGTGTTTGGCACATCGTAAGTTTGATGAACATGTGAATGGGCTTGAACCTGATATTGGAGTACTCGGTCCACCCATGCTCTCAGTGACTTGGAAATTTAGCAGAAATTCACAGCTGTGACTTGGATGACATTCCTGATTACATCCCTCCTATGGAATTAGTGGATGCCTCAGCAATTAAATGTGGAACCTTCGTGTTGGTGGAGCTACATGGTAGGGAGTTACAAATATAATACTCCAACTTAGGGACATTGGTTTGGTTTTCAAGACTTCATGAAACAATTAAAATAAATTGCTAAGTAATTGAATTGTTAATTGAGACAGTTTTATTAAAGAACTTTATTGTAAGTAGCCCTGAATAAAATTTTATCCAGTTTAATTGCCTGGCTTGAGTGTTTCGAACATGTTCAACCTATTTCCCTCACTAAGTGTCCCACGCAGCTGTAGTGTTCAATAACACTTTTTTCGTCTGAATTTAATTTTTTCTAAACATATGTGCTATCGACGTTTGGAGTTTTAGACATATTGAAGGAAATTCCAGAACCAGATTGCTTAAAGAAACAGTTCAACATGAAAAAATAAATAAATAACCATTACCAACGTAACTCCTGTGACAAAAACCACAAAAATAAAATTTCCATGACAATCTATGCCAACAATTTCAACATATTTTTATGTAATTATTATCTCTGAGAAGTGTACTCATTCAGAAAAATGAGTCTGCCTCCCATAATCCATCTTTAAAAAAAAATTGCACCGTAACTACAGTGACCGAAAAATTGCAGTTTTTGTTTTTCAAATTGAAAAAAAAAAATATTTAGAAGTTAAAAAACTCGTGGCTTTTACATAGAACCTTATTTTATACATCTTCAAGTATATCTGGAGCAACTCGGTGGCTAAAAAGATCAAGATTTAATTTTGACTGTTACACCACCTCAGAAATGAGAAAACGGACATTTTTTTTTTTAACGACCCAGTAGCTCCTAAGCATGCGCAAAAGTATAATCCCAGGAACGAGGTTAATTTCTAGTTTTCATCAGATTATCATGAGATTTTCTGGGAATGAGCGGATTAGAAATTAATTAATTAAATTAATTAGAAAATCATTGTAAAAATTATGCAATTAATGTATTTAATATCGCTAAGCTATTCATTATAAGGCAATTATATGTTAAAAATTAACTTCTGCAATTCCATAAGGATCCACAAATAATAGGTTCACAACGTAACCCAATGTATATAACAAGGTACGTAGCCGCAGGAAATGTAATTGCACCTAGACCGAGACTAACGTTGTCAACTCACAATCCAAAATTCATTATTTACATTATCCACAGAGCGCTAGAGGGTCATATGAAAAATGCTCAAAGATTCACAAGACAAAACTACAAGAAACATATTTTAACCTGGCTTGTAGAAAAGGGGGAAGCGGGATGTGAAACTGTTTTAAGCAGTATTTATGTACAGTGATTATTTTAGAAAATATCTTCTCTTAAAATTATAAGAACATTATACGCATAACATTATATTTTTAAGTACCGTTTGTATCATAGAGTAGATAGATTGTTAGACATGAGCGAATCACCAAGACCTTCCCAAACAACACGGGCCAAGACTATCGTTGGGAAAGAAATCGAAAGTGAGTAGCTCAAGTTGTTCAATTTGTACCATATTTATAAAATGCATTTGTATGATTAAAATAAATGAATAAATAAATTAGGCTGTCAATTGTTCCATACCAATTTCATTTTTCTTAAATCATTACTCCATTACGAGCATGCGCTAATTTAAATTACTTCTAGCACAATTTTCCCGCTACCTACATCTTGATTGACTACATTCCGCTATGGAGTTTTTCATGATTATTGAAAACCATTCCAATGATCTAATACATTTATATTAAATTTTATTGTTAGGTTACCTACATACTTAAATATCGTTATACTGAGATTAGAGGGACTAGTAAAATGTTTTAATTAATTGAATTAATTTTCCCTCTACAGACGGTGCCTACTACTACGCAGGCATATCGATCTCAATCTACGGATCTGCAATTCGAAATTGACCTCCTTTGTAATATCGAGTTCTCAATATCAGAGCACACTGATCAGCTGTGGGTCATCTGAGCCTAATTTGTGAGTGTAAAATGTTTTTGGGTGAGTAGACCGAAAATAGAGTAAAACACCGTCAAGCGCAATTGTTGTCTATCTTAATCCATTTTTGAGATTCAACTAACTGGAAAATGCTGAAGAAATTTGGGAAAATTCGCACGCAATACACATTGGGCCCTTCACACCTACACTCAAGAGTCGACGTCTGAATGGGACACTCAAGTCTCGAATCAAAAGTATTAGTGTAAATGGCAATTCTGCGTGGACCTTGGAACGGAGCTGGCGTGCGGGGGGCTTCGACAGTTTTGAGCGCACTCCAACCAAACGTCAAGAGTGTCAGTGTGAATCACAGTTAAATGCGTGAGGGTAGAAGTGGGGTTAGAAACGAAGATCGCCGCGTTCAAGACACCATCCCTAACCATCCCCAATTTCGATCAAATTTCTAATATGGGGCATGAAGTAGATGTATTTTTTCACGCTGAGTCGAATGCCACCAGCCCCAGCTCTCTAGGATCAATATTAATCGAGAAAAAGCGATTTTTATGTTAAAAATGCCCAATTTTGATCAAATTTCTAATATGGGGCATGAAGTTGATTTATTTGTTCACGCTGAGTCGAATGCCACCAGCCCCAGCTCTCTAGGATCAATATTAAGCGAGAAAATGTTAAAAATCCCCAATTTTGATCAAATTTCTAATATGGGGCATGAAGTTGATGTATTTTTTCTCGCTGAGTCGAATGCCACCAGCCCCAGCTCTCTAGGATCAATATTAAGCGAGAAAAAGCGATTTTTATGTTAAAAATCCCCAATTTTGATCAAATTTCTAATATGGGGCATGAAGTTGATGTATTTTTTCACGCTGAGTCGAATGCCACCAGCCCCAGCTCTCTAGGATAGAACTTCTTACTACAGCCATATCAGGATAGCACTGATGACGCTTGGGCGTGTGGTGAAAAATTTCCAATTTTTCCTTGAAGAACCATCAACAGAACTTCATTCGTTAATTATTATAATCCGACCTCAAAATTCAACATGTGTTTGGCAATGTTTACTATTCAAAAATTACGTTTCGAATGAGTAACAACTTTTTATTGCGGTGTTGAGTTTAATAAACCTTGTTAATAGTTTTGTTACCTACTGCGAACTCTGTATAACATTAAGTTTCCTCCTTCCACACGCCACTTAGGAGTGAGGTTAAAACTGGAAGTTTATCCTTTACACGTACACTTTTGAGTGGACGAACCTAGGTGCCGCGCTTTCGTGCGGTTAAGAGTGTGGTGTCCAAAAACAACACACTCTTGCGTGGCCCACTCTTGAACGGCAGACGCCTGACCGACAGTTCTGAGCGCACGCAAGAGCGGGAAGACAAAAATTTGGAGTGTGGAGTTTTAACCGCACTCAAACTTCGACTCAAGAGTGTCCCGTTCAGTCGTCGACTCTTGAGTGTACGTGTGAGGGGCCCTTTATCACTGGATGTGTCTAATCGGTTTTTACTGATGCACTGTAATAAAACTGGACCACCCTAATTTTATCTATTACGGGAGATGAACACGCCACCATAATAGTAAAACCACAGTGTTATTATTAAATATCAGGAACTGTCGTAAGAAAGTGATGTAAATCAGAAAACAAACGTCCCACGAACTAAACAGAAAAAACGAGCGAAATTACAATTCAACTATAAACGTTTACTTAAATTACCACTAGAAATTATTTCGATAGACAAACACACACCTTGACGGTTAAATAGCAAGTGTTTTATTTTTGAAGAAAACATATGGGATAATTATTTTTGGGAAAAACTAGGGAAAAATGTAAATTAATATTGTTTGAGATTAACATAAATCTTCATTCTTTAAACTTGAAGCCATTTTCCACAGTTATATTATATTCGTTTTGCAAATTTGTCTTTCCTAAGAAATAACTCTCCCCCACGTATGAAATGGATCGTTTGCCTGTCTCCTAAAGAAATAAGAGGAAACCATTAATGATATTGAGTACCTACTACATGCAGATACATCGGTACATGGATTTTCTTATTTTTTTCCCTGTGAAACATGTGTTTTGTGTCTCAAGTTAAAAATGGCTCAATTAAATTTGCTTAATCAGCTGATCAGAAAAGACCCAATAATTTCAATCGTCTCTTAGCGTCCCAGAGAGTCTCCCTATCAAATTTCAACTTCCTAGGATGAGCAGCAGGATTTCTTATTTAATTCCTCCAAGAATTTGATCTATTTTTGAAACATATGTCAGGAGTTTCAAATTTCATCATGGGGATAGTACTGATAAATCATGATGTTTTGACTTTTTGACATGGATATGTCTTTGCTCTGGGGGGTCAACCACAAATTTCCGTGACGCAAAATTTGTCACAGTTTCAGTGTTTTCCACGTACTACCCAGCCGTTGCTAGGAGAATGGAACTTCCGCAGTTTTCATCGCACAGAAATCGTTCGCCACTCGTTGGAAAGCGCTTGATTTATGTGATAAATGTTCACATCTCGAGCTACCAATTTCCCCCTCCTTACGTACCTGGCTACATTCCTAAACTAAGTTGATTGGACTATAAACAATTTTAATAAGCCGGTTACAATATTCTTAACGTAAAGCAATAGCTCATTGTAGTGGCTTCTCTCCACAGTTATTTTCAACATTTCTATAAGTAAACCGTTGTTTTGTTGGAATTAGTCGGGATGCGGCCCAAGGATTTGTTTAAAGTTAAAGGATTTGTTTACAACTCTCGAGGACAACCGTTATGAAATCCTCAATCAAAGACATATCCATGTAACATGGTATCTGCTTGTAAAGCAGATAGTGGAACTCGTTTACGAGTTGTTGTGAATACGTTTGTTAATTTCTTTGACTTTTCGAGATTATTTTCTTCTGTTCAATTTAGAATTAGATCTAGTATCGGAAAATATGTAAGGAGTTCTGAATTTCATGATGGAAGGGGGTGAGGGAGGGGGTAATAGAGATAAATAGTGATATTTTTACTATAATTCATCTGATTTCCATAACGATTTTTTATTAATTGATCGATCCTTGGAAGTTTCAACGGCCGGACGGTGGAGAGGGTTAATAGGGGGGGGGGGGGGTTAGGGACGTCCCTGTAATGCATGCATTACTTACCAATGTTTTTCTTGCTAATATTAGAAAAGCTGTGTAATCCAAATTCAAGTTAATAGATATATAATGGGAAACAAAATATATATATACTAATTTGCGTCAAGTAAAATTAGTTTTTGAAAAAAATCTTCAGTTCTAAATTAATGAAAACTATCTACATGGCTTTAGTACATTCCCATCTCACCTACGCCATCACTTCATGGGGTTCGGCCCTTCAGACTCATAAAAATCCAATCCATAACGACGCAGAAACTTATTTTAATAATCTCTAAATAGCAACCTCAATTCAATTCCTAAAGTTGATCAAATTTTTTCACTGCAAATGGTTAAATTTTTACTAAAGCGACCAAATATTCTTTCGATAGAAATAAATAAAACTTTGACTGGGCAAAAACTTTAGTGCTGCCCCCCAACTTTTTTAAACCACAATCAAGTAATGTAAACTGATGTTAGGATGTCTCAAATGTCTACGATGAGGAAGAGGGGAGTACACACGAAAATTCTTTTTTCTTGGTGGATTACAAAGGTTCATGATTGAAAGTAATAAACCAAAATAAATATACGGCTGGTCCACTGAATTTTAAACATCCTGTACATCGGAAAATATTAGAACTTTGTAAACGTGGAAGCGAAATAAAACAAAAATGTGCGCAATATGTGCAGTCAGTACCGACCGACACGTATTTTGATATTAGGAATCGAGGTCTTTGAATTTCTTCAGGGACTCGCCGATTGCAATAATTTGCTCTCCTATCTATTCAGGTGCCGCTTTTGAAAGGCTAAGAAAGTATGAAGCAGAAAGCGTCCAATGTCTTTGGCCTCTCGGATTTACGAAACCATTTCGTTGAAGGCAACAAGGTAAATGAACGGAAGGTGTTTGCCCTACACAGACAGATCCGACAGATGGAGCTGGTGGACCGGTGCGCAGGGGTGCCAACAACATCGAAAAGTCACTAAAGTCGAAATTGTAAACATTTTGGGTTTATCGGAACAACAATAATAATTTGGTTTAGAATTTTCGAACAAAGTTTAACATTTTCGTCATTTTAGCGAATTTTTGAAGAAAATTAAGCTATTGCTCTCGCCTCAAAATTTGTAGAATGTGAATTTTTGAAAAGATTTTATGCAGAAATCCGTTTCAGGCTATTCTGAATCATATTCTGAAGTTTAACGATTTTTTTTATGTATGTATGTATGTATGTATATATGTATGTATGTATATATGTATGTATGTGTCATTCCAGACGATAACTGTCGGTAGAATTGTGCTAGAAACTTCAAACAAATTTTAAAATGTTAAGGACACAAAACGAAAGTTCAAGTTCGTTGGCCAGCATGATCGGATTACATCTTCGGGTTGAAATTTTCAAAAATGTAGTCAAAAATTTCACAATAGCCTGTTTTTAGCGATTTGTTGTGTGAAATAATTTTTTCAGCATACTAACATGTGGTATATTCGGAATCAGCGTAAAATTTCCTATAAGAATATGTATCAAGTTTTCAAAAATTTCAAAGTTGAAAAATCAGTCAAAAATCGAAATAATGCCGTTCGCTAGTTGTAAAAATCGGTAATATTTGCATGAAACATTGTCCAAATTCCGATTGAACTACTCTTATGGAAGTATCCCTGTATAAACAATCCTAGAACTATGCTGCTTAAAACGTAGGTAGTAGGTGCTTGATAAAAAAAAAAAAAGTAATAAACTAAAATTTCTCTACACGATCAATAGCGACTGAAATGCCGAAGATTTCTTCAAAAATTCGCTCATGGTCATGCTGCATGACTGGACTTTTTCGCTTTACATTGACATCAATTTGTTTTAAAGCTTTAATTTTGGTTTGCAAAGAAATTCTCTATAAATTTTATGGCAATGCATTTTCTCTAAATATTATTCAGGTGTACTGCAATCAATTTTCGTATTGTTTAAACCACTGTACGGTTTTTATCATTTTCAAGAGTACATTTTGATGAAATTCACGCGCATATTTCAGCACATTGTATGCTTAAATTGTGAAATGTTCTTTTTCATTGCCGATGTTTATATAGCTATAAATAAACTTCCGTCAGAAATATATTGAAATAGTAAACCTAGTCGGTTCAGACAAATTAAGGATTGTACTATCCAATCAGCCAACAAGTTTAAAATCAATTATAGGTTCTCCATATATTATAATCCCACAACGTAGACTGATTATGCAATTCTTATTCCTATTCCTGAGGGGACTGGAGTATTGATACTCAATAAAGACTGAATTTGTAACGCCCTGGCTATTTGTTCAAGTATTAAGATTTATTTGATTTTAAATGTTGTTCTATGCCAAATTCTGTTGAATTTTTAAGATTTATTATGTTTTGATTAGTTTGTTCATGTTTTGAAATTTTACGTTCAAGCTGATTTATTATTTTATTGATGTTTTGATTAGTTTATTCTCCTTTCTGTTGTAAGAAGAAGAAAATAATGTATTTCCATGTACTTTACCTAGTGGGATTTTCAGTGAGCAAAATAGCTTATGGAAACCATCTCTCTGTATATCCTGTATTTCTGAAAATAAAGTATTTATCAGAAAGTGTGTGTGTGTGTGTGATGTTTTTTTTAAATATTTTTTTTAAATTTATTTATTTTTTTTATTATTTTTTTTTTTTAAATTTATTTATTTATTTATTTTTTCTATTGATGAACATATGAGTAATATTCTGCTAAATTATATACATTTTGATCCATTTTCAGCAATTTATCGGAAGACTTTTTTGGAATTTGACCAATTTATTGTGCTCAATACGGATTTCAATGTTTATTTACAATATTTTAGAGCTATGTTGCAATAGCTTAATTTTACACGAAAATTCGCTAAAATTTAGTAATGAGGTGATAGGTACTTTTTTTGTTACATTCATTTCAATACTGAGTCGAACGATTACAACAGGCTTAAGTTAGGCGAAGATATCAATATCAAAAATTTTGCATCCACACTATCTACCTATAAATTATTGTTTCTTCGCACAATAAAGTTTATTTGATTTGACCAAAGGTAGCGAAGTTTATGTGTTTACCGTGCGAGAAGTGAACAAATTTAATCGTCAAAATTCAAATTTTACTTGCCTTTAGCGAATTTTTGAAGAAAATTAAGCTATTGCTCTCGCCTCAAAATTTGTAGAATGTGAATTTTTGAAAACAGTTTATGCAGAAATCCGTTTCAGGCTATTCTGAATCATATTCTGAAGTTTAACGCATTTTTTTATGTATGTATGTATGTATGTATGTATGTGTCATTCCAGACGATAACTGTCCGTAGAATTGTGCTAGAAACTTCAAACAAATTTTAAAATGTTAAGGACACAAAACGAAAGTTCAAGTTCGTTGGCCAGCATGATCGGATTACATCTTCGGGTTGAAATTTTCAAAAATGTAGTCATAAATTTCAAAATAGCCTGTTTTTTGCGATTTGTTGTGCGAAATTATTTTTTCAGCATACTAACATGTGGTATATTCGGAATCAGCGTAAAATTTCCTATAAGAATATGTATCAAGTTTTCAAAAATTTCAAAGTTGAAAAATCAGTCAAAAATCGAAATATTGCCGTTCGCTAGTTGTAAAAATCGGTAATATTTGCATGAAACATTGTCCAAATTCAGATTGAACTACTCTTATGGAAGTATCCCTGTATAACCAATTTTAGAACCATGCTGTTTAAAACGTAGGTAGTAGGTGCTTCAAAAAAAAAAAAAAAAAATGTAATCACAACTGATGAGTTTACTCTGTTCATGTGTTAATAATTTGATTCCATGTTTGTCTATCAAAATCATAAACTAAAATTTCTCAGCACGATCAATGGCGACTAAAATGTCGAAGATTTCTTCAAAAATTCGCTCATGGGGTCATGCTGCATGACTGGACTTTTTGCGTTTCAGAGTTTGCTCCATTTTGTCTCAGTGACTGTCTGTCTGTGGTAAATCCATTTCACGCCCAAAACTATAGCTGTAGTCCGGTTTTAATTAATCAGATTATTTATCTGGAATTTTAAAAAATCGTGCGGGTTAGCTCCTAGACGGTCTCTTGTAACTTCATGCGCAAACCAAACGTGAATTTCTCTTAATAACGTCCTGTTAGTCCGACCTAGTTCAAACAAACTCGAGGGGGCAGTTAAGCATATTTTCCAGGAAGATCCTTAATGAATGATATTGCGATTGAATGAATATCTCGCATGTGTAGAACTAAAATTGATAGACTAGGGTGGAGGCACCGATAGTAGCCACCCCTGACAGTAGTAGCCATCCATGAACTTTAGATTTGAAAAATAAGGATTTGGCACCATCAAGACATTCGACATTAGCACTATTTTAAATCAGGAGATGTCAGCTGCGCATTCCAACCGTTCTCGCCATAATTAAGAAACCAGTGTGATTAACAACACGCCTTATAACCCAGATGGACTGCCAGTTGATCAGATGAGCTCCTTGCCAACGGTTTTGATTAAGGACGTAGTCCTTGTTTACCTCAATATTGCACTTAATTCTAGGACTTTTTGAGATAGTTTTGTTTTATTCACGTTCCTTGGTGATTTCTTGATGTATTTCAAGTTATTCCACGTAGGATTTTAGACAATTAGGGTCATATTTGAGGGGTGGCTACTACCAGTTCTTGAAAACCTAGCGAATTTCTGTAGTAGCCATGATGTGGCCACTACTGAGTTTTCGTGTTTTATCACATTAAACATGAAAATATGCTACATTTTCATCAGGATCACAGTGATATAATTAGTTTTCCTGAAAAATTAGAGGTTCCAGTAGTAGCCAGGAGGTGGCTACTGCTGGTCCCTAACAGTGGCTACTAATAAAGATTTTTGTGGCTACTACCAGTTCTTGAAAACTTAGCGAATTTCTGTAGTAGCCATGACGTGGCCACTACTGAGTTTTCGTGTTTTTTTCATATATTCAACATAAAAATAAGCTAGATTTTCATCAATATCACAGTGATATAATTAGTTTTCCTGAAAAATGAGTATTTCCAGTAGTAGCCAGGGGGTGGCAACTACTGGTCCCTTACAGTGGCTACTACTAAAGATTTTGGTGGCTACTACAAGCGACAGATCTTGGTTTCCTTTTCTTCGATTTTCGTAAAACTAATCAACGCATTCGATTTTTAAAAATAGCCATTCGATAGAGCAGACATTGGGGGAAAGGAAAAACACGGGATTGGAAGAAAGAACGGAGAAATGAAGAAATCACGTTGTAAATACCGAAACTGGGCTGCTTAAGGGTGGCTACTACTGGTGCCTCTACCCTAAGTATATTTTCCAGGAAGATCCTTAATGAATGATATTGCGATTGAATGAATATCTCGCAGGCGTAAAACTAAAATTGATAGACTAATGGACCGATTTTTTTGACATTTTCATGGATTATGCGAGTCAGATTCTAAATTCCGTTGAATTGTTGGTAGAAATCATGCGCCTGCGCAAACGGGTCATTCCATGCCAAATCAACACACTTTATATTTAAATCTTACCTCACCATTTTAGATTTTGCTCAAATTTAGTATATTCATAGTAGGTGTTGAGACTAAGAAAAATACGAAATTTTAAATTTTTACCTCAAACCGTTTCTTAAATATGGCTATGTAAAACTTACAAAATCTCGCCAAAAAACCATGAACGGATTTTATACTATTCGCTCTAGGAACTGTCCTAATTGAGCTAGAGAGCTGGGAGAGGTATCACTGTGCAGCTTTTTTAATGCTCTTTCCAGTGATATACAAAAGGACATAGTTTCTAATAACATAATTTTTGTCAAAATACAAATACAAATTTTGATTTAATTTTTTTCCAAACAGTACATAATTTAAAATTTTCAAAATATTCCTATAAATACTTAGTACTGTTGTAAACAATGTGACAAAATATGGAAATGGGATGATGATGGGTTCATTGTTAAAAAAAAATATTCCTGACACTAGTTTTCCACTAATAGCCCGGTTTTGACTAAATAATAAACATACGTACTTTTACCAAAGAGGTAAGCTATTTAATTAAATATATAAAGGTATACTATGTATAAAGGTAAAAAAATATCAGAAATATTAATTCAAAATACTATCTTGGTGCAGTACTAACGGTAATGTTCAAAAAACAAACTAGATTAACTAACCTGAGGAAAAATTAAGTTTTGAGTTGACAGCAGTTTCCCTAAACATTAACTCAGTTTACGGAATTACATTTTGTAAAAGCCAGTTGGGTTACATTTACTTACCTCCTCGTATACCAACTCATCATCATAAATATGTATAATATTATGTACATTTTGATTAATCTGTGTGTACCAGAATTATTACATAACTATTTAGACTATTTTCACACCTTTTTCAAATTTATTGTTATGGAAATGTTCAAGATTTTTGTTTTACTAATTAATAGGCGATTAACTTCGTTTAAATTGTATAAAATTAAAGTAAACAACCTAATTAACTTAATTTTTATTAGAATATATCTATGGTTATTGGTTTTGTTTTAACAAGATAGTATTTTGAATTAATATTTCTGATATTTTTTTACCTTTATACATAGTATACCTTTATATATTTAATTAAATAGCTTAGCTCTTTGTTAAAAGTACGTATGTTCTACGTAAAAAAGCTTTGAATGTAAGACAAAATTTGGACAATCGTCGAGTGCAAGAGGCGTAAGTAGAAAACGTACATAGTTGCTATATAAACGAACACCTTACATTATTGCTCAACAAGTCAATTTTACCAAGTTAATTTACAGATTTTTAAATCTGTCAGGAGAGTGTTCATTTCAATCTTGAAAAACTACCGATTGTTTTATTAGTAGAGCAGAGAGACGTTTTAATGATGCAGGAGGTTGATATTTAAGAGGTTAATTTCAATACAAAAAGGTGCCTAAATGTTATATGAACCTACAAAATATTGGCAACCCATTTATAAAAGTCCAAATTCGAACTTCAAAGATACATGATGAATTTAAACCGATTTTTCATAGATAGTTTCCGGTCTCTAAACATCCTACCTTGAAATAATGCGAACCCCTTTACGAGCAAATTTCATGTTTTTCATCAATTACATTCATTCCTAGCTTTGGGAAGCATCTTCTGGTAATTGAGTACGTACGTAATTTCTTAGTTTTGGAATAAGAACACCAACATTCGAAATAAATAAGCATTGTCAGTGAATGTCAATATTGATTTTCAGGAAAAATACGGAAATTTTCTATATCTAGTCAGGTTATTTCGAGCTGTCCGGTTGGCAAGCCTGTCGTCGGAGGTTACACAACCCCAGGTTATCCAACTCATCCACTACGGAAAATAGAAAGTGAAATTCCGGAAAAATTAATCGATAGCGATTAATTTCGCATAAAAAATCCAACAAAGATTGGTACTACCTTATAAAAACAAAAATTTTTTCGAGATCAATTAAAATGGGGGATACGTAAACCATGAAAAAGATTTGTATGCAAGTTTTCGTAGTATTATACAAAGATCATCCAAAATCTAAAAGTTTGAGGTGTTAATATAATTTTTGCTCAAATTTATCTTGATGTGTATCAAAAGCTTGAAGATACAACGATTATGTTAACTTTGAGAAAAGTTTTGGAGATAAATTTTGATATCTGCGACAGACGAAATACCAACGTCAAACGCAAATCAAACAAGTTGGAAAAGGTGATTCTGGACCAGAAGAGAAAATTATGCAAGCTGAAGGTGGTAAGAAGTGGGATGCATTATGCATTGAGAAATTCTAAGCTGGTACAGGCGTCCGAAAGATAGAGTAGGTAAAATGAATAATTTATGGGAATGGTTTTAGTTTGGTTGAAACAAACAAATTCGAAAAACACGAGGACTTGAGACGGTGATAAAGGATGTCTTGAGAATAGAAGAGAATAAGATGTGACGGTTGGAAGTGGCGATGAAATTGAGAAAATTTGGGTAGGAAACGAGAAATGATGGAGGAATAGTTCAATACCTCGGGGCCGTCCCCACCCTGTTCGAAAGGATAGCAAACTACGTAATGACCGATAAATTTCTTGACGTGTTTATACGCCAAAAAGGAGGAAATATGTCGATAGAAGCCGGGATATTTTTGACGAAATTCGGCTAGACTTGGGGGGGATTTTGATGAATTTTGAAGAGGGAAAAGTCTGGCGTTGATGGGAAAACATGGCAGAGCTAACAAAACAAGGAATGCCCTCTCCGGGGAGCGACCCGTTTCGCCGAGTTTATTGATAAAACTTGAGACCCCACTCACCTTGGCGTATGGTATTCCAGGGTTTTTTCCGTCGGTGATTCATTCAAAACACGACCTCAGAGGCCCCCGAAACTGTGATAAGAGGCGAAAACCATTCGAAAGACGGCTAACAACTTGAAAAGTTTGTTCAGAACGGAAAAAATGGGCAGAAGGCGACGCTTCACTCGAAATCAATCATGGCTGGTATCCTGGCTGGGACCCCGTTGAAGGACCGTCTACCGGATTTCCGTCGGACGAGGGTCTTCGGAAATTATAGAAAACCGATTTCCAAAGTGAATATAATAACGGAAAACTGTGGGAAACTAATAAAAACACTGACACTACAGTAAAACGCTTCAGGTCCTGAACGAATATTACATTTGGGACTACTTTTCGTTGAGAACAGAAGAGACTGAAGGATCGCGGATGAATACACGAGCTTGCGACCACATCCGCCAGAGCGCAGGTAAGGACCCACCGTTCTTTGTTCCTTTTTTTCCACAAACATTTTTTTTGAACAATCACTCGTTTTATACGTAAAAACATCTATAATTCACTAAAAATCCCAATAAAAATGTCCCATTACAGTTATATTCTTTACAGTAAACATACACGCATTTAGCGCTACTTTTGCTGATATTTTTCCGTCTGCATCGTTTCCTGAGAGAGTTCTAGACAATTCCAAGGTTTAAGGTGGCTACATTGCCGTTGATGTCACATTGAAATCAATAAATTTTCTTGTGGCTGATTCTGAAATCGAATGATTTCGGTTGATTTCCCTTTATAAGCGAAAAATGGGTTTCAACATTCAAGGCAAACATTCGGAAACTTGAACCCACTCAATCTTGAATATTTCGAGAAAGAATCAGGAACTTCCATCACTCAATCCATCATCAACAATCATATTAGATATCATCATTAGGGATCATCAATAAACACACCCGCGTTTCGCGCTACTTTTGCTGATATTTTTCCATCTGCATCGTTTCCTGAGAGTTCTAGACGATTCCAAGGTTTAAGGTGGCTACATTGCCGTTGATGTCACGTTGAAATCAATAAATATTCTTGTGGCTGATTCTGAAATTGAATGATTTCGGTTGATTTCCCTTTATAAGCGAAAAATGGGCTTCAACGTTCGAGGCGAACATTCGCAAAAGAACCCACTCAAACATTTCGAGAAAGAATCAAGAACTTCCATCAATCAATCGATCATCAACAATCATATTAGATATCATCATTTGGGATCATCAATAAAGACACCAGTGTTTCGCTCTACTTTTGCTGATATTTTTCCGTCTGCATCGTTTCCTGAGAGTTCTTGACGATTCCAAGGTTTAAGGTGGCTACATTGCCGTTGATGTCACGTTGAAATCAATAAATATTCTTGTGGCTGATTCTGAAATCGAATGATTTCGGTTGTGTAGTGGATTTAAATATGTTTTACTTGGTGTCGGTAGACCAAGTGGGACATTTATATTCTGATTATGCGGGTTAGTCCCCGTGTTATTCCTGTAAGGAATGTGAGCGAATCCGTCAAGGTCAGCTTGCTTGGCGGGATGAACTGAGAGATAGTTTGTGTCGCAGCCGCGTGGAGCACTGGGCTCGCATAGTGGGTGCTGGGTTCGATCAGTTTGGTACTGAGCCGTTTTGTAATATTCCGGCCTAAGATTTATATCTGTAGGAGGAATATGTTGAGTTTGGTTGAGGTACTGAAAAGTATCCTTCGTTTTTTGTACATTTGGAGTGTATTTGACACTCGGATCGGCCGGGTAGGCTTGTGTCGAATATCGTGGGTATTCGGACAGCTTGGTCGAATCATAATGATTGACTTCAGAGCGGGTCTGAAAGGTATCCTCGATCTTTTGTATTGGCGAGGCTTGATCTAACGTTTCCTTCGCGAATACGTTAGGTGAGAAGGCGATCTCGTCGTGAGGATCGAGCCTTGCGCCGTCGCTGGGACCGGCGGATTGGCCGGGTAGCATGTAGGTAGCGCTACGGGGGCTAAGAGGCCCGGCTTCGCCGTCGTCTGCCTCCCCTTGCATGAGGAAATAAGACGGCCGACGTTCCATCGAAATAGCCGAGTTATTAGCTCGTTTCGATGCCTCTATGTATAGAAATAGAGGGTTTAGGAAGGTGGACTCGCTTGACAGAGCTTCTTTCCTTTGCTCGTATGTCAGGGTCCTACCTTGTAGTCTTGAAAAAGACTTCCTTGGACGGTAAATTAGAGCGGATGAGCAGAGTAATTTACCGGCGTGCCCCAGCGGTCAGTGACGAGCCTAGTGCTACGAAACCCGGGTGACACGGCTAGGAACGTCCCTCGGGCGTACGATCTAAAGAGAATATCGATAGATGTACCGGGTGGCGTCCTGACAGATGAACTACGTTGGGCAATGAGCAGGATGAATAATCACTGGACTCGTAGATGCCAATGCGAGATCTGTGTGGAGAGAAGGTAGGCCTTGTAGAAAGCAGTAGGAAGCCGTTCTTGAGATGAACTCGGGATGCAGAAGGTTCGTCAGCGTAGAGCGTGTAGAAATCTTCGTACTTCGAGGTGTCGTCGTCGAGAGCGGAGAGTAGAATGAATTTCGGAGGGCTCCGAGCGGGGTCTTTATAGGGAGGTGGCCGCCTCCTGCCGCCTCCTGATTGGTCCGCTTAATTTCATTAATTCGACTGTGTAATCTCATTGGCTCGCACATTGTTTTCTCAGTATCTGCGAGTGTGATAGCTGAGCTGGTCCTCCGGGGTGCTTACGAGCGTCCGTCGCGGAGCCGACGACCTTGAGTTTAGCCGGGGACCTCGGGTGCTTTCTCTGCGTCAGTTGTTCAGACGGGGTCCCCGGGGTGGCTGCTGGACCAGAGGTGGTTGCTTGCCGCCTCTTGGTTGGTTCGCCTATTGTCTCTCGTGTAATCAGTGTTTCTGATTGGCGAGTAGGCTTGTTTGAATTGTCCTTGTTAGTTTTAGAGGACGTTTGATTTTCTGTTTGAGTTTTCTCGTTCAAGGCGACTTGGTTCGAGATACTTGTCGCATCTCTCTCGCCCAGTAAGTGTCTAGGGGGGTCGCCTTGTATGTTATTAGTTAATATTTCACTTTTGAGAGAGAAATTCGTATTTTCTCTCTGGTGAAATATTTTGTTTGACGGAGTTATAACTCGACGTCTTGTAAATATTTTTGTGTTGTGTCTACCTCTTTTTGGTAGCCCTGAAAAGGGCTGTTGACAAGAGGGGGTGGTTTTCACCACAGGCGCCCCCCTAAGACGTCGTGTTATTAACGACGACGCCGGCTGGGGTGTTTCGAGCGCCGTCACCCATCTCTCGTCGAATTTGGTAGAGGGGACGTGCCTTCTGGCAGATTTTCGGGGAGTCTCCTCCTTATTTTCTGCCTGATTTTTGTTTAGTGACTGTAGTGGATTTATATAGGTTTTACTTGGCGTAGGTAGGCCAAGTCGGACATTTATATCCCGGTTATGCGGGTTGGTCCCCGGGTCATTCCCGCGAGGAATGTGAGCGGACCCGCCAAGGTCAACTGGTTTGGCGGACTGAAAGGGGAGATAGTTCGTGTCGCAGCCGCGTGGAGCACTGGGCTCGCGTAGCAAATGCTGGGTTCGATCAGTTTGGTACTGAGCCGTTTTGTAATATTCCGGCCTTAGATTTATATCTGAAAGGGGAATATGTTGAGCTTGGTTGAGGTACTGAAAAGTATCCTTCGCTTTTTGTGCATTTGGAGTGTATTTGACACTCGGATCGGCCGGGTAAGCCTGCGTTGAATATCGTGGGTATTCGGACAGCTTGGTCGAATCGTAATGATCGGCTTCAGAGCGAGTCTGAAAGGTTTCCTCGATCTTTTGTATAGGCGAGGCTTGCTCGAACGTTTCTTGAACGAATACGTCGGGCGAGAAGGCGATCCGGACGTGAGGGTCGCGCCGTGCGCTGTCGCTGGGTTCAGCGGATTCGCCGTGTAGCCGGTAGGGAGCACTACGTGGGCTACTCGGCCCGGCTTCGCCGTCGTCCGCCTCCCCTTGCAAGGGGAAGTAGGACGGCCGACGTTCCATCGAAATGACCGAGTTTTAGCTCGTTTCGATGCCTCTATGTGTGAAAAATAGAGGGTTTGGGAGGTGGACTCGCTTGACAGAGCGTCTTTCCAATGCTCGTATGTCAGGGTCCTACCTCGTAGCCTTGACAAAGGCTTCCTTAGACGGTAAATTAGAGCGGAGGAGCAGAGTAATCTACCGGCGTGCCCACAGCGGTCGGTTACGAGCTTAATGCTACGAAACCCGGGCGACACGGCTCGGAACGTCCCTCGGGCGTACGAGCTAAAGAGAATATCGATAGCTGTACCGGGTGGCGTCCTGACAGATGAACTACGTTGGGCAATGAGCAGGATGAATAATCACTGGACTCGTAGATGCCAATGCGAGATCTGTGTGGAGAGAAGGTCTGGCTTGTAGAAAGCAGTAGGAAGCCGTTCTTGAGATGAACTCGTAATGCAGAAGGTTCGTCAGCGTAGAGCGTGTAGAATTCTTCGTACTTCAGAGGTGTCGTCGTCGAGAGCGGAGAGTGGAATGAAATTCGGAGGGCTCCCAGCGGGGTATTTATAGGGAGGTGGCCGCCTCCTGCCGCCTCCTGGTTGGTCCGCTTAATTTCATAAATTCGACTGTGCAATCTTATTGGTTCGCACATTGTTTTCTCAGTATCTGTGCGTATGATAGCTGAGTTGGTCTTTCGAGGTGGTTTCCCTGCGTCCGTCGCTGTGACGGGGTCCCCGGGGGTGGCTGAACGACCTTGAGTTTTCCTGTTTGAGGTTTCTCATTCAAGGCGACTTGTTTCGAGATGTTTGTCGCATCTCTCTCGCCCAGTAAATGTTTGGGGAGGTCGCCTTGTGTGTTATTCTTTAATATTTCACTTTTGAGAGAGAATTTAGTATTTTCTCTCTGGTGAAATATTTTGTTTGACGGAGTTATAACTCGACGTCTTGTAAATATTTTTGTGTTGTGTCTACCTCTTTTTGGTAGCCCTGAAAAGGGCTGTTGGCAAAAGGGGGTGGATTTCACCACAGTGACACAGCTTCGTCTGTTTTTAGAGTGTAAGCTGGTTTTATTTGCTGTTTGGGAACTTTTTTTGTATGTTCGCCAATTTGCTCTGTAACCGAAAACTTATCTCTTTTAACCACTTTGAATGGTCCCGTGTAAGGATATTGCAGAGAGGTGAGCTGTGTGGGCACTCTGATATAGACATGTGTACATGTATCCAAATTTTTGGGCATGTTTACGGCATATTTCGTATTATTATGTTTAATATGCGTAGGCCGGAAGAAGAGAGGCTCCGAAAGGTTTGTAGAAGTTACGAAAATGTCTCCTGGGAGTGGTACGTCAATTCCGTAAACTTTTTGGAACGGTGTAGTTTCCGTTGCTGGGTCTACTGCCGTACGCATGGCGAGTAGTACTTTTGGTAGGGCGTCGAGCCAATTTTCGTTTTGTGCTTTGAGAGCCTCTTTCAGAGATCTATTTCTGCGTTCTACCATTCCGTTTGTTGACGGTTTGTATGGTAACGTGTGGGTATGTTTTACTCCGAGACGTTCCATAATGGAATTAAATAGATCTGATTCGAATTGTGTGCCTTGATCACTTGTGATGTATTTAGGTACGCCTTTTGAAGCTACCCAAATATTGATAAAGGCGTTTGTGATCGTGGCTGTTTCGATGTTGTTAAGAGGGACTGCCTCTAGCCAACCCGTTGCTCTATCGACCATCATTAGAATGTAACGTTTAGCTAAAGGTAAAGGTCCGGTAATGTCAACGTGTACATGTGAGAATTTGTTAGCCGTTTCAAATTCGGAGTAAGGGAGCTTCACGGAGCGAGTGATTTTTGCTCGTTGGCAAGTCTCGCACGCTCGGACCCAGTTGGAGACATCTGCACGGAGTCCGTGCCAAAAATATCTTTGTTTAACTTTATACACTGTAGAGTGTATACCTGGGTGTCCCAAATTGTGAATTTGGCTGATTATTTCTTGCCTTATTTCGTTTGGAATATAAGGTCTTGGGTGTCCTAGGTCTAGGTTACACCAAATTTCTCCTTGCGGAAATTCGACTCGTGTGAGTTTCAATTTGTCCTCTGCGTTAGGAGGAGAACGAATTTGTGCATTTGAAATGTGCAGTAGAAGATTGCACTCTATTGCAGCCGTAATTTGCGAAATTTCGGCTATGGGTGGACCCTCGTCAGTTTGGGTTGAAATCGATTTTGTTTGAATTTCAACTGGATCGAAGGGTCTGGAGAGTGCGTCGGCGACGACGTTGTTCTCTCCGGGTATATGACGAATGTCACTCGTCATTTGAGAGATGTATGTTAGCCATCTTAATCTCATTTTAGAAAAATGTGCATTTTTCTTAAGCATCGTGCCTAGCAGAGGCTTGTGATCTGAACAAATATGAAAAGATCGGCCGTCCAAGTCATTGTGCCAATGAATGCAAGCTTGGTAAACGGCGAACATCTCTTTGTCGAATGATGCTTTATTCTTCCATTGTTCCGGAATTTCTTTACTGAAAAATCCCAATGGTTGGTAAGATTTCGAGCCGTGTTTGTCTGTAATTTCCTGCTGTAGTGCTGCTCCGATGTGTGTGTCGGATGCGTCGCAGACTAATCTCCACTCTGCTGTAGGGTGTGGATGAGCGATATAATGTAATGTAGCTTTAATCATTGCTTGTTTTAAGCTGTTGAAAGCTTTTTCTCTCTCTGATGTCCATTCGATAGGTGTTTTGTCATTTTTTTTGTTTGACTGAATGGAGTCATACAGAGGTTGTGCCGTGTGAGCGAATTTACTTGAGCATGCTCGGTAGAAACCACACATACCTAGGAATCTGCGTAGACTTCGTACGTCTATTGGCCTAGGAAATTGTTCTATGGCTTCTATTTTATCTCGTTTAGGAATTATCCCTTCTTTCGAGATAGTGAAACCTAGGAAATCGACGGTAGGTTTTGAAAAAATGCATTTATCAAAACCTACTCGAAGTCCGTGTTCCCCTAGCTTGTCAAAAATTTGTTTGAGGTGGTTCATGTGTTCTTTATAATTTTTAGAAGCCACCAGGATGTCATCTAGGTATACAAATGCGAAATCAAATTTTCGCACGATGCTGTCCATGTATCTTTGCCATGTTTGAGCCGCTCCGGCCAAACCCATGCTCATTTTCTTAAACTCATAAAGACCGAAAGGTGTAATAATTGCAGTTTTATGAGCGTCATCTGGGTGCATCAGAATATGATAATATGCCGATTTTAAATCTATTGTCGAATAGATTCGTGTATCATGTAAATTCGCTTGGAAAGAGCGAATGTGAGGAGGAGGGTAGGCGTCTTTCTTCGTTTTCGCGTTTAGGAAACGGTAGTCGCCGGTGATTCTCCATGACCCGTCTTTTTTTGGCACACAGTGTAACGGGGATGCCCATTCGGAATCTGATGGTGCAATTATGCCTTCTGAAAGCATTTTGTCAAAAGTACTTTTGACTTGAGCCCGTTTTTCGCCCGCCATGGGTCTTGCTCGGAAGTGTACTGGTGTTCCTTCCGTGGTTATACGGTGGTAAACCCCGTTGTTTTTCCACTTTCCTTGAAGTTTGCTCATTTTATCATTGTATTTGTCAATGATAGAGCGAATGTTTTCGTCCTCCGTGATTTGCACGTCCTCTGGTTGAGGGTTATTGTCACGATGAGGGATAGTAGCTGCTATTTGTTCGTCAGTGAATTTTTTGTTCATGACTGCAGCTATTTTTTGATCGGCATAGCTCTTTATTTTATCTTTATAAATGTACTTGTGTTTGACCCGTATTCCGATATCCCAAGACTCGAGGAATGGTATACCTAGGATCGCTAGATCAACTTTCGTGATCATAAAATCGGTGGTCATGTCTCCGAGGCCGATGTTAATTGTCGTGTCAGCTCGCCCTAGTGTGTCTATAGGGGCTCCGTTAGCTGCTGTGAGCTTAACGTTGGACTTACGAATTTTTAAGCCCAATTTTTTTTGTGACATTGTGGGGCAGAATGTTCACTTCTGCTCCCGTGTCGATGAGAAATTCAGTGCCATTTAGTTTGCACTTGAAAAAAAGCCTTTTATACTCAGTAGACTGCCGGTGTATAGGCTCAGATACACTGGCAGTTAAACGTTTTCCGAACTCTCTACGTCGGAGGTTGGAACGGTACTTTCTTGTACCGATCTCTGAGTATTTTCGTTTGAAACCCAGGTTTTAGGCTGGCTTATAGTCGCTGCCTTTTTGCTAGTTTTGGAAGCAGTGTTTGCCTTCCAAGTGCAGTGTTCTGGGTCTGCACATTTGCGAGTTTCGTTACCGAAACGTGCGTGGTTTCGACAGACATAGGCCGTCGGTTTGTGAGGCCTACTCTCTACTGGTTGGGGTTTGAACTCAGCTTGTTGTGAGAGGGCCTTTTTGAAACCAGTTTTCATGGGTTTCGGAGTAGATTCTACTCCTCGTATGTTTAGAGAGGTATTCTCTGTTTTGTACGCGTGTAGCGTATCAGCTAGGTCGAGCCGGGCGGTCGTGGTAGGCTGAGCTGCGACCATACCTCGTGCTTCGATGGGTAGAGTCTCGATCCACTTTTGAGTGATCAGAGCCTCTGAAAAGTACCCAACAGCTTTAGAGTACATTTCGTGGTACTTGGTGCTGGGTTTTTTGGCGAGAGATGCGGGGTCCTCGAGTGCGAGGAGCCTGTCCTGTAAGGACAACCCATATTCTCGCTGTAGGCGCTGTTTGGCCTCTTCGTAGGGTGCGTGGGGTGCCGTGAGGTAAGCTGAGTCGATAGCTTCCCTCATTTCTTCTGGTACCCACTTGTATATAGCTGAGAAGCATTCGTTCTGCGTTCTCAGGTGTTTTCGCACGCAGTATTGATCGAACTCGGCGAGTGCACGATCGATATTATTCTTTTGGAAGATTGGTTTTTGATAATCTCCCATCTCCTCTAAAAGTGCTCGAAAGCCACTTTGTGTAGAGGGTTGTTGCATGAGATGTGGGGCGTAGAGGCCCGGCGGGGGTCGCACGCCCGCAGTGGTTCCCTGAAATCCACTAGCTTCATAAGAGGGAACGAAATGCTCCGTGTTAAGCCTGTTCAAAGGCGGGGTCACCATTTGTAGTGGATTTAAATATGTTTTACTTGGTGTCGGTAGACCAAGTGGGACATTTATATTCTGATTATGCGGGTTAGTCCCCGTGTTATTCCTGTAAGGAATGTGAGCGAATCCGTCAAGGTCAGCTTGCTTGGCGGGATGAACTGAGAGATAGTTCGTGTCGCAGCCGCGTGGAGCACTGGGCTCGCATAGTGGGTGCTGGGTTCGATCAGTTTGGTACTGAGCCGTTTTGTAATATTCCGGCCTAAGATTTATATCTGTAGGAGGAATATGTTGAGTTTGGTTGAGGTACTGAAAAGTATCCTTCGTTTTTTGTACATTTGGAGTGTATTTGACACTCGGATCGGCCGGGTAGGCTTGTGTCGAATATCGTGGGTATTCGGACAGCTTGGTCGAATCATAATGATTGACTTCAGAGCGGGTCTGAAAGGTATCCTCGATCTTTTGTATTGGCGAGGCTTGATCTAACGTTTCCTTCGCGAATACGTTAGGTGAGAAGGCGATCTCGTCGTGAGGATCGAGCCTTGCGCCGTCGCTGGGACCGGCGGATTGGCCGGGTAGCATGTAGGTAGCGCTACGGGGGCTAAGAGGCCCGGCTTCGCCGTCGTCTGCCTCCCCTTGCATGAGGAAATAAGACGGCCGACGTTCCATCGAAATAGCCGAGTTATTAGCTCGTTTCGATGCCTCTATGTATAGAAATAGAGGGTTTAGGAAGGTGGACTCGCTTGACAGAGCTTCTTTCCTTTGCTCGTATGTCAGGGTCCTACCTTGTAGTCTTGAAAAAGACTTCCTTGGACGGTAAATTAGAGCGGATGAGCAGAGTAATTTACCGGCGTGCCCCAGCGGTCGGTGACGAGCCTAGTGCTACGAAACCCGGGTGACACGGCTAGGAACGTCCCTCGGGCGTACGATCTAAAGAGAATATCGATAGATGTACCGGGTGGCGTCCTGACAGATGAACTACGTTGGGCAATGAGCAGGATGAATAATCACTGGACTCGTAGATGCCAATGCGAGATCTGTGTGGAGAGAAGGTAGGCCTTGTAGAAAGCAGTAGGAAGCCGTTCTTGAGATGAACTCGGGATGCAGAAGGTTCGTCAGCGTAGAGCGTGTAGAAATCTTCGTACTTCGAGGTGTCGTCGTCGAGAGCGGAGAGTAGAATGAATTTCGGAGGGCTCCGAGCGGGGTCTTTATAGGGAGGTGGCCGCCTCCTGCCGCCTCCTGATTGGTCCGCTTAATTTCATTAATTCGACTGTGTAATCTCATTGGCTCGCACATTGTTTTCTCAGTATCTGTGAGTATGATAGCTGAGCTGGTCCTCCGGGGTGCTTACGAGCGTCCGTCGCGGAGCCGACGACCTTGAGTTTAGCCGGGGACCTCGGGTGCTTTCTCTGCGTCAGTTGTTCAGACGGGGTCCCCGGGGTGGCATCTGGACCAGAGGTGGTTGCTTGCCGCCTCTTGGTTGGTTCGCCTATTGTCTCTCGTGTAATCAGTGTTTCTGATTGGCGAGTAGGCTTGTTTGAATTGTCCTTGTTAGTTTTAGAGGACGTTTGATTTTCTGTTTGAGTTTTCTCGTTCAAGGCGACTTGGTTCGAGATACTTGTCGCATCTCTCTCGCCCAGTAAGTGTCTAGGGAGGTCGCCTTGTATGTTATTAGTTAATATTTCACTTTTGAGAGAGAAATTCGTATTTTCTCTCTGGTGAAATATTTTGTTTGACGGAGTTATAACTCGACGTCTTGTAAATATTTTTGTGTTGTGTCTACCTCTTTTTGGTAGCCCTGAAAAGGGCTGTTGACAAGAGGGGGTGGTTTTCACCACAGGTTGATTTACCTTTATAAGCGAAAAAATGGGTTTTAACATTCAAGGCGAACATTCGGAAACTTGAACCCACTCAATCTCAACATTTCGAGAAAGAATCAAGAACTTCCATCGATCAATCCATCAACAACAATCATATTAGAAATCATCATTAGGGATCATCAATAAACACACCCGCGTTTCGAGCTACTTTTGCTGATATTTTTCCTTCTGCATCGTTTCCTGAGAGTTCTAGACGATTCGAAGGTTTAAGGTGACTACATTGCCGTTGATGTCACGTTGAAATCAATAAATTTTCTTGTGGCTGATTCTGAAATCGAATGATTTCGGTTGATTTACCTTTATAAGCGAAAAAATGGGTTTTAACATTCAAGGCGAACATTCGGAAACTTGAACCCACTCAATCTCAACATTTCGAGAAAGAATCAGGAACTTCCATCACTCAATCCATCATCAACAAACATATTAGAAATCATCATTAGGGATCATCAATAAACACACCCGCGTTTCGCGCTACTTTTGCTGATATTTTTCCGTCTGCGTCGTTTCCTGAGAGTTCTAGACGATTCCAAGGTTTAAGGTGGCTACATTGCCGTTGATGTCACGTTGAAATCAATAAATTTTCTTGTGGCTGATTCTGAAATCGAATGATTTCGGTTGACTTCCCTTTATAAGCGGAAAAATGGGTTTTAACATTCAAGGCGAACATTCGGAAACTTGAACCCACTCAATCTCAACATTTCGAGAAAGAATCAGGAACTTCCATCACTCAATCCATCATCAACAAACATTAGAAATCATCATTAGGGATCATCAATAAACAGTCTGGGAACCCCGCACTGCAAGCGGAAGACCATTCCACGCCCTCGCCCCCGCAGTGGCCACCGACTGACCCATTTTAATAATACAAACTGAAGGGAAAGATGTAATATTGAGATGCCCACTTCATCTAGTAGAATCTTACGAAACTAGGTAGTTTCAATCATTACCGCTCTCGATTGGCACCGCTACCTGTATTTATGTCGGCATTACCGCTCTCGATTGGCACCGCTACCTGTATTTATGTCGGCTTATCAGTCATAAACGGAATCCACGCGTAGTTCGTTATAAAACCTGTTTCCCTTTTATTTAAATATTATACATTCACTTTAATTTTGGAATTAATAAAGGTTAATTTGTTCTGGAAGAGGTTTCATTCGGCCTGGTAACTACCATTGTGGTTTCACACAACCCCATGAAATCTGTTAGGAAATGATAAACGGGCACCAAGTGACATCTATTGGTTGATTAGGTGAACTAATCAGAATACCTTCTAGGTTTTACTCTCGGCGATTGCAGCGCTGCCAACGGCTCGCAAATCAAGGTTTCCTGCGAAAGTCTATGTTCCCGAGCCGTTGGTACCTCTAATTCAAGACTAGTTCTATATGATATGGTTCACCGTTGGAGTTTTGGTTCGCAGAAATTTTATTTTTGAAAGATTCTGAAGGGGTCCCTCGTTGTACGAAGGAACCCTCAGAGTCCGCAAATAGTGATGGCAATATTTCATGAAAAATCGATTTTTGGAAACATTGATGTATCGAGCTCATTAAATCGATGTGATACAAAAGTCGAGCCCAATATATCGATTTTTAAAAACATCGATGTTTTAACATCGAAGAAGACAAATTTTGTTAAAAGAAATATAAAGTACTTGACTTTAATATAAAGAAAGTAAGGTAATAGGCTACAAAATAGTAGTTTCTGAAAACGAACATTTAAGGGTTTAAATAAAACAAACCATCATTTCATTTTGTTGCTGTATTTGTTAGCATTGAAAATACTGAAGTAATAGATTAACCAAAGTTATATAATAATGATAATAAGTACAATAACTTATTTTAGACCCAACACACTATGTTATGTGTTTAAGATAATATAATAAACCTAAAATGTAATTTAAAAAAAAAAAAAAAAAACCAATAATTTAGTATAGTAAAAAATAATAATAATATTATTCAAATTTAAGATACTTAAATATTTCCGAGACAAAATTTTGATTTAAGAGTCCTCTTTAAGAGTGACTCATGTGAGAGTGGAAATGGAAGGGGTATGAGGATGAGATGAAAGGAATAATCTATGGTGAGGGGGTGGGGAGGAGATGGTGCAGACCGTTCCCATTTGTATCTTGATGCAGTCAGCTGGATATTTTAATAGACAATTTCTTTCAAAACAAAATATAGAGCTTGTATATCTGAATTTCCGGTTCGAGATTGTCGGTAAAGCTACAGAAGCAAAAGCTTTATTCCGGCGAGTTAAAAAATCGATGGTTTGGGATGAAAACATCGATGTTAGATAAATATCGTACAGCAAAAATCGATGTCTAAACATCGATGTTTGAAACTAAAAAAATCGATTTTTTGAAAACATCGATTTTCTTTTGCCATCACTATCCGCAAATTAGTTGACCATCTGTTAAACGGGGTGCTACTGTTCCAACCTGCTCCAGTTCCGCTCGTGGAACGGTTCCGAATTACCGATAGTGACGTTCCGATACTGGTTTTGATTTGATATCGGTACAATATCGAAACAAAAGTATCGATATTATTGAATCAAAAATATCGATACCACTAGTATCGGATCATTCGATATCAATGACCAAGTAATGGGGTTTTTTTCAAATATGCTGGAAAGGGCACGGAAATCATAGCTTCATCAACTTTATTTTATATTAGCTTTTTATTACATATATTTAAACTTTGACTTATTTAACTCAGAAATGTAAAAATCTGACACAACCTACTATCTACTAACAATATTAAATTTATATCTACTAACAATATTAAATTTATTTTCATTATATTTTATTTACGTAAATTGAAAAATGTGCATATATATTGTTATATTCTTCCATGTAAAAAGAAAACAAAACCTTTTGAAATTGAATATTTGCCGTGATCATGGCACCATCATCCGTGGCCCATGTCCCTCTATCCTGTTTCCTCCTGAGGTTAGTCACCTTACAAGGGTTCTGCTTCCACTTATTCCCTTCACCTCTTCAACGCTCAAATTTCCACAGCCCAATATTACATATATATCAGTGATTCGATCCGATATCACTACTTTTCTTTCGATACTGTAAAATATCGAAAGGCTGATATCGATAGAAATATCGAAGGTATCGAAAGGAAAGTACCGATATCAGTAAATATCGATAGTATCGGAACGTCATTAGTTCCGACTTCCGATCCGAGCTCATTTGGTTTCTACACCCGCGCCTTCACTTGGATCCCCAACTACATTTCCATAGTATCTACCTGCCTACCCTATAATCTTTTGACTTTGACTACGCAATCTCTTTTCCTCTGTGGGTGTAGTGGCAGAATTCCATGAAATTATGTCATTCAACAATGAGTAGAGTGAGTGAGTTTTAAGTTTATCAGTTCGTATGAAAGAAACAGAATCGATAAGTAAATCGAGATGATACCTAAGTATAGTTGTATGAGTGAATTTTCTTAAATTATTGTATTACATTTGTGTTAAATTGTATTGAAATTTGAGTACTTTGTGTGCATTGAAATTAGGAACTAAAAATATCTCAATTAAAACACATTTTTGGATTTTTTCTTCTTTCTTAATCAGTTTTATTGATTTTTTAACTCATACTATTGATGAAATTGGGGTGCATTACTGCATTTGTCAGCATAAATTTTGTGCACACATTTTTTAATGTACTACTTCATAGTTGATAAACATTTTCTAAGTAGTATTCTGCTTAACAGACCAAAACAAAAGACTACTTAAAATTTACCGATGAGATGGGGGTAGGGGGGTGAGGCAGTTGTTGAAAGGGTTGCATCGCGTCCTAGGCGGGAACGAGTTAGGTAGACACTTGGATTTCGATATTAGTCAGTTCTGATGATAAGAAACAGAGTGGAACGCCCGTAGATGCAAATGACCCATATATAAATTTCTCCCTTGAGGGGAAAAACGATAGATCATGGATATGTCAAAGTTGTAGACATTACTTTATACCAGGGGTGCTCAAACTTGAACTGCTGGCGATCTACCGCAATATTTTTAGACTACTTACGATCGACTCTGAGAGGCTGCAAGTATCTATGTGTGATGCAGGGTTGTCGTACATACACGATACACCCTACCTACTTAGGTAGGGTGTACCGTAGCATATATAGATATTAGCTTTCCGCACAATTTACATTATTTTAGTCAAGGTTTGGGTTAGGTTTACTTAAGTTCTTCTCTACAATATCAATTAAAAAACTCCTAGTTATTCAAAATTGCGAGTTTATTCGTTGTTACAAAACAAAAGAGTTACATATGGTGTTAAACTCAACTAAGGAGTGACTTTGGATGTTGAAGCGTGGCACTGCATGTCCTCAGCATACTTTTCATAAGATGGTGCGTAACCACTGAGTGCCAATCGCAGACTCGCACAAGTAAGTTGACCCAAACATTGCCGTCAGTTGAAGGGCGATTTGCCTTAGATTCGGATATTTATCTTCAGATATAAAACACCAGAAATTTGTATCAGATGCTGTAGCTTTGAGATGTATATCTGATATAATCTGCACCAACTCATTTTCAACAGAACATGAGTTCATATTAAACTGACTTGCTACTTCAGTAGCTAATTCCTCAATGTTTTTACATGAAAAAGGATAACTCATAAATGATGCTATATTTGCCAATTTACTGCAATCATAAAAACGCATTTCGAATTGTCCCAAAATATTTGATAATTCAGCCTCATACGTATCATAATTCAACTGAGGAATCCTTGCTTTCAAAGACGGAAAGTGTTTCAGATCCTTTCTTTTCAGTTGATCTATCATAAGTTGCAATTTACTTTTGAATGCGTTTACTGCGCTAATCATCTCAATAATAGTTTTTCCTTTACCTTGAAGCTCCAAGTTAATGGTGTTTAAGTGCATTGTGATGTCAGTCAAAAATGCCAAATCAGTCAGCCATTTTTCGTTTTTCAACATCTCAGTGTCATCACCTCTTTCGTCTAGAAAAGCTGTTATTTCGGGCAATAATTCTTGAAATCTTTCTAGGAATTTTCCGCGACTCAACCACCTGACGTCCGTGTGAAGAACTAAATCAGTGTGTTCAGCTGACTCCCTATCTTAGAACTGCAACTTAAAGAGCCACCGTTGCAAGCTACGTGCACGGATGGAATTCACAATTTTTGTTGCAATGCCCATAATTTCCTCCGTGTTTAAAACTTTTGAACACAAAACTTGTTGATGTATAATGCAATGGAATGAAAAAAATGAAGGGAATTCTTCATTAGCTCGACACAATGCCACAAAACCGTTCTTGTTTACTACGTAATAAATTTTTGTAGTTACCTACTTATTAAAAATTTTTTTCTTCTCGAGATCTACTCAAAAAGCACTCGCGATCGACTGGTCGATCGCGATCGACCGTTTGAGCACCCCTGCTTTATACTCTGTTGGGATGTTGGGAAAGTAAAAACTCCCGCGCTACTTTCGTTCCATGCTAAAACAGAAGTCTGAAGCCGGTTTCACATGGAGCGGTGTAGTGGATTTAAATATGTTTTACTTGGCGTAGGTAGGCCAAGTGGGACATTTATATTCTGATTATGCGGGTTAGTCCCCGGGTTATTCCCGTAAGGAATGTGAGCGGATCCGCCAAGGTCAACTTGCTTGGCGGACTGAACTGAGAGGTAGTTCGTGTCGCAGCCGCGTGGAGCACTGGGTTCGCATAGTGGGTGCTGGGTTCGATCAGTTTGGTACTGAGCCGTTTTGTAATATTCCGGCCTAAGATTTATATCTGTAGGGGGAATATGTTGAGCTTGGTTGAGGTACTGAAAAGTATCCTTCGCTTTTTGCACATTTGGAGTGTATTTGACACTCGGATCGGCCGGGTAGGCCTGCGTCGAATATCGTGGGTACTCGGACAGCTTGGTCGAATCGTAATGATCGGCTTCAGAGCGAGTCTGAAAGGTATCCTCGATCTTTTGTATAGGCGAGGCTTGATCGAACGTTTCTTTAACGAATACGTCAGGTGAGAAGGCGATCCCAGCGTGAGGATCGAGCCTTGCGCCGTCGCTGGGTTCAGCGGATTCGCCGGGTAGCCTGTAGGGAGCGCTACGGGGGCTACGCGGCCCGGCTTCGCCGTCGTCTGCCTCCCCTTGCATGAGGAAATAAGACGGCCGACGTTCCATCGAAATAACCGAGTTTTTAGCTCGTTTCGATGCCTCTATGTATAAAAATAGAGGGTTTGGGAGGTGGACTCGCTTGACAGAGCGTCTTTCCAATGCTCGTATGTCAGGGTCCTACCTCGTAGTCTTGAAAAAGACTTCCTTGGACGGTAAATTAGAGCGGATGAGCAGAGTAATTTACCGGCGTGCCCACAGCGGTCGGTTACGAGCTTATTGCTACGAAACCCGGGCGACACGGCTCGGAACGTCCCTCGGGCGTACGATCTAAAGAGAATATCGATAGATGTACCGGGTGGCGTCCTGACAGATGAACTACGTTGGGCAATGAGCAGGATGAATAATCACTGGACTCGTAGATGCCAATGCAAGATCTGTGTGGAGAGAAGGTAGGCCTTGTAGAAAGCAGTAGGAAGCCGTTCTTGAGATGAACTCGGAATGCAGAAGGTTCGTCAGCGTAGAGCGTGTAGAATTCTTCGTACTTCGAGGTGTCGTCGTCGAGAGCGGAGAGTGGAATGAATTTCGGAGGCTCCGAGCGGGGTATTTATAGGGGGGTGGCCGCCTCCGCGGGGGTGGCCACTTTATGGTTAGTATGCAAATTAGTTTCTCAATTTCTCAGCTCATCTGGGCTGTCTCCTGGTTGGTCCGCTTAATTTCATTAATTCGACTGTGTTAATCTCATTGGCTCGCACATTGTTTTCTCAGTATCTGCGAGTATGATAGCTGAGCTGGTCCTCCGGGGTGCTTACGAGCGTCCGTCGCGGAGCCGACGACCTTGAGTTTAGCCGGGGATCTCGGGTGCTTTCTCTGCGTCAGTTGTTCAGACCGGGTCCCCGGGGAGGCTGCTGGACCAGAGGTGGTTGCTTGCCGCCTCTTGGTTGGTTCGCCTATTGTCTCTCGTGTAATCAGTGTTTCTGATTGGCGAGTAGGCTTGTTTGAATTGTCCTTGCTAGTTTTAGAGGACGTTTGATTTTCTGTTTGAGTTTTCTCGTTCAAGGCGACTTGGTTCGAGATACTTGTCGCATCTCTCTCGCCCAGTAAGTGTCTAGGGAGGTCGCCTTGTGTGTTATTAGTTAATATTTCACTTTTGAGAGAGAAATTCGTATTTTCTCTCTGGTGAAATATTTTGTTTGACGGAGTTATAACTCGACGTCTTGTAAATATTTTTGTGTTGTGTCTACCTCTTTTTGGTAGCCCTGAAAAGGGCTGTTGACAAGAGGGGGTGGTTTTCACCACAGGCGCCCCCCTAAGACGTCGTGTTATTAACGACGACGCCGGCTGGGGTGTTTCGAGCGCCGTCACCCATCTCTCGTCGAATTTGGTAGAGGGGACGTGCCTTCTGGCAGATTTTCGGGGAGTCTCCTCCTTATTTTCTGCCTGATTTTTGTTTAGTGACACAGCTTCGTCTGTTTTTAGAGTGTAAGCTGGTTTTATTTGCTGTTTGGGAACTTTTTTTGTATGTTCGCCAATTTGCACTGTAACCGAAAACTTATCTCTTTTAACCACTTTGAATGGTCCCGTGTAAGGACATTGCAGAGAGGTGAGCTGTGTGGGCACTCTGATATAGACATGTGTACATGTATCCAAATTTTTGGGCATGTTTACGGCATATTTCGTATTATTATGTTTAATATGCGTAGGCCGGAAGAAGAGAGGCTCCGAAAGGTTTGTAGAAGTTACGAAAATGTCTCCTGGGAGTGGTACGTCAATTCCGTAAACTTTTTGGAACGGTGTAGTTTCCGTTGCTGGGTCTACTGCCGTACGCATGGCGAGTAGAACTTTTGGAAGTGCGTCGAGCCAATTTTCGTTTTGTGCTTTGAGAGCCTCTTTCAAAGATCTATTTCTGCGTTCTACCATTCCGTTTGTTGATGGTTTGTATGGTAACGTGTGAGTATGTTTTACTCCGAGACGTTCCATAATGGAATTGAATAGATCTGATTCGAATTGAGTGCCTTGATCACTTGTGATGTATTTAGGTACGCCCTTTGAAGCTACCCAAATATTGATAAAGGCGTTTGTGATCGTGGTTGTTTCGATGTTGTTAAGAGGGACTGCCTCTAGCCAACCCGTTGCTCTATCAACCATCATTAAAATGTAACGTTTCCCTCCTTTAGCTAAAGGTAAGGGTCCGGTAATATCAACGTGTACGTGTGAAAATTTGTTAGCCGTTTCAAATTCGGAGTAAGGGAGCTTCACGGAGCGCGTGATTTTTGCTCGTTGGCAAGTTTCGCACGCTCGGACCCAGTTGGAGACATCTGCACGGAGTCCGTGCCAAAAATATCTTTGTTTAACTTTATACACTGTAGAGTGTATACCTGGGTGTCCCAAATTGTGAATTTGGCTGATTATTTCTTGCCTTATTTCGTTTGGAATATAAGGTCTAGGGTGTCCTAGGTCTAGGTTACACCAAATTTCTCCTTGAGGAAATTAAACTCGTGTGAGTTTCAATTTGTCCTCTGCGGTAGGAGGAGAACGAATTTGTGAATTTGAAATGTGCAGTAGAAGATTGCACTCTATTGCAGCCGTAATTTGCGAAATTTCGGCTATGGGTGGACCCTCGTCCGTCTGGGTTGAAATCGATTTTGTTTGAATTTCAACCGGATCGAAGGGTCTGGAGAGTGCGTCGGCGACGACGTTGCTCTCTCCGGGAATATGACGAATGTCACTCGTCATTTGAGAGATGTATGTTAGCCATCTTAATCTCATTTTAGAAAAATGTGCATTTTTCTTAAGCATCGTGCCTAGCAGAGGCTTGTGATCAGAACAAATATGAAAAGATCTGCCGTCCAAGTCATTGTGCCAGTGAATGCAAGCTTGGTAAACGGCGAACATTTCTTTGTCGAATGATGCTTTGTTCTTCCATTGTTCCGGAATTTCTTTACTGGAAAATCCCAATGGTTGGTAAGATTTCGAGCCATGTTTGTCTGTAATTTCCTGCTCTAGTGCCGCTCCGATGTGTGTGTCGGATGCGTCGCAGACTAATCTCCACTCTGCTGTAGGGTGTGGGTGAGCAATGTTATGCAATGTTGCTTTGATCATTGCTTGTTTTAAGCTGTTGAAAGCTTTTTCTCTCTCTGATGTCCATTCGATAGGTGTTCTGTCATTTTTTTTGTTTGACTGAATGGAGTCATACAGAGGTTGTGCCGTGTGAGCGAATTTGCTTGAGCATGCTCGGTAGAAACCACACATACCTAGGAATCTGCGTAGACTTCGTACGTCTATTGGCCTAGGAAATTGTTCTATGGCTTCTATTTTATCTCGTTTAGGAATTATCCCTTCTTTCGAGATAGTGAAACCTAGGAAATCGACGGTAGGTTTTGAAAAAATGCATTTATCAAAACCTACTCGAAGTCCGTGTTCCCCTAGCTTGTCAAAAATTTGTTTGAGGTGGTTCATGTGTTCTTCATAATTTTTAGAAGCCACCAGGATGTCATCTAGGTATACAAATGCGAAATCAAATTTTCGCATGATGCTGTCCATGTATCTTTGCCATGTTTGAGCCGCTCCGGCCAAACCCATGCTCATTTTCTTAAACTCATAAAGACCGAAAGGTGTAATAATTGCAGTTTTATGAGCGTCATCTGGGTGCATCGGAATATGATAATATGCCGATTTTAAATCTATTGTCGAATAGATTCGTGTATCATGTAAATTCGCTTGGAAAGAGCGAATGTGAGGAGGAGGGTAGGCGTCTTTCTTCGTTTTCGCGTTCAGGAAACGGTAGTCGCCGGTGATTCTCCATGACCCGTCTTTTTTTGGCACACAGTGCAACGGGGATGCCCATTCGGAATCTGATGGTGCAATTATGCCTTCTGAAAGCATTTTGTCAAAAGTACTTTTGACTTGAGCCCGTTTTTCGCCCGCCATGGGTCTTGCTCGGAAGTGTACTGGTGTTCCTTCCGTGGTTATACGGTGGTAAACCCCGTTGTTTTTCCACTTTCCTTGAAGTTTGCTCATTTTATCATTGTATTTGTCAATGATAGAGCGAATGTTTTCGTCCTCCGTGATTTGCACGTCCTCTGGTTGAGGGTTATTGTCACGATGAGGGATAGTAGCTGCTATTTGTTCGTCAGTGAATTTTTTGTTCATGACTGCAGCTATTTTTTGATCGGCATAGCTCTTTATTTTATCTTTGTAAATGTACTTGTGTTTGACCCGTATTCCGATATCCCAAGACTCGAGGAATGGTATACCTAGGATCGCTAGATCAACTTTCGTGATCATAAAATCGGTGGTCATGTCTCCGAGGCCGATGTTAATTGTTGTGTCAGCCCGCCCTAGTGTGTCTATGGGGGCTCCGTTAGCTGCTGTGAGCTTAACGTTGGACTTACGAATTTTTAAGCCCAATTTTTTTGTGACATTGTGGGGCAGAATGTTCACTTCTGCTCCCGTGTCGATGAGAAATTCAGTGCCATTTAGTTTGCACTTGAAAAAAAGCCTTTTATACTCAGTAGACTGCCGGTGTATAGGCTCAGATACACTGGCAGTTATTCGTTTTCCGAACTCTCTACGTCGGAGGTTGGAACGGTACTTTCTTGTACCGATCTCTGAGCATTTTCGTTTGAAACCCAGGTTTTAGGCTGGCTTATAGTCGCTGCCTTTTTGCTAGTTTTGGAAGCAGTGTTTGTCTTCCAAGTGCAGTGTTCTGGGTCTGCACATTTGCGAGTTTCGTTACCGAAACGTGCGTGGTTTCGACAGACATAGGCCGTCGGTTTGTGAGGCCTACTCTCTACTGGTTGAGGTTTGAACTCAGCTTGCTTGGAGAGGGCCTTTTTGAAACCAGTATTCATGGGTTTCGGAGTAGATTCTACTCCCCGTATGTTTAGAGAGGTATTCTCTGTTTTGTACGCGTGTAGCGTATCAGCTAGGTCGAGCCGGGCAGTCGTGGTAGGCTGAGCTGCGACCATACCTCGTGCTTCGATGGGTAGAGTCTCGATCCACTTTTGAGTGATCAGAGCTTCTGAAAAGTACCCAACAGCTTTAGAGTACATTTCGTGGTACTTGGTGCTGGGTTTTTTGGCGAGAGATGCGGGGTCCTCGAGTGCGAGGAGCCTGTCCTGTAAGGACAACCCATATTCTCGCTGTAGGCGCTGTTTGGCCTCTTCGTAGGGTGCGTGGGGTGCCGTGAGGTAAGCTGAGTCGATAGCTTCCCTCATTTCTTCTGGTACCCACTTGTATATAGCTGAGAAACATTCGTTCTGCGTTCTCAGGTGTTTTCGCACGCAGTATTGATCGAACTCGGCGAGTGCACGATCGATATTCTTCTTTTGGAAGATTGGTTTTTGATAATCTCCCATCTCCTCTAAAAGTGCTCGAAAGCCACTTTGTGTAGAGGGATGTTGCGTGAGATGTGGGGCGTAGAGGCCCGGCGGGGGTCGCACGCCCGCAGTGGTTCCCTGAAATCCACTAGCTTCATAAGAGGGAACGAAATGCTCCGTGTTGAGCCTGTTCAAAGGCGGGGTCACCATTTGTAGTGGATTTAAATATGTTTTACTTGGCGTAGGTAGGCCAAGTGGGACATTTATATTCTGATTATGCGGGTTAGTCCCCGGGTTATTCCCGTAAGGAATGTGAGTGGATCCGCCAAGGTCAACTTGCTTGGCGGACTGAACTGAGAGGTAGTTCGTGTCGCAGCCGCGTGGAGCACTGGGCTCGCATAGTGGGTGCTGGGTTCGATCAGTTTGGTACTGAGCCGTTTTGTAATATTCCAGCCTAAGATTTATATCTGTAGGGGGAATATGTTGAGCTTGGTTGAGGTACTGAAAAGTATCCTTCGCTTTTTGCACATTTGGAGTTTATTTGACACTCGGATCGGCCGGGTAGGCCTGCGTCGAATATCGTGGGTACTCGGACAGCTTGGTCGAATCGTAATGATCGGCTTCAGAGCGAGTCTGAAAGGTATCCTCGATCTTTTGTATAGGCGAGGCTTGATCGAACGTTTCTTTAACGAATACGTCAGGTGAGAAGGCGATCCCGGCGTGAGGATCGAGCCTTGCGCCGTCGCTGGGTTCAGCGGATTCGCCGGGTAGCCTGTAGGGAGCGCTACGGGGGCTACGCGGCCCGGCTTCGCCGTCGTCTGCCTCCCCTTGCATGAGGAAATAAGACGGCCGACGTTCCATCGAAATAACCGAGTTTTTAGCTCGTTTCGATGCCTCTATGTATAAAAATAGAGGGTTTGGGAGGTGGACTCGCTTGACAGAGCGTCTTTCCAATGCTCGTATGTCAGGGTCCTACCTCGTAGTCTTGAAAAAGACTTCCTTGGACGGTAAATTAGAGCGGATGAGCAGAGTAATTTACCGGCGTGCCCACAGCGGTCGGTTACGAGCTTATTGCTACGAAACCCGGGCGACACGGCTCGGAACGTCCCTCGGGCGTACGATCTAAAGAGAATATCGATAGATGTACCGGGTGGCGTCCTGACAGATGAACTACGTTGGGCAATGAGCAGGATGAATAATCACTGGACTCGTAGATGCCAATGCAAGATCTGTGTGGAGAGAAGGTAGGCCTTGTAGAAAGCAGTAGGAAGCCGTTCTTGAGATGAACTCGGAATGCAGAAGGTTCGTCAGCGTAGAGCGTGTAGAATTCTTCGTACTTCGAGGTGTCGTCGTCGAGAGCGGAGAGTGGAATGAATTTCGGAGGCTCCGAGCGGGGTATTTATAGGGGGGTGGCCGCCTCCGCGGGGGTGGCCACTTTATGGTTAGTATGCAAATTAGTTTCTCAATTTCTCAGCTCATCTGGGCTGTCTCCTGGTTGGTCCGCTTAATTTCATTAATTCGACTGTGTTAATCTCATTGGCTCGCACATTGTTTTCTCAGTATCTGCGAGTATGATAGCTGAGCTGGTCCTCCGGGGTGCTTACGAGCGTCCGTCGCGGAGCCGACGACCTTGAGTTTAGCCGGGGATCTCGGGTGCTTTCTCTGCGTCAGTTGTTCAGACGGGGTCCCCGGGGAGGCTGCTGGACCAGAGGTGGTTGCTTGCCGCCTCTTGGTTGGTTCGCCTATTGTCTCTCGTGTAATCAGTGTTTCTGATTGGCGAGTAGGCTTGTTTGAATTGTCCTTGCTAGTTTTAGAGGACGTTTGATTTTCTGTTTGAGTTTTCTCGTTCAAGGCGACTTGGTTCGAGATACTTGTCGCATCTCTCTCGCCCAGTAAGTGTCTAGGGAGGTCGCCTTGTGTGTTATTAGTTAATATTTCACTTTTGAGAGAGAAATTCGTATTTTCTCTCTGGTGAAATATTTTGTTTGACGGAGTTATAACTCGACGTCTTGTAAATATTTTTGTGTTGTGTCTACCTCTTTTTGGTAGCCCTGAAAAGGGCTGTTGACAAGAGGGGGTGGTTTTCACCACAGGCGCCCCCCTAAGACGTCGTGTTATTAACGACGACGCCGGCTGGGGTGTTTCGAGCGCCGTCACCCATCTCTCGTCGAATTTGGTAGAGGGGACGTGCCTTCTGGCAGATTTTCGGGGAGTCTCCTCCTTATTTTCTGCCTGATTTTTGTTTAGTGACACAGCTTCGTCTGTTTTTAGAGTGTAAGCTGGTTTTATTTGCTGTTTGGGAACTTTTTTTGTATGTTCGCCAATTTGCACTGTAACCGAAAACTTATCTCTTTTAACCACTTTGAATGGTCCCGTGTAAGGACATTGCAGAGAGGTGAGCTGTGTGGGCACTCTGATATAGACATGTGTACATGTATCCAAATTTTTGGGCATGTTTACGGCATATTTCGTATTATTATGTTTAATATGCGTAGGCCGGAAGAAGAGAGGCTCCGAAAGGTTTGTAGAAGTTACGAAAATGTCTCCTGGGAGTGGTACGTCAATTCCGTAAACTTTTTGGAACGGTGTAGTTTCCGTTGCTGGGTCTACTGCCGTACGCATGGCGAGTAGAACTTTTGGAAGTGCGTCGAGCCAATTTTCGTTTTGTGCTTTGAGAGCCTCTTTCAAAGATCTATTTCTGCGTTCTACCATTCCGTTTGTTGATGGTTTGTATGGTAACGTGTGAGTATGTTTTACTCCGAGACGTTCCATAATGGAATTGAATAGATCTGATTCGAATTGAGTGCCTTGATCACTTGTGATGTATTTAGGTACGCCCTTTGAAGCTACCCAAATATTGATAAAGGCGTTTGTGATCGTGGTTGTTTCGATGTTGTTAAGAGGGACTGCCTCTAGCCAACCCGTTGCTCTATCAACCATCATTAAAATGTAACGTTTCCCTCCTTTAGCTAAAGGTAAGGGTCCGGTAATATCAACGTGTACGTGTGAAAATTTGTTAGCCGTTTCAAATTCGGAGTAAGGGAGCTTCACGGAGCGCGTGATTTTTGCTCGTTGGCAAGTTTCGCACGCTCGGACCCAGTTGGAGACATCTGCACGGAGTCCGTGCCAAAAATATCTTTGTTTAACTTTATACACTGTAGAGTGTATACCTGGGTGTCCCAAATTGTGAATTTGGCTGATTATTTCTTGCCTTATTTCGTTTGGAATATAAGGTCTAGGGTGTCCTAGGTCTAGGTTACACCAAATTTCTCCTTGAGGGAATTAAACTCGTGTGAGTTTCAATTTGTCCTCTGCGGTAGGAGGAGAACGAATTTGTGAATTTGAAATGTGCAGTAGAAGATTGCACTCTATTGCAGCCGTAATTTGCGAAATTTCGGCTATGGGTGGACCCTCGTCCGTCTGGGTTGAAATCGATTTTGTTTGAATTTCAACCGGATCGAAGGGTCTGGAGAGTGCGTCGGCGACGACGTTGCTCTCTCCGGGAATATGACGAATGTCACTCGTCATTTGAGAGATGTATGTTAGCCATCTTAATCTCATTTTAGAAAAATGCATTTTTCTTAAGCATCGTGCCTAGCAGAGGCTTGTGATCAGAACAAATATGAAAAGATCTGCCGTCCAAGTCATTGTGCCAGTGAATGCAAGCTTGGTAAACGGCGAACATTTCTTTGTCGAATGATGCTTTGTTCTTCCATTGTTCCGGAATTTCTTTACTGGAAAATCCCAATTGTTGGTAAGATTTCGAGCCATGTTTGTCTGTAATTTCCTGCTCTAGTGCCGCTCCGATGTGTGTGTCGGATGCGTCGCAGACTAATCTCCACTCTGCTGTAGGGTGTGGGTGAGCAATGTTATGCAATGTTGCTTTGATCATTGCTTGTTTTAAGCTGTTGAAAGCTTTTTCTCTCTCTGATGTCCATTCGATAGGTGTTCTGTCATTTTTTTTGTTTGACTGAATGGAGTCATACAGAGGTTGTGCCGTGTGAGCGAATTTGCTTGAGCATGCTCGGTAGAAACCACACATACCTAGGAATCTGCGTAGGCTTCGTACGTCTATTGGCCTAGGAAATTGTTCTATGGCTTCTATTTTATCTCGTTTAGGAATTATCCCTTCTTTCGAGATAGTGAAACCTAGGAAATCGACGGTAGGTTTTGAAAAAATGCATTTATCAAAACCTACTCGAAGTCCGTGTTCCCCTAGCTTGTCAAAAATTTGTTTGAGGTGGTTCATGTGTTCTTCATAATTTTTAGAAGCCACCAGGATGTCATCTAGGTATACAAATGCGAAATCAAATTTTCGCATGATGCTGTCCATGTATCTTTGCCATGTTTGAGCCGCTCCGGCCAAACCCATGCTCATTTTCTTAAACTCATAAAGACCGAAAGGTGTAATAATTGCAGTTTTATGAGCGTCATCTGGGTGCATCGGAATATGATAATATGCCGATTTTAAATCTATTGTCGAATAGATTCGTGTATCATGTAAATTCGCTTGGAAAGAGCGAATGTGAGGAGGAGGGTAGGCGTCTTTCTTCGTTTTCGCGTTCAGGAAACGGTAGTCGCCGGTGATTCTCCATGACCCGTCTTTTTTTGGCACACAGTGTAACGGGGATGCCCATTCGGAATCTGATGGTGCAATTATGCCTTCTGAAAGCATTTTGTCAAAAGTACTTTTGACTTGAGCCCGTTTTTCGCCCGCCATGGGTCTTGCTCGGAAGTGTACTGGTGTTCCTTCCGTGGTTATACGGTGGTAAACCCCGTTGTTTTTCCACTTTCCTTGAAGTTTGCTCATTTTATCATTGTATTTGTCAATGATAGAGCGAATGTTTTCGTCCTCCGTGATTTGCACGTCCTCTGGTTGAGGGTTATTGTCACGATGAGGGATAGTAGCTGCTATTTGTTCGTCAGTGAATTTTTTGTTCATGACTGCAGCTATTTTTTGATCGGCATAGCTCTTTATTTTATCTTTGTAAATGTACTTGTGTTTGACCCGTATTCCGATATCCCAAGACTCGAGGAATGGTATACCTAGGATCGCTAGATCAACTTTCGTGATCATAAAATCGGTGGTCATGTCTCCGAGGCCGATGTTAATTGTTGTGTCAGCCCGCCCTAGTGTGTCTATGGGGGCTCCGTTAGCTGCTGTGAGCTTAACGTTGGACTTACGAATTTTTAAGCCCAATTTTTTTGTGACATTGTGGGGCAGAATGTTCACTTCTGCTCCCGTGTCGATGAGAAATTCAGTGCCATTTAGTTTGCACTTGAAAAAAAGCCTTTTATACTCAGTAGACTGCCGGTGTATAGGCTCAGATACACTGGCAGTTATTCGTTTTCCGAACTCTCTACGTCGGAGGTTGGAACGGTACTTTCTTGTACCGATCTCTGAGCATTTTCGTTTGAAACCCAGGTTTTAGGCTGGCTTATAGTCGCTGCCTTTTTGCTAGTTTTGGAAGCAGTGTTTGTCTTCCAAGTGCAGTGTTCTGGGTCTGCACATTTGCGAGTTTCGTTACCGAAACGTGCGTGGTTTCGACAGACATAGGCCGTCGGTTTGTGAGGCCTACTCTCTACTGGTTGAGGTTCGAACTCAGCTTGCTTGGAGAGGGCCTTTTTGAAACCAGTATTCATGGGTTTCGGAGTAGATTCTACTCCCCGTATGTTTAGAGAGGTATTCTCTGTTTTGTACGCGTGTAGCGTATCAGCTAGGTCGAGCCGGGCGGTCGTGGTAGGCTGAGCTGCGACCATACCTCGTGCTTCGATGGGTAGAGTCTCGATCCACTTTTGAGTGATCAGAGCTTCTGAAAAGTACCCAACAGCTTTAGAGTACATTTCGTGGTACTTGGTGCTGGGTTTTTTGGCGAGAGATGCGGGGTCCTCGAGTGCGAGGAGCCTGTCCTGTAAGGACAACCCATATTCTCGCTGTAGGCGCTGTTTGGCCTCTTCGTAGGGTGCGTGGGGTGCCGTGAGGTAAGCTGAGTCGATAGCTTCCCTCATTTCTTCTGGTACCCACTTGTATATAGCTGAGAAACATTCGTTCTGCGTTCTCAGGTGTTTTCGCACGCAGTATTGATCGAACTCGGCGAGTGCACGATCGATATTCTTCTTTTGGAAGATTGGTTTTTGATAATCTCCCATCTCCTCTAAAAGTGCTCGAAAGCCACTTTGTGTAGAGGGATGTTGCGTGAGATGTGGGGCGTAGAGGCCCGGCGGGGGTCGCACGCCCGCAGTGGTTCCCTGAAATCCACTAGCTTCATAAGAGGGAACGAAATGCTCCGTGTTGAGCCTGTTCAAAGGCGGGGTCACCATTTGTAGTGGATTTAAATATGTTTTACTTGGCGTAGGTAGGCCAAGTGGGACATTTATATTCTGATTATGCGGGTTAGTCCCCGGGTTATTCCCGTAAGGAATGTGAGCGGATCCGCCAAGGTCAACTTGCTTGGCGGACTGAACTGAGAGGTAGTTCGTGTCGCAGCCGCGTGGAGCACTGGGTTCGCATAGTGGGTGCTGGGTTCGATCAGTTTGGTACTGAGCCGTTTTGTAATATTCCGGCCTAAGATTTATATCTGTAGGGGGAATATGTTGAGCTTGGTTGAGGTACTGAAAAGTATCCTTCGCTTTTTGCACATTTGGAGTATATTTGACACTCGGATCGGCCGGGTAGGCCTGCGTCGAATATCGTGGGTACTCGGACAGCTTGGTCGAATCGTAATGATCGGCTTCAGAGCGAGTCTGAAAGGTATCCTCGATCTTTTGTATAGGCGAGGCTTGATCGAACGTTTCTTTAACGAATACGTCAGGTGAGAAGGCGATCCCGGCGTGAGGATCGAGCCTTGCGCCGTCGCTGGGTTCAGCGGATTCGCCGGGTAGCCTGTAGGGAGCGCTACGGGGGCTACGCGGCCCGGCTTCGCCGTCGTCTGCCTCCCCTTGCATGAGGAAATAAGACGGCCGACGTTCCATCGAAATAACCGAGTTTTTAGCTCGTTTCGATGCCTCTATGTATAAAAATAGAGGGTTTGGGAGGTGGACTCGCTTGACAGAGCGTCTTTCCAATGCTCGTATGTCAGGGTCCTACCTCGTAGTCTTGAAAAAGACTTCCTTGGACGGTAAATTAGAGCGGATGAGCAGAGTAATTTACCGGCGTGCCCACAGCGGTCGGTTACGAGCTTATTGCTACGAAACCCGGGCGACACGGCTCGGAACGTCCCTCGGGCGTACGATCTAAAGAGAATATCGATAGATGTACCGGGTGGCGTCCTGACAGATGAACTACGTTGGGCAATGAGCAGGATGAATAATCACTGGACTCGTAGATGCCAATGCAAGATCTGTGTGGAGAGAAGGTAGGCCTTGTAGAAAGCAGTAGGAAGCCGTTCTTGAGATGAACTCGGAATGCAGAAGGTTCGTCAGCGTAGAGCGTGTAGAATTCTTCGTACTTCGAGGTGTCGTCGTCGAGAGCGGAGAGTGGAATGAATTTCGGAGGCTCCGAGCGGGGTATTTATAGGGGGGTGGCCGCCTCCGCGGGGGTGGCCACTTTATGGTTAGTATGCAAATTAGTTTCTCAATTTCTCAGCTCATCTGGGCTGTCTCCTGGTTGGTCCGCTTAATTTCATTAATTCGACTGTGTTAATCTCATTGGCTCGCACATTGTTTTCTCAGTATCTGCGAGTATGATAGCTGAGCTGGTCCTCCGGGGTGCTTACGAGCGTCCGTCGCGGAGCCGACGACCTTGAGTTTAGCCGGGGATCTCGGGTGCTTTCTCTGCGTCAGTTGTTCAGACGGGGTCCCCGGGGAGGCTGCTGGACCAGAGGTGGTTGCTTGCCGCCTCTTGGTTGGTTCGCCTATTGTCTCTCGTGTAATCAGTGTTTCTGATTGGCGAGTAGGCTTGTTTGAATTGTCCTTGCTAGTTTTAGAGGACGTTTGATTTTCTGTTTGAGTTTTCTCGTTCAAGGCGACTTGGTTCGAGATACTTGTCGCATCTCTCTCGCCCAGTAAGTGTCTAGGGAGGTCGCCTTGTGTGTTATTAGTTAATATTTCACTTTTGAGAGAGAAATTCGTATTTTCTCTCTGGTGAAATATTTTGTTTGACGGAGTTATAACTCGACGTCTTGTAAATATTTTTGTGTTGTGTCTACCTCTTTTTGGTAGCCCTGAAAAGGGCTGTTGACAAGAGGGGGTGGTTTTCACCACAAACCGAAGGGAATTCATTGCGAAATACATCTGTGGGCTCCCATTGGTTGAGGATGAGGATCGTCTGGCTAATTTGCTAGATTTTGGTGATGATAGGGAGAAAATGTTAAATTTATTTCATTTTTTTACTAGTGCACTAGCACTTCGATCAATTGCGCTCACCGAATAGGTGTCTAATGTGTACAGCATTAGCATTGTATAGTGTACAACAGGATAGGCTTGTTGTGGATATTGTACGAGTACCACAGCTATAGCGTGGATGTTATGGATTCATAACGGATTATTATTCTTTATATTAATTTCATATCGATGACCTCGTTTATTTTGCATGTACTTCATTAAGCTGTAATGCCCTGTTAACTAGATTAGGAAGAAGATATTTGACTTATTTCTCTATTATATATTTTTCTAATGATGATGTGTAAGTGGACCTGAACTCTTTGTAATAATCATTGATTTAATACAATAAACAACTTACTACTACTACTATCTGCTATCGCTGAAATGAATTCATTACTTTTCCCTGAAACACTTTCACGATTTAATACTTCATTGATCACAACCCATGTTTTCCTCATATCATTCCCGGCTAAATCTAATTTGTTTGAATAATAACTCTCCCTGTTATTCATCATTGGTGTGGGAATATTTTTGCGGTGAAATGTCACGCTTCGCTCCTGCCCGAGGCGGAGCTCAATTGAGTTAACTCCCAATGCAGCAGAGTCGAGACTTTTCCGTATTAATTGCACAAGTTGTAACAAGTCGGGGAAAGTTCGTGCAGTTGCAACAGTAAATCGGAAACTGAATGAGGGCGGAACTTGGAGCTCATCATAGTCGGAGGAGCCAATGCCACGAGACGTTCTCGAACAATCAAGTGGTGTCCCCCTCCCCGGCCGCTACTTAGAACTGTTCCTTACTGTGAGTTCTTCAATTCCTTCAATGCGGAGCAGCTCATGTTAAGTCTCATTTACGTCTCTAAAGTATTATGTGATTGTGGGGGGGGGGGGGGGGGGTGTTATAGTCTAGTAGTTATAATAACACTTGTTCAGCGAGTTGCTTAGTACCACAATTAATTACCATTCTCTAATTTCTAATTTAATTCATTCCGTTTTTGTATGTAGGAGTTTTTCGCTGATTAAAGCCTATTATTTCCAACGGCTTTCATTATTTCAATTTAATCAGCGAAAAATTAAAAACGAGAGTGGTGTCCCCCATTTCGCACTTAATCAGCAAAATTAAAAACGAGAAAATCATGAGATGGCGTCTTGAGCTGGCTTGTTTCAAATACGAAATCAGCGACCGAGCAGGATCGGAAAATATCGTGGCAGACGCATTATAGCGTGTGTGTGCATCCGCCTCAATTAGCGATCTCTTGGAGTTGCACAAAATTATGTGCCACCCAGGTGTTACCCGGATGATCCATTTCGTCAGATGTAAAAATCTACCATTTTCAGTCGAAGACGTGAAGAGGGTGGACTTCCAATTGTAGAGATTGCACCGAACTCAAACCACGATTTTTCAAGCATTCTGGAATTCTCATCAAGGCAACTTCGCCCTTCGAGAGACTGAATCTCGACTTCAAAGGCCCTCTCCCGTCAACAACTCGAAATCGTTACATTTTAATGGTAGGTGACGAATTTTCTAGGTTCCCATTCGCTTTTCCTTGTTCCGACATATCAGCATCTACTGTAATCAACCATCTCACAAATTTGTTTTCTATTTTCGGTATGACGTCGTACGTTCACTCGGATCGTGGATCAGCTTTCATGTCCGCAGAACTTAAGGATTTTTTTACTTCTCAAGGAATTGCTACCAGTAGGACTACAGCGTACGACCCACGGGGAAATGGGCAAGTCGAAAAATACAACGGAATAATATGGAAGTCCATCCAGTTAGCCTTACGTACGGCTGGTCTGAAAACGGAGCATTGGGAGCAAGCCATTACTCAAGCACTTCATTCGATCCGATCCTTATTGTGTACTACGACAAATGTAACTCCGCATGAGAGAATGTTCAATCACCCTCGAAGATCCATCAACGGCCATTCTCTTCCCACTTGGCTTACAGCTCCCGGTCCTCTACTCATGAAATGTCCTCCCTCCAACAGTAAATACGATCCCGCTGTGATGGAGGTGGAGCTATTGGAAGCCAATCCTGAGTATTCGTACGTACGATTACCTGACGGGAGGGAGACAACTGTGTCGAATCGGCACCTAGCCCCAATAGGAGACTCGGCTCCATCCATGTTCGAGGGATACCCACCTGCAGATCCTGGAACTTTGAATGTGTCTCGGGACCCTGAACCTTTGAGACCGTCTCCCAATCAAGAATCCGGAGATCAGTCTGACCTCCCACCGCTTCCTCTTGATGAAGAAACCTTGGATCCCCAATCTGAAGAAACAGTTCAAACTTCTCCAGTTCAAGATTTGAGGAGATCTCAGAGGAACAGACGACCTCCCAACTATTTGAAAGACTATGTTAGGAAAATCTAGATGGGGAGAATGTTATAGTCTAGTAGTTATAATAACACTTGTTCAGCGAGTTGCTTTGTACCACAATTAATTACCATTCTCAAATTTCTAATTTAATTCATTCCGCTTTTGTATGTAGGAGTTTTTCGCTGATTAAAGCCTATTATTTCCAACGGCTTTCATTATTTCAGGGGGGGGGGAGGGGTACACAAACATCGATTATCATCTATCAATATCGTTGACATCTATTAATATTATTCAGTATGTACAATGATTGACAACAAAAACAACCTATGCATTCCTAGATAATAAAGCACCTAGAAGGCGTTTTTGGGGTACGTGATTCTAAGTTTTGAGGAAATAAAAGTCAGAAAAAAAGCTCAAAAAATCACTAAAATTTCGTATAAAGTACCGAAATGCGTAAACGAGTTCCACTATCTGCTTTACAAGCAGATACCATGTTACATGGATATGTCTTCGATTGGGGATTTCATAACAGTCGTCCTCGAGAGTTGTAAACAAATCCTTTAACTTTGGACTGTAGGCGACGAAATGTAGGATAAAGAATTTATTTTATCATTCTTGGAGGCATAAAAAGCATACTATAAATTAAAGTTATTTCTCCAGTACAGACGCAATGAGTTGTTGTTAACTACAGTCGACTGTTGTCAGGGGATGAAAATGTTTCCTATGGAGTGGAGTAAATGATGCTATTGCTTTACGTTAAGAAAAGAAGAAAGACTAGTGAAGAAAAGACTATTGTAACCGGCTTATTGAAATCCAATCAACTTAGTTCCAATCAACTTAGTCCAACAAAGTCCAATCAACTTAGTATAGGAATGTAGCCAGGTACGTAAGGAGAGGGAAATTGGTAGCTAGAGATGTGAACATTTATCACATAAATCAAGCGCTTTCCAACGAGTGGCGAACGATTTTTGCGCGATGAAAACTGCGGATGTTCCATTCTTCTAGCAACGGCAGGGTTGTACGTGAAAAACACTGAAATTGTGACATCAATTTTGCGTGACGGAAATTTTTGGTTGACCCCCCAGAGCAAAGACATATCCATGTCAAAATCCAAAATTTTGTATACTTCCCAAAGGGGGTAGGTACGTGAATTTTTTTTTTTTTTTTTTTTTTTTTTCCTTTTTTGCAGAGTGGCAGCTCATTTTAAAGATTTTTTTAGTGCTGAACACGATGGTGAACCCAAAATTTTGATATCTTAGTCCGTTCTCAGAAAAACTAGATTTTATTCTAAAGAGAGGTACTTTTCAATCAATTACTTACGCTCCTTCATGATTCATGATAGTGATGGGTATTTGAAAATAGGTGGGCTGTGTGGTAGGTGTAGCAAAGCGGCCACAAGAGAGAACGTCACGGGACTGCTACTGCTCTCAACGAAACAGGTTCTGAATTGTTCTTCTTCTAGGGAACTGTTCCAAGTAGTTGCCGGGGACGGGGATACAACTGGATTGTTCGAGAACGTTTTGTGCCAGTGCCGAGAATATGTGAATGTATAAGTTGCACATGTTCAATGCAATATCTAGATCAGGGAGGGTGTCCTGTAACTTTTAGAGATATGACCAACGGTGGATTACTTTTCCAGTGGACTAATATTCCATTCAGAATAAATGATTATCGACCCAAACGCAGTAATCTGTCGATGTATCAGTGTTGTTCTGATGAATGTTGTTGGCTTGTTGCTTTTGATGCTGTGCTAGGAAATCAAATTATTAGTTTAATTTTGTGACTGCCGGATGTTGCCTATTTTCTTCTTCTTCTTTTTAAATCTTCAATAGACTGTTTTTAGGGTCATTCTCATTTCATTTGCCGCTTTCATGTCCCCGACGACAAATTCTCACAATTCTTGACCAAAAATAGTGATTTTGGGGAAAAAAGGGTAGTATAATTTGGGAGATCAACGAAGTAATAATTTGACTGCCCAAAATCGCCTTTAACCAATACACAGTGATGACGAATGAAACCTGAAATCCTGGAAACTCATAAGTTCCGCTCTAATTATGGCAAATCGTACCTTTACTTTCACCCATCCCACAAGGTTGGAAAAATTTTCCAACCTTGTGGGATGGGTGAAAGTAAGGTTGGAAAAATTTTCCAACCTTGTGGGATGGGTGAAAGTAAAGGTACAATTTGCCATAATTAGAGCGGTTTCCCTTCGGATACGAGGTGCCCGGAGGAAAGTGCGGCCAATGGAATTGGAGGATGGGGCGGCTGTTCCTATGTTGGAGGAACATAGGTTCTGAAAACAACTTACACGATGACTACTGCCCTAGCTCAAGTATGAGAAGATCGAAGACCCCATCAAAGTTTGAATCACAATGAAAATCTCCCAATCTTGCACGGAATAAAAACGTTCTTTGACATGAAAAAAAAAAAAAAAAATTCCCTGCTTAATGATCTCCTAGGTATTCGAAGAAACTGATTTTTTGTGTATATGAAACTATATACATTTTTTTTTTTTTCAAGTTTGAAAAGTAGCTATTTAAGTTTTTTTTTTTTTTTTTTTTCAATTAGTAATGTTTTCAGTTTAATTTGTTTTTATACATTAAAAAGTAATTATGGAATCAATTAATGATAACTTAAGAAATATACAGAGACATAGCAGAAATTTGATCAGAATTCTCCATGTTAACGCCGATAATTTGGTAATTCGTAGTCACAGAGATGAATCCCACGAAATGTTCAAAGGGGATGTGGCTGACATTATAGTAGTATCCGAAACATTTATGAAACCACATGTGAACTCTGAAGCTTTAGGCCTGCCACAGTTTAAATTGGTTCGTAATGATAGATTGGGAAAAGAAGGAGGGGGAGTAGCAATATTTCTAAAAGAACATTTCAAGTACAAAATTGTACATAAATCTCCAGGAGAATATAATCATGAACCTGAATTTTTATTTATAGAAGTTGAAGTTTAAAATTATTGTAGGAGTTGTTTATAGACCGCCTAAAGCAATAGGAATAGCTAAATTATTTGATGCTATTGCAAATGTGCTGGCAAGATCCAACGATTTATATATTTTTGGCAATTTTAATATTGATTTGTCGGATAGTGATGGGGCGATTGGAGGTGGTGAGGGTTTTTATGTTAAGAACTTAATTCAACAATTGTCAATTTGCAATATGGTACACCTACCGCTTGCTCCTACCCACCATATTCAAACTTCCAGTTCACTAATCGATCTTATACTAGTTAGTAATATGGAAAGGGTAACCTCATTCGGGCAGATGCCGGCACCAGGTTTATCAAGGCATGACTTGATTTACTGTTGTTTAAATTTAAGGAAAAGTAAAGCATTACCTGAATTAGTACGGTATAGAGACAAAAAAGCACTACAAAACGGTAAACTTATTGAGTTAGCGAAATCCATGTCGTGGGGAGTTATTTTAAACACGGCTAACATAAACGATAAAGTTAATCTTTTCAATGAATTTATACGTGAAATTCACCACGCAGCTTGTCCTGTTAGGACGATGAAATGTAGGCATTCATTTTGTAAAAGGAAGAATTCAATTTTAAAATTCTATAGAATAAGAGGTGCAAAACACGAGAAAAAACCGTTAAAAAATAGTTTTAAAAAAGAGGAACCTTCGATCAAAATGAGCTCTAGAATCGAATCCTGAACTTTGTCACTGCTCAAGTGTGGACACCCTGTACATACATAGGTAAATAGGTATATGATAAAGCATCAAACTCCAGGAATCGTTTCAGAGTGCATCAAAACAGATTTACATGAATTTAATAATTAAAGATTTGAAAAACTTGATAGAAAATTTCAGTAGACAATGCAATTTAGCTTCATTTTCTACGTAAATTACCTAAAAGCCAGAGTTATAGGTGAAGTACCCGCATCATTCTGAATAGACATTGTGAACTTACCGGTTTTGGAAGAGGAGAGAACCAGAGGTAACCATAACGACAGGAAGACGCTCAGACGTCCAGGCCTGCAAAACATAATGGTGGTTAGAACATCAGAAATACGTCGTTACAGTAGTTTTTGAGGCACGTTGTACTAGTTTCACAACTAAGAAGGCATGAGTAATGAAATTACTTGAACAAATCACCGTGAGGCCCTGAGTACCAAAACTTGCACGATGCAGGATGAACGAATTTTGGCACTCGATCAATATGCTATCTACCGACCCTTCGTTGGTTCAGTATGTTACCTACCGACCCTCCCTTCATTCAATAGACTATCTACCACAGTGCTGTCTATCTACAGTCAAGAACATACGGGTTAATGGGAAAAGGTAAACTTTTGTCGTTGCTGCTCAATGTTCACTCTACAGGGAGTTCGTCGTGGTCGTCGTGAGGTTCAGTCGACGAAAGTGGTCATTCTCAAGTTCTCAAAAAAGCTGTTGAAGCCTTCTTTAGGGTGAATGGAGTGCCACCATTCCTAGATTAATTTGCGAGGTAGTAATTTGCAGGCCCCGTGCTGCTTAATTCCATAACGTCTCTTCACGGTTCGCCATAACCCCTCTATCGTCCATCAGAATAAGTGGAAATTAAATACACACTTTCTTCACTTTCCAGTTTATAATTTGTCTTTCTTCCAATCATTACACCTTGGCATGGACGATAAACATTCTATTGTTTACTTAACACCGTTTTTATATTATGATTCGCTGACAAAACTTCAATTTCGGCATCCCGCTTGACGTTGTTCATTTCGTTTGTCCCCACAACTAAACTTAGCTTCTACAAGTGTAACTTTTCTACATTTCTACTATTTGTTTTGGTGAAAAACTTGTTCTAGTTTACCGTGCATTACAAGTACCAGTACTAGTTACGCCTTATTACCAACTTTTGCAGGGGTACCCCCTACCACCCGTTCTAGATACCCCACCCTTGAAGTATCCCATCTTGCTTACGAAGAACAAAACCGGACGTAAGACACCTATTAGTGGCCGATGACCCGCTTTTCTGACCTTTTAACTTGTTTACCTATCGATTGAATCTACGCCTGACATTCGAATCAATAATGGGGGCGCGATATCGCCTCGGAGTTCAGGAAAATCTTGGAACGAGCCATTCTCTTGGTCAGTGACCGATTTCTGTGGGTATAGTAGGGTAATTAATCATATACAGGGTGTTAACACTTTTGGTTGCTAACTTCCTAGGAGACGAGTCTACAATTCAACAAAAAAGTGCCTCCTAGAATTAGAGGCATGATTTTCGAGTTATTCACGATTTAAGATTTTTTTCGTGTTTTCGACCTTACATCACAAAAATGGCTATAACTTGAGACGGCTTGAACGACGTAGCTGTCCTTGATTAGGGTGTGTCATCCGATCATCTTGTGGTGAAGGTTCTGGCTGCAGTGCAGATGCCTCTGATGCGTATTCTTCGTGAGACTGGTTGCTCGGAATATCAAATACAACTGATCTGTTGCAGTAGTTGTTCTGTTTTGGAGGACTAGTCATTAGATTGCTTGGGTTCTGGGGAAATGAAACCTTGATGAACAGAGCTGATTGATGTGGCGTTTCAATTCGCCTCGAGAATCCAACTTGACATAATGCCTTGACCCAATTGCATACAGGGTGTATACAAAAATTAATGGACAAAGTAAAGGAATCGATTCTAGAGCTCATTTCTGATCGAAAGTTGCTCGTAAAGATTTCTTTTTAAACGCTTTATTCTCAAGTTATAGAATTTTTAAGATTTTTTCGTGTTTTGTACCTAATGATATTAAAACGGCCATAACTCCCCCTAGCATCACAGTAATCTCAAAACTAAGAACACCTTTGGAAAGGACGTTAAATTTCCTATAACCCTGACATAAAGTTGAGTTGTTTTAGTTAGTTTTAATAAGACCGTAATCGGGAGTGCATAAATTTGGTAAATGGAAGGTAAGTAGTAACTGCGGGGGGGTGGAGGGGCAATAAGTATCTCAATTAATTGTCGACCAGCTGGAGTACAGCTGCTCCTTCTTCCAGCCCCAACGGTCGAACCTTTCTTCGAGTCCCTCTTATACAAAGAGAAACAGCTCGAATTATGGAGAACTGGACCTTCACTTTCACCCGTCCTGAGAGTTGTGAGTAGGGACGGTTCCATTTTTCAGCCAGGACGTAGTATGCTGCCCGTTTCAGGAAAACAGTAAATTCTTCGTGGAGGGCTCCGTCATATGAGCACAGTAAGGGTGTGAAAGACCCTCGGTGGTCTTCTGCGGCTCGATCGTATTTTAAGTGTTTCGCATTTGCTGTTGTTTGATTCCAGTCTTGGGAGAGGTAGGAGGCAGTGTCAGCATTAACTATGCGATTATCAAAAAACGCTGGTCTCCCACTCTCCCAGACACCATTCACCATTACATCACCCACTAATGCTGGCTGTCCATTGACTGACTCTTGCATAACTGGCTCAATCAAAGCTCCCCCCCCCCCAGGCAAGGCTGGCTATTCCTGCTACGACGTCTCGTAGTTCGTCATGCCCCCTCTTTACCATTCCTCCTTTCTTACAGTTGAGGGCATGGAAAGCCACTGCGATGCTTGACTAACTCGCCGAAGAACTCCCTGCTGGTTTGGCGCCAACCCTTGAATCAGCTCTTCGCTCCGTTGTTTCAAAACAGCTTCTCGTGCAACTTTTTCTTCCTATATCACTGTCGATACATAATTATTGTGTTCGTTGTAATTTAGAAATCTGCCAGTGCAAATGGACGTGGTAAGGAGCTCGCACGACCTCTCGGACATTTGGAAAGCCTGGGATGAATTTTTTGGGTCAGAGACGACACCTAGACCCCCAAGTCTCGCGGGGGGCTTAGAGATTTCATTCTTCGTCTCCCATTTCACGTCCCACGATGGCTGACATCAGCCTTTGGCGAATGGTCTTCCACAGCGGATGGTATTCGTTGTCACACCCATCAACGTTTTAATTGATTAAAAAAAGGCCAATGTACAAAATTAGAAGAAAAAAAATTAAAATCTACGTTTTTTCTCCCGTTTTTCTGCTACCGGTTTGAACATTTTTCGGTGTGCATTCTTCGGAAACAACTTTCTCAAACTGTCAGATTTTCAACGGTAGACAATTTTACTTTTACTTGCTAATTGAGGGAGAAAACTATGTTCGTATGTTGAAAAACATGGTTTTTTCTACAAAATCGAGGGTTTTTGTCAAAAATCACCCTCAATGAAAATGAGAATTTGGGGGACGGTTTCTACGTACCTATTTTTTAACGCTGAATCGAATGGTAACACTTCCATTCATGGGCAGATCTCCCCAACTCCGTTATAACCGAGTTGTAGACTTTAACTCACAAATTTTCAGTTAATTTTGTAAGCACAATTTCATGTGTTTTTAAGGGTAAAACTAGTTAGTTAAAGTGTAAAACTCGGTTAAAACGGAGTTGGGAGTGTTACCATTTGATTCAGCGAGAAAAAATACGTAGAAACCAATATCCTTGTTGGTCAGTTTTCTCGAAAACCCTCGATTACATAGAAGAAAAAAACACGTTTTTGAACATACAAACATACTTTTCTCCCTCAATTAACAAAGTAAAATAAAAATTGACTACACCGTTGGAAAGCTGGGATTGTGATGCAACTTTTAGGTTTACAGCATGAAAATTTCCATCCAGGACGTTTTGAGAAGGGGAGAACGTATCAAAAAAGAGAAAATTTTCGGAATTTTACAAATTTTTCACATAGGTACGGATTATTTTTCCCTCGTTCATTCCATTTAAAAATGTTTAAAAAGTCATTATGGTGATGGAAAATCTTACGCTCTTGTCCACGGTATAATCAGATTTGAGTTATGACTGAAAAGTTAGGGAATTATGACAGTTAGTGACAAAAAGTCGAAAATGCGAAAAAAAATCATAAGTGAAACCTCTGGTGCGAGGCTTCACACTACTTTCCTTACTTGCATTCATTATAGATGGATGCTGTTGCAATGTCGGGTCGTATCTTGGAAAAATGACTTTAAAAAATGCTAAAAACAGTCGATTTTTTGGACTATTACCGTACCTAGAAAACTTTTATAGGTCTTCTTTTCCATTCAACGAATTATGCTACGATAGAATCTTCGCTGTTGCTGCTGTTTGAAGACAAATTACCAAATATATCCATTGGAAGGTACAAAAATAAAGACAATCAAACTTGATTCAAATAAGGTTTTTGTAAATAAATAAACTTGTTTGAGGTTAGAAAGCTCTAGATATCTCATTAACCTCCAGTTATAATAGTTATCCAGCCGTCCAGGGACCAGATAAATTAAAACGCCAGATAAGGTTTAACTAGGGATTGATAAACACCCCATATCGTGTTATCTGGAGGATAACGCTATATCTTAGAGATGCCCACCTCGAGTAACTCCGTGGCACTTTTCCCGCAACACAACCCGCGCCATGATACGGTCGCGGCCATCACCTTGATGTTATTGGTCGCCACTCCTTTTAGCTCGGGAATCGCTTGCCGGAGGTCATTCCGGCAAACACACACATACATACATTTTCATGAAACTTATAGATATGGGTTCAGGTTGAACAAAATACCCATCCTAGCATGAGTTTCAGAAATTTATTTTCAGGGTGATTGCAAAACTTTCCCTTCACCCTTCGGTTCCAGTGAGGAAAGTAAAACAGTGGTCTTTTGCGTAAATTAAAAAATATATGTTACAGGCCAAAAAAACAAGTCACTAATGAGTAGTCGAATCGAACCCTAGCCCGAAAGTGCGACACTGTGTGCGTATATATGAAAAAGCGTTAAGCTCCAGGATTCGATACAGAATGCCTCAAACCGGATTTGAATAAAAAAAATCTTCGAAATTTTCATTTTAAAAATTTTGGAGGATTTGCAATAGTCCAAAACCAGTAGAACCGAAACTCGCTAAAACATAAATAGTTGTTTCCTGTCGTACTTAGTTCGTGAATTCGGGTGGATGAAGCGAGGGATTGGCCTCACGTTTTAAGCCAGAACGGTCGCTCCAATTCTTCACTCGCGGAATCGATTCTTCGTCTCAAGGTCTCGTGGCCGCTTACGGAAACATGCGATGAGGCCGAGTGCGTTCTTGTAGCAATAAATACGAACATAGATCTTATTCAGCGTTGTTGGAACGGACAAATGTCTTTTCAGGCCGCATTTCGTTTTCCGTTTGACAACAAGAAGTTTTTACATTAACTGAATGAAATCTTCTCATCTAGTCCTGACGATTTCATTTTCGATATTTTTCTCACTGCATGTATTTTAGCTGTGTATATGCTATCCTGTTCAGCTTCTAAAACACCATGGTAACATGCAAGCTGCTTGACACTTCTCATATATTCAACTGGTAGAGTTAGACCAAGTGTGAAAAAAAAAGGCTATTGGTCCATTACTAATTAAATTTTTCATACATTTTAATTTCTCCCTTGATGGGAAAAACAAAAGATCATGGATATGTCTAGTACCTACTGCTTACCAGTAGGTACCTACTACTCAATTGTATACCAACCATGTAGTGCCTTCTTTTCACAAGATTATTCCATTACCTATGGTTACAAATCAATATTAGTTTATAACTTAGAGTAATAAATCAGCATTCCTTGACACTTCAATGGCTTAGAGGTCATGAGATGTTGTGATAAAATGAGAGCATTCCAAAAACGCTGCAAATTATTACACAAAGGTTTATTATTTATGTATTAGACAGCCCTTCTACGTAGATCTCTGGTCCATAATAATTATTAAACGCCGCTTATAGTATATTTAGTATCGGAACTCGGAGCTTCGGACCTCACAAATGGGTTCAATCCATTACAGCAGCGGAATCTCACTATTTTACTCTTTTTAATATAGTTGATAAACATAACAATTTATTACCAAGTCATCTTTCCAACAATTAAAAGTGTTACCTATACTGTATATTGATATTTAATTGGTCAAATTTCAAAAAATGTGCTGACAAAATCACTGAAAATGGCTAAGAATCGTTAAATTGATATTTTTTAGCATAATATTGGTCAAATAAAGTTTATCAACTATGAAATAGAACATTCAAAAATTTATGAACGAAATTATGCTAAAAACTTGAACTTCATTAAATTTTGTTTTAAAAAATCTATAAAATTGCAAAAAATAGCCGATTTTTAAATCTCTTTTTGAATAGAAGAGTATCATTTAGAATACTTTTTTTTCCATAAAATTAATAGCTAACATTTTCTTTTCACTCACAAATCTCCAATTTCTATACAACTTGAAATATACAAAAAAAAAGGCACTTTTTCACCTATTTTTGGCTCATTGCACCCATGGGTGTAGAGCGATGGAGCTGGCGAGAAGTTAGGACCAACTAGACCCCAAGTGGAGTCTATGTGCGAAAGAACAGATTTTTTAAGTCAATTCTAAGGCCTTTTATGGCCCGGACGGCGGACGGAGGACGGCGAACGGCGGACGGCGAACGGCGGATGGACATTTCAAATTTGGATTCTACGCACCTTGAAACGTAAAGTGACAAAGTTTGAGGGGGGGTTATAAAAATTTTTTGCTATACGATCACATAGGCTTATTATTGGAAATAATAAACCAAAAGTGGCGAACGATTTTCCTACTATGAAAACTATGGGAGTTACTCTTCCCTACTAACTCATTGGTTGTAAGTGAAAAATCAATAGAAATTCTACATAGCCTTTACTTTTCGAGTTAATAATAATCTAAAGTGCCGGAGCGTTGCATTTTGTGTGGAGAAAAAAAAGTGTCGCAAAAAATTCCTTGACCCCCAGCCAAAAGATATATCCATGTCAAAAAGTCTGCCAAGTTGGGTGTGGCACATAGCTTCCTCGTTAACATTTCATGAATGTATAGATCTTTGAAAACTGTTTAATGATTTCGAATAGTTCCATAGCGGAATAGAGAAACCCAGAAGAATTGGACAATTAGGAAACAAAATTAATTACACCTATAAGACTGTTGTGAAAGCAAGAGTAGCCTGAGACTGACCACTGCCGACGTGTAATGCCCCTTGATTATCCTGATTGTGTTTGAATTATTGTAATTTTTTAGACAAAGAAGGGATTTTTTAGCGCATTTGCCTTTAAAATCAACGTCATAGGACCATCGGCAGCTAACGTACCTCCCAATATTTCATGATACCTCAACATAATGCCTCGAATACACTAAAAAAAAAAAAAAAAAAAAAAAAAAACTCCTGGTTACTTTTTACTAGTCCGTCTACATCATAGATGTAACAAAAGTTATCATAAAAACGCTTGCATACGAGTCTGCAACGCATTGGGACATTTTCATGTGTTTACCTATTGCTTTTTACCTCACTGTAGGATTTTATAAACTACCCTCCGTTGTTGTCAGAATGTGAAACGAATCTATTAACACTATCTATAGCTATTTGTTGTATTTTTCAAACCTCACAATGCGTTGCTGTTGTCTATTCTACTTAGCTTTTATCTCACTGGCTACATACCAATTCTCAACTACCAACAGTTAATAGGAGAGGTAGGTACCATGTAAAGAGTTTGTAAACGAAATATGAGAACAGTTATGCCCATAGCTCCGCTATTCGTATAGTCAATATGTTATGGAGAACATGAAAATGTTCGTTAAATCGAGAGCTTTCCAACGAGTGGTGAACAAACCTAACAACGGGGTCGTTGTCAGCGGAAATCATTATAAAGGCACTGTAACACAATTTCGTTACGTGACAGTTTTTTGTGCAATGTGCTAGGGCAAAGACATGAAAATGTCAAAAAATAGGTATAGCCAATGTAATTTACGTTCGAGCAGAAAGAACTGATGAGTAGAAATATGAAATAGGTAGGAACCATTTACAACCTAACCCGCGCATTCACTGAAAATGTCATCAAAATCGGATGAAAACTGTGGAAATTAAGGTCGTACAAGGATTTCACATTGGCGCATGTGTAGTAGCTGTTAGTTATACAATCATATCGAAATTGATATGGGATGATAAAATCGTTATTCCCCAACTATCATTCGAATTTGAGCGAGACCGGACGACTAGGGCGTGAGAAAATGGTGTTTGATGGAATTCACGTTTGCGCATGCGCAGAGTGAAGTATTGAGTCGGGAACGATGAAACTGATAGAGTACCAGCTAAACCTTAGCTCGCATATCCCCTGAAAATTGCATCCAAATCGGATGAAAACAGTGGAAAACAAGCTTGTTACAAGGAATTGTGGACACTCACACACAGACACGGAACCAAAGTTGTTGAGAATGGTTTAAGACGTAAAATGCGAATGGAAATTTTGATTTTGGAGATCAAAAATGTTTTTATTTCCCGAAAGTGAAAACTATGCTTCCGCTACCTTTAGGTAGACTCGGAAGCAGAAACTTACGCAGTCCGCGTAAGCAGAACCAACTTTTCGAATAGAGATGGGAAAAATATAAGTAGGTGAAAAGTATCTAGAACACTTATTTTTTATGAATCTGAAGAGAGAATATTCTTAAGACCTGAATGATGAAAAAAGAATTGTTAAAATTGGGATTCGCAATATTGTTTTCGAGTCGACCTAAAGGTAGCAGAAGCATTGTTTTCACTATCGGGAGAAAAAACTCACAAATCAGTGGTTTTTTTTTTTTCCTTTCTTTTTTTTTAGTTTTCTCTGCCACAGTACCCCTGTGACAGAGGAGTATATTTTCTGCCTGCTCCCAATTTTATTACAGGCAGTTGCATTCGCAATATATCACATTAGAATTGAAGTCTTAGGATTAATTTAATTTTTCGTAGTTTTATAGATAAATCACACTTCACTCATATCAGTAATTTATACAACTTTATACACTTGGATGAAATTAGTTGAGCTCACAGTCTATTGTAGTCTATTGAATTCAGAAAGACGTTCAAATCCTCTAAATGGGATTTTAGTAACGTGGCGTAGGGTGGTGGCCATAAAACTCCCTGTAGACGACACTTGCGCTCCAGTCGAACACGCTGTTGGTCAAAGATCCTGCAATAAGAAAGTATGTGCCTCCTCCACCTCCAAGTGGTCTTGGAGCAAGAACATAGAGGGCCGTCCCGAAGACCAAATCGATGCTGATATGCTCTTGTCCTTCCATGACCGCTCAGCAAGAGAGTCAGCCTCAAGTTGATTGGCAGGTCAAGCCGCATTCGGCTGGCAACTCAGGGAAAGAACTCCCTTGTGCTGGCTACGTCCATTGTAGACTTTCAGGCTGTGTGTGTGTGTGTGTGAGAGTTTGTTCGAGTGTGTGTGGGTGTGAGTTTGTTCGAGTGTGGGTCGGTCTCCTTGGTCCCGTCAGGCCGCCAACATAAGGTGAAGGTGGTGGATGAGGAGTGCTTTGTCTTAGGACAGACACCCATCCCCGCCCGATCCGTGTTGGAGGTCTGGCGGTACCTTGGGGTCAACTTCATGGGTGTGGCCACTATAGCCACAAGCCGTGTGGACCTTGGTGGAGCATTAGCTCGTGTCACCAAGGCTCCATTGAAGCCACAGCAGAAGCTGCGCCTCCTTCGCACGTACTTACTGCCAAAGCTAACCTATGGGTTAGTCTTTGGCAGGCTTACTGCGGGGAGGCTGCTTGAGTTAGATTGTGAAATTCGCTCTGCTGTGCGCTCGTGGCTAGGCTTTCCACCTGGTGTCCCAAGTGCTTACATCCACGCACTGGTCAAGGCCGGTGGGTTCAGTATTGTCTCTCTTTCTGCTAGCATCCCATCTTTACGCCGCCAGCGCCTGCTTGCCCTTAAGGGCTCGAGCTGGGAGGTTGCCCGCACTGCTGCTGACCTGGACTTTGTCCGGCAGCAGTTGTTGTGGTGCGATCGAGCAACACCAACTGCTCCAAAACCCAGCTCATCTGCTGAGTTCACTGCTGCACTGCATGAGTCAGTAGATGGTAAAGAACTCCGACCGTGCTCTGAATCCCCCATTTCTACTCAGTGGGTGGAATGGGCTTCAGAGGGCATTGGGGCCCACGACTATCGCCATTTTCACGCCGTCCAGGTGGCTACGTTAGCCACCTCGGTGAGGTGTTCGAGGAGTAGTCGCGGGACAGTAGACACCCTTTGCCGTGCCTGTCGGGGTAAAAATGAGAATCTTTATCATGCGGTGCAGCAGTGTCCTCGTACTCACGGTGGCCGCATTTTACGTCACGATGCGGTTGCCAAGAAGATAGCAGGTGCTTTGTCATCTAGCGGTTGGGATGTCGAAACAGAGAGACTATACCACATGCCGAGTGACCGGGGCAAGAAGCCAGATATCGTTGCTGTCAAGCCCGATGGGTCTGCCATAATCCTGGATGTCCAGGTTGTCAGCGGCAGCTTGGACATGGAGCAGACCTGGCGGGCTAAGAAAAGTAAATATGATAGAAATGATCTGCGGCGGGCGATATCTGAGCTAAAAGGAGTGGCACCTAATAACATCAAGGTCATTGCCGCGACCGTGTCATGGCGCGGGGTGTGGTGCAGGAAAAACGCCTCGGAGTTACTCGAGTTGGGCATCTCTGCAGGAGTACTCCGTGGTATCACCACCCGCGTCCTGAGGGGTTCTTACTTGAGTTGGTGGTCATTCTATAGGGGCACTTCCTTTCATCCCATTCTTCCTCCTCGTTCTGCAACTTCCCTTATCCCTAGAGCTGGCGTCGGGTAAACCTGGGCGTCCTCCCCACTTTTTTATTTTATTTGTTTATTTTCCAATTTAATAGTGTGCCCCCTCCGCCTTTGAGGGGAGGTTTTCTAAAAAAAAAAAAAAAAAGTGTGTGTGTGTGTGTGTGTGTGTGTGTGTGTGTGTGTGTGTGTGTGTGTGTGTGTGTGTGTGTGTGTGTGTGTGTGTGTGTGTGTGTGTGTGTGTGTGTGTGAGTGAGTGTGGTCCGACTTGAACCATATTTTGATATGTTGTATTACCATGTCGGAACTCCATGTCTATACTTACTGCTTGTGACTCGCTGGTTTTGGTGTGGATCAGCCGACCACGAGCCGTAATATCAATCATAATGATGGCAAAATCGTGCTCAAATCTCTCCTAATCACCGTAGGACGTTGAAAATTGATAGGGAGCCTCGCTGGGACAGCAAGAGACGAATGATTTTACATGATCCATCCTGATCAGCTGAGTATGCTAAAAGTTATGTCGTCAGTCTGATTACAACTATTCGAAAACTTGGTTCTGCTTACATAAACTGCTTATGTGTTTTTTCTATACCTGTATTTCCCAAAATATTCTTAGGTGCTTCGGGTCGGTGTTTCAGTTGTAACTGGTGAATTGGGTCGATTGGGTATGCAGAATCATGGATACGTCAAAAACTGGAGCGGTTTCGGATAGTCAAAAACGGTAATTGTAAAATGCAATATTAAAAACAATTTTTGTTAAAATCTATTTATTGTTTTGAACGTCCAATTTTTAGAGTATCGATTTATCAAATCCGATTTCAAATCAATTCAAAAAGAATTTTTTTTTTTTTCTCCCCTACCGATACCGGTGAATTTATCTAGGGTGGAGGGACCAGTCATTGACAGGGGACTCAGTGATTGACATCTCACCAAGAAGTTTTAATAATAAGGCATTTAAAAGTGTTTTACGGACTTGGTCCATTTGAATTTTGAAGCAGAATACCTTCTCAGTGAAGTACAAAAGTGTATAAAGGCGGGAAAAGGTTTCAGGCGGGTTTTTGTGAAATCTGGAGGAGGTTACCCAACAGAACCTCGTGTTGTAATTTCTTTGGTACTGTTTCTTGTGATTTTGCTGAGGCAAGCGTTTTATTTTGCATCACCATGCCCTCCACATTTTCAAATTCGATTGTTTCCATGGTTGTTCTCAATCAGTTTTAGCGAATTTTCTTAGAAAATAAAGCTATTGCAATGGCTCCAAAAATTTTCAAAAATTTTCTTCATTGAAATCTGTTTTGAGGCATTCAGAAATGATTCCTGGATTTTAACGCTTTTTTATATGTGTATATATACCTATATATATATATATATATATATATATATATATATATATATATATATATATATATGTGTGTGTGTCATTCCAGACGATAACTCTCGATAGAATTGAGATAGAAACTTCGTTCTTTCGCCAAAAAATCAAGCATTTCAAAAGAAAGGATGAGTTCGTTGGACAACAATTTTTGAGCACATTAAATTGGTCAAATTTCAAAAATGTACCCAATATATAACAAAAAATGGCTAAAAACGGCCAAAAATCGTTAAATTTCTATTTTTTTGCAGAATTTTAGTCAAAACTAAATTTTTCACGATTAACTAGGACATTAAAAATTTTTGCTCAAAATTATGATGAAAAACGTACTTAAATGTCATTAAAATTTGCTAAAATCTCTATAAAAACTGCAAAAAAATTTGAAAATCAAAAATCCCTTTTGAATCAGGGGAATTTTATTTAGAATAAGTTTTTTGCCATAAAATTGGTTTTTAACCATTTCTGTCAACTAAAATTGCTCCAATTTCAATGCAATTTAACATACTATAGTACGATAGATAGTTTATGAAAATTCGCTCATACGATCATGCTGCATGACCGGAACTTTTGTGTGCATTGCATTTTTTTTTTTCCTATCATTTTTTGGAAATAATCAAGGATAAATGTGAAAATGCAAATGTCATTTTCAAGGAATCATGCTATCATTTTTTGGAAATAACCGGATAACATGTGAAAATTCAAATGTCATTTACTAGTTCCCACACTGATGCTCCCCTCAGTGATTGACAGTGCTGTCAAAATGGATCTCTTTTCGTTCTTGTCATTCGTTCTTTATTATTAATTGCTATGCAATTCTTAGGCCAACCCCCAACAATTTTTTTTTGTATATTTTGTATATTTATATAAATACATAGCAACTCACAAGCTGCTAGTTTACTTTTAGTATCATATCGTGCCTATGGTATCAAGAAAACATTGTACCTATTTTATGATGAAACATCCGGTGATATTTTCAACTTTGTCTTTATGAATACTCATATTGATTTTATATTTAGATTAATAAAACTAAGTTCAAATGCTCAATTTATTTGTAAAATGTTGAAATAAAATGTTTTGTTGATACAAGGAATCGTTTATTGGAGAAGACCTGCTGTGTCAATCACAGGTGCAACAAAAAATGTGGCTGTCAAATACTGGGTCAAAAAATTGATTTCGAAAAAACGAATTAATGTTGTTTTATGGCTTGAATTGTGATTTTTTCAATACCGAGCAGTTTTAGGACATCCTGATGCAGCAATAGACGTAAGCTTCAAGTTTGAACAAACGAAAAAACATAACTTAATTGCTTGTCAAAGTCCAAATGCTTCTTAAGGTGTCAAACACTGGCCCCACCACCCTACCTACCTAACTCGTTTTGATCGATCCACCTCCATCTCACCATAGCCTCCATTTCACCATAAATTAAGTAAATAAACCGCTAGAAGAACCTTCGACTATTCTAACCTAACCCGCTCTAGAATAATAATCTCTCCTGTAATAGACGAAACCTCACAAGGGACCTCCTGTAAATTGGTTATCCCTCGCGGAGCCATCAGATAACAGAAGATCTGTTGGAATATATTACGGACAGACGAGGAGAAGAGGTCCTTAGTCTTGTTGGCTGTTCTGATTATCCAAAATACAATAATAAATTTCGTTCCCCTCGTCAATAAATTTCGTAATACCTTGAGCAGCGCGAAAATGAATTGTACTAGCAGGGCGATACTCGGTTCGGAGTGTTTAGACTTCAGTTTGTTATTTGAAGATTTTGAATATTTCAGCCCTGGAATGCTGCCCTTCGAGGTTAATAGAAAGTTCCTAGTAGATCCGTAAAACACAATACGTCGTGTGGTATCGACAATCCGGCGCAGTACCTAACTCTGACGCAATGAGTTACGGTGACGCATCCTTCCGTTCAGATACGTAAACGGATCGCAATCCGGGAAAAAAGTAATCGTCTAAAATAACCTCCTTCCATGGACTCGAATAACCTCCTAGGGATAATTATTTCCTTCCATGGATTTAGCGTTACATCTAGATCCGTTAAGGACTTGGCGTGACTTTAAGGTGCGGTAAATGTTTCTCTAGAAACATTTAGCACGCCGTATTGAGACCGACGGGTCTACTAGGAACTCTCTAATAAAAACGCTGCAAATTATTTCACAAAGGTTTATTATTTTTTCAATTGAGTATGATCGTAGTTTTAGTTGGCTTGCGTACGTCATAAGGCGTGTCCTATTTCGAGTTGCCACAACCTATACTTCTATAATTATATACGCATGTTTATATTTCTCGATTTGAGCTCCTATCTATTCAAATAATTATTGCCTTAATAATATCATTATCTAAGTACGTACGAAAAGTCGAGAGGATATGTTATTAAATATGCGTACCAAAAGCATTGGCAAATATGACCTAGAAAAAAACATATATTCATGCCTCGAAGGAACGCCGTACCCACCTCATGGTGCCGCGGTGTATTATATGGGTAAAACACGTAAAAGTAATAAATATCCATTCTCCTACACCCCTCTGCTACGCCCCTGGTCACCCCAGACACCACAAGGTGCCGTGGCGCCTCCTCTCACTCCACCCCCCCCCCCCCCCCCCCCCCCCACCGTGACCCCCTGCCAAGCGTGCCAGGCGTGCGTGCGTGCGTAAGTCTAACACTCAAAGCCTCAAAAAAGACACTTTTTCGCCCGTTTTTGGCCTTTTATGGCCCGGACGGCGAACGGCGGACGGACATTTCAAATTTGGATTCTACGCACCTTGAAACGTAAAGTGACAAAGTTTTAGAGGGGGTATAAAAATTGTTTGCTACACGATCACATAGGCTTATTATTGGAAATAATAAACCAAAAATGATCCTAGAATCTCCTCTCGCATCATCTCTCTATAAATAACAATTTATAACCCAAGTATCATCAACTTCCTTAGTTTGGAAGAAACGCTCTGCAAGGGAAGGCTGGAAAAAACTCCAAATCGCTTCCGAGTCTACCTGAAGGTAGCGGAAGCATTGTTTTCACTTTCGGGAGAAAAATAATGTTTGATCTTCAAGATCAAAATTTCCACTCGTATCTCACGTTTTAGACCATTCCGTGTCTATCTGTATGTGTGTGTGTCTGTCGTGTGTCCGCAAATCTTTGTAACAAGCTTATTTTCCACAGTTTTCATCCGATTTGGATGAAATTTTCAGGGGATGTGCGGGCTACGGGGTTGACGGTTCTCTATCAGTTTCATTGTTCTTGACTCAATACCTCACTCTGCGCATGCGCAAACGTAAATTCTACCAAGCATAATTTTCTCACGCCCTAGTCGTCCGATCTCGCTCAAATTTGGATGATAGTGGGAGGATGACGATTCGATCATCCCGTATCAATATCAACATGATGGTATCATTAACAGCTACTGCGAATGCGTCTATGTGAAATCCTTGTAACGACATTAATTTCCATAGTTTTCATCCGATTTTGATGAAATTTCCAGTGAATACGCGAGTTAGGTTCTAGATGGTTTCTACCTATTTCATTGTTCTACTCATCAGTTCATTCTGTGCATGCGCAAACGTATGTTCCATTATGCTCCATTTTTTCACACTCCAGTCGTTCGATTTCGCTTAAATTTTGATGATATTTGGTAGAAGATGACTTGATTACCTCATATCAATTTCAACACGATTGTATTATTAATAGCTACTGCGCATGCGCCAATGTGAAATACCATAGGAGTTTCTTTAAAATGGGCAAATTATGCAATCTTTAAGAGGCCGCCATTTTGTTATTCCACCAAGTTTGAGACGGAAGACGAAGATTTTCTCACTCAGAACGGACTAATTTTTCAAAATCTAATTTCGCGTCTTGCTGGAACATTACTGAACATAATTGTGGTAAATTCGAATCTCTACAAGTTTCGTGTTGGTCAAAATGGACCTACAGGTCCAGAGCTGGTTGTCGAATGGCACGGCGAAGATGTTTTCCTCACCTGCAAGACCCGAAAGTCGTGCGGTTTTTGCCTAACCCAGCCCCCTTTTAACCCCAATCTACAAGGTTATTTTTAGTTTATTACCGACAAAGAACCTTTGTAATAGAACAACAACAAAATTGTAACCCCCCACCCCCTTTTCAAAATTATTAAGTTTAGATTTTTAAATTCGTAGAACCTGAATCGCTGCATGTTATTTATAATATTTTTATTTTTATAATAATTATACTATTTATATTATTTTATACTATTACACAAAGCTACACTATTTCTGTAAAAATACATAGCGCTTCCACGCCAATCGTTAAATGATGAAGTTACATAAGTTTCTAAGAGATTCAGTCATGCAGCATGGACGTATGAGCGTAGTTTCTTAAGTTTATCAACGATGAACTAAAACAATTAAAAATTACACAATAAAATAAAATATAGTAAAAATGTACAAAATTATGCTGATTTCTATAATATTTGCTGAAAAATCGAAGAACAAAACTGCAATAAAGGCTAAAAACACAAAATCGTTTTTGAATCGCAGAATATTAATTAGCTAAGTTGGAATTTTATTGTAAACAACATAAATTTAACAATTTTGGTTTATTATTTCCAATATTAAGCCTATGTGATCGTATAGCAAAACGTTTTTATAACCCCCCCTCAAACTTTGTCACTTTACGTTTCAAGGTGCGTAGAATCCAAATTTGAAATGTCCGTCCGCCGTCCGCCGTCCGCCGTCCGCCCTCCGGGCCATAAAAGGCCTTAGAATTGACTTAAAAAATCTGTTCTTTCGCACATAGACTCCACTTGGGGTCTAGTTGGTCCTAACTTCTCGCCAGCTCGATCGCTCCACTCTCATGGGTGCTATGAGCCAAAAATAGGTGAAAAAGTGTCTTTTTTTTTGTATATTTCAAGTTGTATAGAAATTGGAGATTTATGAGTGAAAAGAAAATGTTAGCTATTAATTTTATGGAAAAAAAGTATTCTAAATGATACTCTTCTATTCAAAAAGAGATTTTGGATTTTAGGCTATTTTTTGCGATTATACAGATTTTTTAAAACAAAATTTAATGAAGTTCAAGTTTTTAGCATAATTTCGTACATAAATTTTTGAATGTTCTATTTCATAGTTGATAAACTTTATTTGACCAATCTTATGCTAAAAAATATCAATTTAACAATTCTAAGCCATTTTCAGTGATTTTGTCAGCACATTTTCTGAAATTTGACCAATTAGATGACATCAATATACAGTATAGGTAACACTTGTGTTGGAAAGATGGTAATAAATTGTTTTGTTTATCAACTATATTAAAAAGCGTAAAATTGTGAGATTCCGCTGCTGTAATGGATTGAACCCATTTGTGAGGTCCGAAGCTCCGAGTTCCGATACTAAATATACTATAAGCGGCGTTTAATAATTATGGACCAGAGATCTACGTAGAAGGGCTGTCTAACACATAAATAATAAACCTTTTTGTAATAATGTGCAGCCTTTTTATCATTAATATTTGCAGAAAAATCAATAGGTAAAAACTGAAAAAAACTGAAAATTCAAAATCGTTCTTGAATTGCTTGATATTATTTTGTTCTAGTTTTTAGCAATAAATTGGTTAATTTTATTCAAAAGAACCTTCTACACAGGTTGTCATAACCCCATAATTATTTACTTTTCCAATGTCTGCGTAGCTCGGAAATTCGAACGTCATTCGTTTGGTATAAAAACTTATGTTCGATCAGAAAATAAATGGAAAATCATAGAGATACCCTAAGAGATGTTTGCACGCTCTTGAAAAAATGGAAAAGTCCAACAATAATTCTATAGGATTTGATTGGCTGACTCAACTTCTTGTAACTTCTTATAAAATGTGAAGTGCAACTAGTACTAACTTTGAAATGTGAAAATCTCAAAATGCTCACTCATAAATGTGTAGAGGGTGTTAAAATCTTTCTTAAGAAAGGAAAATCGACATGTGATTTTCCTAGTTTCACTCGAGACCCATAGAGCGCTAGAGAGCTATCTCTAGACCCATAGAGCCCATAGAGAGCTATCCTATAAACGCTTGCATACGAGTTTGCAACACATTGGGACATTTTATGTCTTTAGTTGCTGACTCGTATGTGTTGCAGACTCGTATGAAAGCTCTAAGAGCCACTCAGCTGATCCGGGCCCTGGGCATCGTCAAGTTGTCCTAAATAGACATACGAAATTACAGCTTCCTAGAGTGTAAAGCATAGAAATTACCTATTAAAAAATGTTCCAGTCATGCAGCATGATCGTATGAGCGAATTTTCATAAATGGTCGTATTATATTTATGTTAAATTCTGTTGAATTTTGAGCACTTTGGGGACAAATAAAAATTGTATTATACATTTTGTCAGTAACTTTTTGTCAGTAATATTCCAATGAACAAACGATTTTGTGGATTTTTACAATTTTTTCAAGTGTTCCTATCGATTTTTAGCTTATTTTAATGAAATTTAAGTACATTTTTCCGTACAATTTTGTGCTTAAATTTTTAAATGTCCTAGTTCATGTTCGATTAATTTTTTTCGAGTAGCATTCTGCTAAAAAATAGTAATTAATTTTTAGCGGTTTATTGCCATTTTTAGTTAATTTTTAAGTACATTTTTTGAAATTTGACCAATTTAATGTGCTCAAAAAGTGTTGTCCAACGAACTCATCCTTTCTGTTGAAATGCTTGATTTTTTGGCGAAAGAACGAAGTTTTTATCTCAATTCTATCGAGAGTTATCGTCTGGAATGACACATACATACATACATATAAAAGATATAACATAGATATATACATACATATAAAAAAGCGTTAAAATCCAGGAATCATTTCAGAATGCCTCAAAACAGATTTCGATGAAGAAAATTTTTGAAAATTTTTATTTTAAAATTTTTGGAGCCATTGCAATAGCTTCATTTTCTAAGAAAATTCGCTAATTATTGTACCACCGCTTCACAAATCAAACCGTCCTCGCAATATTCGGATCACCTGCTATGAATCAAATCATCGAAACACCAGTTCAATGAAATCATCAGAAATTAACAAGCAGTTGCAATCATGTTCACAATATCAATTATTGAGAATGATCACCTGTGTGTGAACAATTATTCAAATAACCATGCTCATAACTCAGCTTGTTGGCCATGCACTTTGCAGTAGTTAACATAATATGGCTCGGCCTGAAGTAATGTGTTAAACAGTTCCAGGCTGAGTTCCAACGTGGGAAAAGGAAGGTGAGGTTTTAGTGGGTTTGAATCCCACATAACCCGGAGTGCGGTCCCTCTTGGGTATCTTACGAGATCCGATTACCACCTTAGGATCTTAAAGATTTCCTCACCTGCCTACGTGAAAAAAAAAAAAAAAAAAAAAAAAAAAAAAAAAAAAAAAAAAAACATAATATGGCTGGATAAATCGAGAGCTTTCGAACGAATGGTCAACGAATTTTGTGGGATGGAAAACGAAGAAGTACCATTTCCCTAGCAACGACTCGGTTGTAAACGGAAATCATCAGAGAACCAACCGTAACGCTTTTGGTTTATTATTTCCAATAAGCCTGTGTGATAGTATAGCAAAAAATTTGTATAACCCCCTCTCAAACTTTGTCACTTTACGTTTCAAGGTGCGTAGAATCCAAATTTGAAATGTCCGTCCGCCGTCCGCCGTCCGGGCCATAAAAGGCCTTAGAATTGACTTAAAAAATCTGTTCTTTCGCACATAGACTCCACTTGGGGTCTAGTTGGTCCTAACTTCTCGCCAGCTCGATCGCTCCACTCTCATGGGTGCTATGAGCCAAAAATAGGTGAAAAAGTGTATTTTTTGTACATTTCAAGTTGTATAGAAATTGGAGATTTATGAGTGAAAAGAAAATGTCAGCTATTAATTTTATGGAAAAAAAGTATTCTAAATGATACTCTTCTATTCAAAAAGAGATTTTGGATTTTAGGCTATTTTTTGCAATTTTATAGATTTTTTAAAACAAAATTTAATGAAGTTCAAGTTTCTAGCATAATTTCGTACATAAATTTTTGAATATTCTATCTCATAGTTGATAAACTTTATTTGACCAATCTTATGCTAAAAAATATCAATTTAACAATTCTTAGCCATTTTCAGTGATTTGGTCAGCACATTTTTTGAAATTTGACCAATTAAATGATATCAATATACAGTATAGGTAACACTTTTATGTGTTGGAAAGATGACTTGGTAATAAATTGTTCTGTTTATCAACTATATTAAAAAGCGTAAAATTGTGAGATTCCGCTGCTGTAATGGATTGAACCCATTTGTGAGGTCCGAAGCTCCGAGTTCCGATACTAAATATACTATAAGCGGCGTTTAATAATTATGGACCAGAGATCTACGTAGAAGGGCTGTCTAATACATAAATAATAAACCTTTGTGTAATAATTTGCAGCGTTTTTTTAACGCTTTTTTCGTTTATGTGCCTAAGTAAAGACATAAAATGTCAAAATTACTTTGCTTTTTGTGCTCAACCCGAAAGGTGGTGTTTTTCATTTAATTAATTCATAGTGTCAACAATAATATTATCCACTAACTATTAATTATATATATTTCCCCCTTTTTTTCAAAATTCGTTGGGAATCTAGTCAACGGACTCACTAATTATTATTATTATTGTAAACTAATTATTATTATATGCAATTATTGTTAATAGTTACCTTAGTGCCATTGATGTTGTTCACTTCATTCCACAGTAACGGACAAAAATTAGATTAATTAATTTAGAGATATTGAAGGGGTAGATGGGATATTTAGTAGAAGGACATGGCAGGGCGACGGAGCCAGCTACGCGATATACGTGATATTACGATATACGTGATCCTGGTACGTGCCGGTACGTGAGGGAGAAAACCCGTCTCGAGTGAGGGGCAGAGCGCGATGTGACGGTCGGGAGGTGACTGAGGCCGCCGCGGCCCCTCAGGAAGGCGACTCCCCCGACGACGTCACCTGCGGGGGTGGGAGCGGTCACTGAGTACCAATGCTTCCCAAGACGATAAACTGAGTGCCAATGCTTCCCAAGACGATGAACCGAGTGCCAATGCCTCCCAGACGGATCTAAGTTCTTTGCTATTCAACCCATGAAGCTAAATTTTAGCGAATTTTCTTAAAAAATAAAGTTATTGCAATGGCTCCAAAAATTTTAAAATAAAAATTTTCAAGAATTGTCTTCATCGAAATCTGTTTTGAGGCATTCTGAAATGATTCCTGGATTTTAACGCTTTTTTATATGTATATATATATATATATATATATATATATATATATATATATATATATATATATATATGTGTGTGTGTGTGTGTGTGTGTGTGTGTGTGTGTGTGTGTGTCATTCCAGACGATAACTCTCGATAGAATTGAGATAAAAACTTCGTTCTTTCGCCAAAAAAATCAGGCATTTTAAAAGAAAGGATGAGTTCGTTGGACAACACTTTTTGAGCACATTAAATTGGTCAAATTTCAAAAAATGTACTAAAAAAAAAAATCACAAAAAATGACAAAAAAAGGCTAAACATCGGTGTTTTCATTTTTTTAGCAGAATATTACTCAAATAAAGTTTATCAACTATGAAGTTACAAATTTAAAAATTAAAGCTCAAACGTATGCTCAAAATTGTAATTAAATTTCATTAAAATGTGCTACAAAATCGATAAAAATGTAAAAAATTCTAGAAATCCAATATATTTGTTTAAATAATAGAATGTTATTTAGAACAAATTTTTCAGCAATAAAATTCAAGCAAAATTTTAGCGAATTTAGCAAATTCAGCGAATTAAAAAGCTGAATTTTAGCGAATTTTCTTAGAAAATAAAGCTATTGCAATGGCTCCAAAAATTTTTAAATAAAAATTTTCAAAAATTGTCCATCGAAATCTGTTTTGAGGCATTCTGAAATGATTCCTGGATTTTAACGCTTTTATATATATATATATACAGGGTGATTCCCTCGTAGATGCAAACAAAATTTGGGTGAAACTACATCAAAAATGGAGTAAAATGCCGCCAACTGCATATTTTTATCTCAATCCGTTTTCGAGATATGATTTTTTAAAGGTTTTTTCAGGAAAACCGTGTTTTTTTCCTTTTAAACTCAAATTTCTCCACTTTACTTCATTTATTTTTAACTTTTGACCATATTTTCGGAATCAACATTAAATTTACTATAAGAATAGTGTACTTGACTTCTTAAAAAGTACCATCCAAAGGCCCTCACATCAGCTCAAACATTGACGATTTTGAAAAAATAATATTTCTGAAAATCTTTAAAACTATACTACTCTTCCAAAACGAATCCTGGAAACTGGCAAATCTCATGAAAACTGCTTCGTCTAATACTCTTTCCAACGGTATAATCAAGTTTAATTTTATTTTGTTATTTAGTGGAGAAAATTATGTTTTAATGTTAAAAAATGTGGGTTTTTCGATGAAATTGTTGGTTTTCTCGAAAGATGACTCTCCATGAACCTACGAGTATGGGGTCGGTTTCTTTGCATTTTTTCACGCTGTATCAAATGGTCACATTTGTAGATCTCTCCAACTCGTATAACCGAGTTTTACACATAAAATCGCAAATGTTCAGTTTGTGTGTTACGATTAAATGTATGTGTGTTATGGGGTAAAACTAGGTAATTAAAGTGTAAAACTCGATTATAACGTAGTTGAGAGATCTGCAAGAGTTTCCATTCGATCCAGCGAGAAAAAATACATGGAAACCGACCCCATAGAATATGTATCAAGTTTTCAAAAATTTTAAAGTTGAAAATCAGTCAAAAATCGAAATAATGCCGTTCGCTAGTTGTAAAAATCGGTAATATTTGCATGAAACATCTTCAAAAATTCGCTCATGGGGTCATGCTGCATGACTGGACTTTTTAAATGTCCTTTCAAGGCAATATCTTTGATGATCGTTGTACCTACCATAAATCATGATTCAACTTCTTTATTTATTGTGTAATGTCTCGTTATGTGTTTTTGACATTTTATGTCTTTACTTTGGCACATAGGTAAACGAAAAAAGCGTTAACAAAAAGCGTTAAATGAAAGCGTTAGAAAAAGCTTTACGGTTGGTTTTCTGATGATTACAAAACGGAAGTTAGTGAAAAAGTCCAGTCATGCAGCATGACCCCGTGAGCGAATTTTCGAAGAAATCTTCGACATTTCAGTCGCTATTGATCGTGTTGAGAAATTTTAGTTTATGATTTTGATAGACAAGCATGGAATCAAATTATTAACACATGCACAGAGTAAACTCATCAGTTGTGATTACATTTTTCTTTTTTTTTTAAGCACCTACTACCTACGTTTTAAACAGCATGGTTCTAGGATTGGTTATACAGGGATACATCCATAAGAGTAGTTCAATCTGAATTTGGACAATGTTTCATGCAAATATTACCGATTTTTACAACTAGCGAACGGCATTATTTCGATTTTTGACTGATTTTTCAACTTTGAAATTTTTGAAAACTTGATACATATTCTTATAGGAAATTTTACGCTGATTCCGAATACACCACATGTTAGTATGCTGAAAAAATTATTTCGCACAACAAATCGCAAAAAACAGGCTATTTTGAAATTTTTGACTACATTTTTGAAAATTTCAACCCGAAGGTGTAATCCGATCATGCTGGCCAACGAACTTGAACTTTCGTTTTGTGTCCTTAACATTTTAAAATTTGTTTGAAGTTTCTAGCACAATTCTTCGGACAGTTATCGTCTGGAATGACACATACATACATATATACATACATACATATATATACATACATACATATATACATACATACATACATACATAAAAAATGCGTTAAACTTCAGAATATGATTCAGAATAGCCTGAAACGGATTTCTGCATAAAATTTTTTCAAAAATTCACATTCTACAAATTTTGAGGCGAGAGCAATAGCTTAATTTTCTTCAAAAATTCGCTAAAACGTTGTCTATTTCCACGAAAAATAAAGAGTTACAATGTTAAATCGATTTCGACGGTTAGGCCATCATCAGTAACAAACAATAACTGAAGACACATTAGAAAGGACACAGCTTATACAGGGTGAGTCTCTCGCAAATGCAAAAATATTTGGGTGAAACTACATCGAAAATGGAGTAAAATCCCGCCAACTGCATATTTTTATCTCAATCCGTTCTCGAGATATGATTTTTTAAAGGTTTTTTCAGGAAAACCGTGTTTTTTTCTTTTTAAACTCAACTTTCTTCACTTTACTTCATTTAATTTTAATTTTTGACCACATTTTCGGAATCAGCACTAAATTTACTATCAGAATAGTGTACTTAGGTTTTTGAAAAGTACCATCCAAAGGCCCTCACATCAGCTCAAACATTGACGATTTTGAAAAAAGAATATTTCTGAAAATCTTTAAAACTTTACTACTTTTTTAAAAAGAATCCTACTCGTAGAAACTGGCAAATCTCATGAAAACTGCTTCATCTAATATGCTTTCCAACGGTATAATCAAGTTTACTTTTATTTTGTTATTTAGTGGAGAAAATTATGTTTTAATGTTAAAAAATATGGGGTTTTCAATGAAATTGTTGGTTTTCTCAAAAGATGACCCTCCATGAACCTGCGAGTATGGGTTCGGTTTCTATGTACGAGTATTTTTTCACGCTGTAGCGAATGGTAACATTTGTAGATCTCTCTAAATCCGTTATAACCGAGTTTTACACTTAAAATCGCAAATGTTTAGTTTGTTTGTTACGATTAAATGTATGTGTGTTATGGGGTAAAACTAGTTAATTAAAGTGTAAAACTCGATTATAACGTAGTTGAGAGATCTGCAAGAGTTTCCATTCGATCCAGCGAGAAAAAATACATAGAAACCGACCCCATACTCGTTGGTTCATGGAGGGTCATCTTTCGAGAAAACCAACAATTTCATTGAAAAACCCACATTTTTTAACATTAAAATATTATTTTCTCCCCTAAATAAAAAAATAAAAGTAAAATTGATAATACCGTTGAAAAGCATATTAGATGAAGCAGTTTTCATGAGATTTGCCAGTTTCCAGGATTCTTTTTAAAAGAGTAGTAAAGTTTTAAAGATTTTCAGAAATATTATTTTTTCAAAATCGTCAATGTTTGAGCTGATGTGAGGGCCTTTGGATGGTACTTTTCAAAAACCCAAGTACACTATTCTTATAGTAAATTTAGTGCTGATTCCGAAAATGTGGTCAAAAATTAAAATTAAATGAAGTAAAGTGAAGAAAGTTGAGTTTAAAAGGAAAAAAAACACGGTTTTCCTGAAAAAACCTTTAAAAAATCATATCTCGCGAACGGATTGAGATAAAAATATGCAGTTGGCGGCATTTTACTCCATTTTTAATGTAGTTTTACCAAATTTTTTTTTTTTTTTTTTTCATTTGCGAGAGACTCACCCTGTATAGTGACAGGTGAAGTGGAGTGGTTTTGAACCTTGGAGTGGTTTTGAACAGACGACTCACTGCTGCTAATCACATCCAGGGCTTATTTGCCAGGGTGTCCAAGATAGCTGGTGGAATTAAGGGTCTGTGCGGTGCTGGCTGGGGGACCCCATATGCGGACAGACTGAGATTTTACCGGGTAGTTTTCCTGCCAACAGTCATGTATGCTGCATCAACATGGTGGCATAAACCAACGAAGAAGATGAGGACAGATATTCTGAGCAATTAGCGAGGTGCTCTCATAGCGCTTACAAGACTCTACCGAACTGCGACAACTGCAGATGTTGGTGGGATGTGAACCTCTGGACCTCCTTGGATGCAAGAATTGCCTATGTTACATGTAAGTGGCCAGACAGGACTTGCTCAAATGTACACCCAGACCTATTGACTGCAGTCCTATGATGATGAGGAGAGCCGTGTACAACCAGGAGTGGGTGTTTAAAACCTGGCAAGAACGATGGGATGCTAGTACGAAAGGAGTACATACTTATGGCCTGTTTCTTAATGTACGTCTGAGGACGGAACAAGCATATGTCAGCCTAAATTATGAAACATTCCAATTGCTGACTGGGCATGTTAACTTCAGCGCAAAACTTCCTTATTTCAAGTGAAGAAGAGAAGCAAGATGCCCCTGTGGTGAGGAAGAAGAAACAGCAGAACACGTTATTCGCCTGTGCCCTTTGCATGCTGATGTCCGTCGACAGTTTCTCGGAAGTACCATCTATACAGAAGATCTGGCCTCACTAACATGTTCACGGTCATTGTCAGAGGGTTCGAGAAATTCGCTGACCAGTGGGCGAGGAGAAGAGGTGAAGGAGTGAATATGGCTGAGATGGAGTGAGTGCCACTCGCTTTACGACTGTGATACTAGATTTAGGAAACATTTATGTGTAGAAGGGGATGATGAACGAAAGTTTATACCAGTACTTCTCTCCCCCAGTGTGAGTGTTTTGTTATGTTAAGTGGGGTGTGAATGAAATGACGAGTGAGGGAATCCTCTGTGATATAGATATAGTACTTTGTGATATTAGTTGTAGGAAATAATGAATGTGAAAGCTTATGAGTGGGGACCCTACCGGTCCCTCAGGGGGGGGCAGCAAACCGGTAGGTTATTATTTAATCTTAATTTGTTATGTTCTGCTTTTTGTTAATTTCAGTTTTTGTTAATTTCAAGGGCTGTAGGCCTTCCTGAGTTCTGAAACACCCTTTGAGATCGGGAAACACTAAGAGACCAGGAAGGCCGTCCTAGGAAGGGTGGGCTCGAGGAGGCCGGATGGGGCTTTCCCCAGCTCTGCTGGCTAGAATGCATGAATATGAATGAGTGGTGATCCTGGTATGAAAGTATTTATTGTGTGAAAGGTCTATAGGAATAGTCGTGAATGAATCTGTGATATTAGGCTAGGTTATTTGTTATTAGGCTAGGAATGTAGTACGTAGGTAAAGCTCGCGATAGGCAGTGAAGGATATCCAGTACTCACCCTGTCTCAGTCACTCCAAACAAGATATGGACCAAACTAATGAAAGACATGGCAACCAATAATGGGAAGACCCCAAGTTATAAGAAGAGGTGAGCCAGTACCTAGGTGCCATGAACTCCTGTCCCTAACATGTACTGCATCCCATGAAAACCTGGCACCTCCACGTGGTCCATCCCGGGCACACTCGATGAGTGTGGCTAACGCCAGAGGGGACAGGAGGGCCTGCTGTATCATCAAGAAAGAGTGAGGGAAATCCACTACTGCCGCAATCTTCAAGACATGCCCGATTGTATTGGGCCAAAATGGCCCCAGAAACAGTCGAACCCACTCTGATACAGCAGACCACACCACCTATTTAAATACAAATCATTCTGATATATTTGCCCAACTAAGCAGCATCCAGTATCCATACCACGAAACTATACAAATCATTCTGATCTATTAGTCCAGCTAATCTGAATTTTAACTAAGGGATTGACTGCTTGATGTTATGTATTTTTGAGATGCGAGCTTGCGAGCATCCAGACTACCAAACTATACAAGTCATTCTGACCTATATGTTCAACTAATCTGAATTTTTACAAAAGGATTGACTACTTGATGTTATGTACTTTTGAGATGCGAGCTTGCGAGCATCCAGACCACCAAACTACACAAATCATTCTGATCTATTTGCAGCTGACATGGATCAATGCAAATTGAGGCGACAATTTATTCAAAAGAACTTATTAGTGCAAAAAGACTATGGGGGAACGTAGTTACAATTAAGCTCGGTAGGGGCGCGCACAGCGGGACATGTTGTGTACGCAACATCAAGTGGACTTCATTGGAGATCAGCAAACACAGATCTACAACTCAACAAGAGGTGGACAACTGACGAACAGCAAATGGATCAACCACCACCTTTGAGTATTAATAAGATGGAGGGATATTGCTCTGAATTCAACGCTGTTTCCCTGTCAAGGCATACAGCATAGACTACAGTCGAGTTGGCTTTGCATTTGACCCGCCCCCGCTACGCTTTTGGTTTATTATTTCCAATAATAAGCCTATGTGATCGTGTAGCAAAAAATTTTTATAACCCCCCCCCCCCTCCCCTCAAACTTTGTCACTTTACGTTTCAAGGTGCGTAGAATCCAAATTTGAAATGTCCGTCCGCCGTTCGCCGTCCTTAAAAGGCCTTTAGAATTGAATAAAAGGCCTTAGAATTGACTTAAAAAATCTGTTCTTTCGCACATAGACTCCACTTGGAATCTAGCTGGTCCTAACTTCTCGCCAGCTCGATCGCTCCACACCCATGGGTGCTATGAGCCAAAAATAGGTGAAAAAGTGTCTTTTTTTGTGTATATTTCAAGTTGTATAGAAATTGGAGATTTATGAATGAAAAGAAAATGTTAGCTATTAATTTTATGGAAAAAACGTATTCTAAATGATACTCTTCTATTCAAAAAGAGATTTTGGATTTTAGGCTATTTTTTGCAATTTTATAGATTTTGTAAAACAAAATTTAATGAAGTTCAAGTTTTTAGCATAATTTCGTACATAAATTGTTGAATGTTCTATTTCATAGTTGATAAACTTTATTTGACCAATCTTATGCTACAAAATATCAATTTAACGATTCTTAGCCATTTTCAGTGATTTTGTCAGCACAGTTTTTGAAATTTGACCAATTAAATGATATCAATATACAATATAGGTAACACTTTTATGTGTTGGAAAGATGACTTGGTAATAAATTGTTATGTTTATCAACTATATTAAAAAGTGTAAAATTGTGAGATTCCGCTGCTGTAATGGATTGAACCCATTTGTGAGGTCCGAAGCTCCGAGTTCCGATACTAAATATACTATAAGCGGCGTTTAATAATTATGGACCAGAGATCTACGTAGAAGGGCTGTCTAATACATAAATAATAAACCTTTGTGTAATAATTTGCAGCGTTTTTCAAATTCAAATGACAAAGCAGTTTATTGTAATTTGAGTTTTTTTTAATATTACTTATTATTGTTACATTACATAACTGTCTAAATGTTAGTATGTACATACTTTGGTTCCCAAATCTTGGTGCCTCCTATTTCTTTTTGTAAATAAGTAATCCTATCATGTCCTGCATACCTTCCTCTTCATCTTCCCCTTACTTCTCCTAACTATAAGAACTACGAAATTAGTTGAATCAAATGTGAAGTTTAAATTATCAAGTGACATTTAGCCTCTTATTTTTATACACTGGTGCCTCCATCTGAAGTTTAGCCCACTACAGCACGCAAATTTCGCTTTGTGATTTAGGTTTGTTGATGACCTTTTTTTTGTCCAGTTGGTCTTATTTGAACCATTACAATTTCTATCTAAATCAATGAAGAAAGTTATTATTATTTTCAAATTTATACCCTTAGGTAAATATAACCCCTCGTAGATAATTCAAAGTGAAGCCAAGATCATACACACACATTTCAGGGAAAACCCCCACCAATGTGCGATTTTTTATCCAAACTTCATCTAGCAGATTCAGAGAAAATATGTAGTGTTGGTCGATCCAAAGGTTCAGTAGCAATTGAAAATGATAAAACTGAGATTGTATAGCTTAATCTCTGATTTTATGCATATCTTACATAGTTATCATTAACTTTAATCCCCATTCATCAACTGATCAGTGTTCGGCCATTTTGCCCCTGGTCAATTCCTAGACCAAACGACAGTAGTGGCACCTATGGTTTGACTGCCTGAAACATCACTAATGGCCCTCCATCTTATTCAATACTCAAAGACAACGGGAGAAATTCTGACGAACAGCAAATGGAATCACCACCACCGATTTATAGTATCCATCCTTGCTAGTGATAAGCTGATAAGAACAAGTACCGTTTATGTGGTTCATGTTATTAGACACTCTAAACTTTACTATTATTTAAATTTATATTATTTAACTTTAACTAATAATTAATTCAGTCCGTCCTTCTTATCCACCTGTACCCCTTTGTCCAGAACTCGTCAATTGCTAATTCACATTTCGAACTGCTGCGTCAATAGAAAGCGCTCATCCCAAGTCCGTAAACAAACAGGTCAACTTCGATTGATGAGATTTCGTTGTTTGGATAAACGAAGATTAGTATCGTGTACCCAACGTTTCAAATTCAATTTATTTCACTTCTCACGTTCGCGTTGTGTCTGCTTTAAATTACTTTACCCACCGCGGAGATAACGATGGATTCATCTGCCGTTCACGGTGTTACAGCAATCGACACGATTCAAGGTAAACAACATCATATACCTATAGTTGTAGTAGGTACCTAACATGATATTATAGTATGAGGTAGGTAAACTGTATCCGATGCATTGTTACACGCAACCTTCCCAACATAGTGTATTCGGGTACAGGTCATCTCGTCCGAAGTATTATAGTAAGGTGTTGTTCGGTTCCTTAATAAGCCCCCCTCGGGTGAAAAGTGTGAGGCATGTGTCAACTCGTCCGTCAAGAGGTCAGACCAGTACAGTATCAATTCAGTGATAACTCGGCAATGGTTACGTGCTGTTCTTCTCTGCATAGTAAGCTGTTCCGTGAAGAAAAATCGAATTTTGAAATAACGGACATGACGAAACCAGTTGTCGCCTCTACCTGGCTCACGATTCATTAATAATGTACCTAAATTCCATAAATTAAATTGGTTGAAACTTATGTAGAAATTATGCAGGCAAAAATGTTGCCACATTCTCTAATTAAAAATCCAGAGAGATGTTACATATAGGTTTTAAATATGCTTCCCTAACTCAGCAGCAACCAGGCTGTCATGGTTTATTGCAGTTGGAAATAGTGTAGAATTAACCCATAGGATTAAGCGTAACAAAATTCTATTTGTAAGGTGTAAATCAAGCATTTTAATTTCTCCCTTGATGGGAAAAACAAAAGATCATGGATGGGTCATTCTCATATAATTTGACCAATCGGCTTTTCTGGACCCTGCAAGTTGGGGAAAAAAATAAAGCAACTTTTTGAATAAAATTTGATCTGGAATGTTACTATAGATGTTCAGAATAACAAATTTGGGCATCACTTGTCAGTTTTAGCGAATTTTTGAAGAAAATTAAGCTATTGCTCTCGCCTCAAAATTTGTAGAATGTGAATTTTTGAAAAAATTTTATGCAGAAATCCGTTTCAGGCTATTCTGAATCATATTCTGAAGTTTAACGCATTTTTTTATGTATGTATGTATGTATGTATATATGTATATATGTATATATGTATGTATATATGTATGTATGTGTCATTCCAGACGATAACTGTCCGTAGAATTGTGCTAGAAACTTCAAACAAATTTTAAAATGTTAAGGACACGAAACGAAAGTTCAAGTTCGTTGGCCAGCATGATCGGATTACATCTTCGGGTTGAAATTTTCAAAAATGTAGTCAAAAATTTCAAAATAGCCTGTTTTTTGCGATTTGTTGTGCGAAATAATTTTTTCAGCATACTAACATGTGGTATATTCGGAATCAGCGTAAAATTTCCTATAAGAGTATGTATCAAGCTTTCAAAAATTTCAAAGTTGAAAATCCAGTCAAAAATCGAAATAATGCCGTTCGCTAGTTGTAAAAATCGGTAATATTTGCATGAAACATTGTCCAAATTCAGATTGAACTACTCTTATGGAATAAGAGCGACTGAATGTCGAAGATTTCTTCAAAAATTCGCTCATGGGGTCATGCTGCATGACTGGACTTTTTCAGTATTACTTTATTTTTATAAATTTTGAACGTTTGAACTCAAAAGGAAGTTTTGTCACGAGTGTTACCGTACAAAAAAAGGCTGAATGGAGCAAAATGCTGCATGGTACACGTCTTCGAGCTCTGAAAACCATTCAGCAAACTATGAATTTCTAAACTAAATTTAGAATAAGAAGAAAAGCTGTCGCAAATTGATTTAAATCTATTTATTGTACCCAAAAACTGTTATGGGGACCTATTCACAGTAACACTCGTGACAGGTGCAGTAGATCGAAGAAAACAATTCTTGATTGCGAACGTTTTCGACATGTCTTTGCTTTGTTACATTAAAATAAAAACTGTCACGAAAAAGTGTCCTCGAAAAGCGTTACCTACATTTTGACATGGATATGTCTTTTGGCTGGGGGTCAAGGAATTTTTCGTTCACACTTTTAACATGTATCATGTTTTAGCCCTGGGGTCCTAGCAATTTTTGCGAGTCAATTTTTTTCCGCCAACGAAACATATAGTGTTACAGTGATTTCCGCCTACAACCGAGTCGTTGCTAGGGAAATGGTACTTCGTCGTTTTTCATCCCACAAAATTCGTTGACCATTCGTTCGAAAGCTCTCGATTTATCCAACAATATTATGTTAACTACTGCGAAGTGCGTGTCCAACAAACTGAGTTATGAGCATGGTTATATAAATAATTGTTTACACACAGGTGATTATTCTCAATAATTGATATTGTGAACATGATTGCAACCGCTTGGAATCGAGGAGAAAACATGATACATGGTTGAAATTTTTGGTTCTAGAACAGAAATAAGCATCGTTTACCTAGCTTCACCGGGTTTTTTCCCGACCGGCACAATGTATCATGTTTTAGCCCTGGGGTCCCAGCAAATTTTGCGAGTCAATTTTTTTCCGCGCACGAAAAAAATTACAGTGATTTCCGCTTACAACCGAGTCGTTGCTGGGGAAATGATACTTCGTCGTTTTTCATCCCACAAAATTCGTTGACCATTCGTTCGAAAGCTCTCGATTTATCCAACAATATTATGTTAACTACTGCGAAGTGCGTGTCCAACAAACTGAGTTATGAGCATGGTTATATAAATAATTGTTTACACACAGGTGATCATTCTCAATATTGATATTGTGAACATGATTGCAACCGCTTGGAATCGAGGAGAAAACATGATACATGGTTGAAATTTTTGGTTCTAGAACAGAAATTTATGTAGGAACTTATAAAGTCAGATTTGTCGTAGTTTTTTCTATTGATTTTCACGTACAACCAAGGCGTTACTAGGGAAGAGTAACTCCCATAGTTTTCATAGTAGGAAAATCGTTCGCCACTTTTTGGAATGCTCTCATTTTATCACGGCATTTCATGACCTCTAAGCCATTGTAGTGTCAAGGAATGCTGATTTATTACTCTAAGTTAAAAACTAATATTATTTGTAACCATAATGGAATAATCTTGTGAAATGAAGGCACTACATGGTTGGTATACAATTGAGTAGTAGGTACCAACTGTTAAGCAGTAGGTACTAGACATATCCATGATCTTTTGTTTTTCCCATCAAGGGAGAAATTAAAATGCTTGATTTATAAATAAGTAAAATTCCATTAAAAACCTGATAAATTTGATTCTCCACACAGAATGCAATGCTCCTTTCATAGTCACTTGACTGTGGGTGCGAGGACGGGTAGTTTCTCGCAGCACATTCATATGAGGTTATAGTGAAAAGGTTTTATAGATCAGGATTTAGATTAAAAACATGGCGTTAAGCTAGCCCAGCAGTTTGTTTGGTACATCAACAACACAGGTGGCACTGTCAAAATTCTTTCTAAAAACCTTGTGTAGGAAAGTTAGGTTTTGACATGGATATGTCTTTGCTCTGGGGGGTCAACCAAAAATTTCCGTGATGCAAAATTTGTGTCACAATTTCAGTGTTTTTCACGTACAACCCAGCCGTTGATAGGGGAATGGAACTTCCGCAGTTTTCATCGCACAAAAATCGTTCGCCACTCGTTGGAAAGCGCTTGATTTATGTGATAAATGTCCACATCTTAAGCTACCAATTTCCCCTTCCTTACGTACCTAGCTACATTCCAAAACTAAGTTGATTGGACTATAAACAATTTTAATAAGCCGGTTACAATATTAACGTAAAGCAATAGCATCATTTGCTCCTCTCCATAGGAAACATTTTCATCCTCTTGACAACAGTCGAGGACAACCGTTATGAAATCCCCAATCAAAGACATATCCATGTAACATGGTATCTGCTTGTAAAGCGGATAGTGGAACTCATTTACGAGTTTCTGGGAATGTGTGGGTTTTGTTTTGCAGTTTTTAAGTAGCCGATAAGAAACAAGAAAGTTACGAAACAGCATTTCGGCTATTAGTTGATGAATGTTCATCTGTAAGTGAGTAGTATAGTAGTCGATTTTGAGGTTGCCATCCACCAGGCAGCAAAAAATGTACTCAAGTGTACTTTACTAGGCTGTACATTTCACCTGACACAAGCCTGGTGGCGCAAAATTCAACATTTAGGGTTGGCCTGCATTTATGTTTAAGGTTTGTCCGAGTTTTATGTTCGTTATATGTGGCAGCGGACGAGCTGACATTACCCATCCAAAGCGTGATGTCAGCTCGTTCGGAGGTTAGGATTAACGAAACCAGACGAGCTGACGAATTCCCCATCGGACGAATTGACACTTTAATCGGACGAGCTGACCGGATTCCGTGTATTCAACTTCCCGATGATCTTGCTACTAGCATTTTTCCATGAAAAATTAATTTTTTAACGATATTTGGCTAACCTCAAAGTTTTTCAAGTAATGGACAGAATGAAGGTCGCCACCTATCACCTAAGTAGGTATATAATTTCAATCTACCAATAAAATGATTTTATAAGGTAAGTAGGTAACTTGATACCTTTGAAGAAATGGTACTAGTGCATTATAGGGCCGGAAGGTTCGATTATTGAGATAATCGAAATATGCAATTATGTATCGATTGTACTCCGTTCGAGGTTTCGTCCTTTTCCCGGACGCCGGCCATATTTGCTTTACGGACAGTCGTTGTTGTCGTGTTGTTTTCTCGTCGAATCATGGATTTTATATCTTTCAAATCTCTCGTGCGCGATGTCAATAGTGAATCCACTGCAGCTCAGTTTTTGCAAAAAGTCCGAGTCATATTAACCGAAGTGTTGTGCACGAGCAACCACATCAAGTTACCAATCCCTTAGTAGAAATGCAGATTAGTGGACATGTAGATCAGAATGAAGTGTATAGTTTGGTGGTGTGGATGCTAGCATCTCAAAAATACACAATATCAAGTAGTCAATCCCTACCTAACCCTACAGTAGAAATGAAAAAACACTAGAAACTGTAGGAATTAGAAATGATTGATTCCTACCAGTTAAAATGAAAAAAACAGTAGAAATTATAAAACCGCTGGAAAACGGCGGAATATCGAATGTGTACCTACTGATTGAAACATAATCGCATATTTCGATTATCTCAATAATCGAACCTTCCGGCCCTATAATGCACTAGTACCAAAGAAGTTAAATTAGAAAAAGTAATCGGTCATGTAGCATGGCTAAGAGAGCGAATTTTCAAAGAAAAGTGAATAAAACTGAGGGGACAGCCGTGTGTCGAAACCGCAGGAAATTTCAGGTCACGCAGCCGATCTCTTACATATTTGGTTAATTGTAGGCATTTTCTCCTAAAAATAGATTTTTCTCAATTATGTACGAATCAGAGATCTGGGAGTGGTCTCAATCGACTCAGCGCTGAAAAATACTTCGGATATTCCTTCCAATACTACTTAGAAAACATGTATCAAATGTCTAACAAAAATACGTATCAAGATATGTATCAAAATGTCTATCAAATACTAACAAATGTCAATCAGAATAGAAACGCTGAATTTCACATGAATTTTCAACGAAATTAGGAATAACTCTGAAAGCGTATCTTCAAGCATGAACAAATTTCATGTACTACTTAGTACTGGAGTAATGAAAATAATGTGTGATTTTGGTGGGTACTCACCGTAAATATCGGAACTTATGTCAAATGATTGACAAAAATGCATTTTTTCCCATGAAATTTGAACGAAAGTAGCAATAACTCTGAAAGTACATCTTTAAATTGGATAAAACTTCGAGCACTACGTATTACTGATGTATTGAGTGTAATGCAAGATTTGGTTGCGTGCTCATTGCGAATATCGGAACCTATGTAAATTATAATTGACAGAAACGCTGTTTTTCCCAAGAAATTTTAACGAAATTCAATTCAAAGGGAATAACACCTTTTAGACTACGACACCTTATTTAGACTGTGACACCTCGCATGTAGTATTGTCAAAATTTAAACCGTTATGGCCATTTTCTCCTAAAAATAGATTTTTCTCGTTATTTATGAATCTCGAAGATCTACAAGTTGTCGCAATCGACAGCGTTTTTAGATATTTTTGGTGCCTTACTGTCAAAATTTAGTCAGTTATCGGCATTTTTCACCTATCAATAGATTTTTCCAACTTATACGAATCTTGGAAATCTGGGAGTGGTCGCAATCGACTCAGCGCTGAAAAATAATTCAACTGTGACACCCCACACATGCCCTATTGCAAAAAAAAAATAAAAAAAAAAAAAAAAATAATAATAATAATTAAAAATAAAGCATTTTTTGGGATGCTAAATTGTAAATTTGAACCTGAAATTCTGGAGCGATCAGGCTCGCCAACGAACTCGACCTCTTTTCTGCCAAGACAAATTTTTACGCCGTACTTGAGGTGGAGTTATCTTCTGGAAATACACCATATAAATATGTTTAAATATAAAATCTAGGTTGTGTTATTTGATGTTTGAAACGGATTCGTAAGGGGTCCCCGCTCCCTCCCTCACACTTTAAAATTTGAAGCTCTTATTTTCTTTGCGAATTCGCTAAAAGAAGAAAAAAGAGAAGTTAGCATAGATAATAGAGATTTGGTGACCACTAACGTACCCTTAACGTCACCCTAACGTACCCAAGAGTACGTGACCTTGAGGGGACGTTAGCAACGTCGTACGTTAGAATGGCTCATTTAACGTCACCCGTTTGGGGACCTAAAGGCACACGACACCAGCCTAACCTTCCTGTAAATGTAACACTACTGGGCACCTCAGAATTACTCGAATAGTGGTGAAGTAAATATAATAGTTTTTATTTTCAAATGCCTCATTACCAACTAATTATGTTGATGTAGAGGTTAGGTTTTTGAACACCCCTTAAACTTGGTTATTTTACGTTTCAAGTCGCGTAGGAACCGAATCTGCTAGGTATTTGAAGATCGCCTTCGCTGTCTAGCTATATTAGCCTTCAACTCAACCGAAAAAATCCGTTCTTTTGCACACAGGCTCTATTTGGTCGATCAGAGCATTTTTTCTATTATTATTTCACATATTTTAAATGAGAAAACTGTGGTAAAGAACTCTTACCACCTCCTCGCAGTATTGCTCTTAGTTTGCCTGATCTCTCAGCTATTTTCTCGTGAACATTGTCAGGTTCATTGTCATAGAGATAATATACTTTTTCATACTTGTACGGAAAACCCAAAAACATGAAGTTCGTAACGACTAAGTGCCTTTGAGTGCAACTAAACTGCGGTGTTCCACACTTGGGGCTTACTATCTTTGCATTATCTATCCATGCCCTGTTTAGGAATTGAAAACTAAACATGAGAAATTAGCCCATATTTTTACTGAAACTAACATGAAATTCGAATTCAGGATTGATAATCGGTGTTTCATATCGAAATGAAGAAATTTATTAGTCAACCAGTGGACAACAAGACAGCTGGCGGAAAAATATCGCGTTGCCCAACCACCGTTACCGTCACATAAAAATTAAGGCAACTGTTCTCAAGGTTCCATTTGGCTTTGCATCTTCATTTGCTCCCTCAAGATTACGGTAACGGGTGACGTTAAGTTGAAGTCGCCAAAAACTCTCTATTCTCTTATAAATAATTTTACTCTGTGACAAAGGTAGTGATGTGCGGTAGTGATGCGATCTTTGTTGTAGCTATTCCAACCTGCTCCAGGTCTCCTCGCGGAACGGTTCGAAATTACCGATCGAGTTCCGCCCTACAAACTATAACTATTGGAACGCTGTCTCACGTTGAAAGTGCGGTTGGGCGGGTGAGAGGCTCACCACCCCAGTGTGGGACTTCGACACAACTACTCCAATTCAAAAACACTGGGAATTCTCAATTTCAGTTCTATTTCGATGAAATTTAAAGGGAATCTGTGGATTAGCTGCTAGATGGTTTCCTATAAATTTCATTGCAATTGAATCAATAATGACATGTGTGCAAGCTCATATGTGAATTCCGGGTGTAGTTCTGTGTGTCCCGAATTTCAAACCAATGCATATCTACCATTAACCTATCAAAAAAAGAATTAGACGACTGTTTCGGAAACCCCGGAACCTCCTATTTGCCACTGTTTCATGATAAATTAACTTTCTTCTTTGGGCGCTAGGGCCCTGACCGGCTCCAATGGGAGCTTTGTGCCTCCCTCCCTCTCCCCCACCTCATGTTTTGCCCTCCTTCCCAGCCCTTTTGCCTGGTCCCAGAGACATGTACATGACTCTCGAACTTCCATTCCAAATTATTGACTTTATCCACTTTAAAAGATATGAATACAAGCATTGTAACAGACATATCGCCCCCAGAGGTGCAGTGGGGCCTAAGTCCGCACTCATAGTGAGAGGGGGGTGTGACAGTACCATAAGAGATAGCATACTGTCTGTCCGCGATGAGAATGCCGAGGCACAGGTAGAGAGAGGGAACCCTTCCCCCCGCGACTCTCCAAGGCGAGGGACGAAGGAAAACACCAATGTACTACCTGTCTCACTTTCAAGTACTGATACCGTTGATTCTTGCCGTTGACTCATTCCTTTCTACTCTCTCGTTGACAAACAAGATGACTCATTACATTAATAATATAGTATACGTATGTAGGTATTATATTATATTAATTTACTGACGTAAATATTCACTGTATACAGGGTGAACACTAAGTTTTACAAACTTCTGGACTCAATATTCTAGAGCTCATTTCCGAGTTTTTAATGGTTTTAGTGATTTTTAAGCGCATTATTTGAAATTTGAGCACTTTTTGCGCGCGCCGAAATTTCTAATGTTCAAATTTATGGCATTTTAAGTTTTTAAAATCATTTTCAGCAGATGAGATGAATTTTTAGCTGTTTTTTCCGCCATTTTTAGCTGTTTTTTGCGATTTTTTGAAATTTGTGCACTTTTTGCGTGCGCCAAAATTTTTAACGTTAAAATTTATGGCATTTAAACGTAATTAGTATACGACGTAATCATTCGGTAGTGGATGGGGAAGGAAGGGGTGCCGCAAACTTGGTGAAAGGGTAGTAGCGAAGTTTGGCTGCTCAGGGCGGTAGGGTGGGGACAGGTCACCTCGGCATTCTCATCGCGGACAGACAGTATGTGCTATGTTCGGAGAAGATGGTTTTCCGGTTCTCGGATCCTCATCTATCGCCAACCACAGCATTTCAAAAACTTGAGCAGGACGCCTGGTGTGGGAGCGATGGACACGCATTCTCTTGGATCTTTCGGGAACTGTCACAGCATATTATTGTGCGTTTGCTCTATCATTGCTGAAATATGATGTTGATGGCAATCAAAATATTTATTTATTCATCTTGTCATCTTCCTCGACTTAAACCTCCTTCTTTCCTTCATGCCTAGTGGCCTGCATGGAAGAAACACTAGACTATGACCAAAAAAAAAAAAAAAAAAAAAAAAGGATTCCTTGGTATTTCAAATACATCTAAGTACACTGAACTGAAATCACTATAATTTGATTGGTTAGCAGTTTTCCTCTTGTGGTGGAACGTGATGAGCAATAAACTTCAGATTTTCGGAACATCCTTGTATCTTAAACCGCCTCTGTTACTATAACCATCTCCTGTTCGTATATATTAAATGAAAATATCTTTACAGATCCAGGAGTGACCATCAAAGAGGAACTAGACGCTTCCAACTCATCTCCTGCGGCCACGTCACCTCAGCCCAAACTTTGGCTCTCAGCTAAGGATGAGCCAACGAGCTCCACTTCAGGTAACAGATCCTTTGCTAGCCATAACACTTGTCTATACTTGAATGGCCCACTACGGGAATATCCGCCTCCTCTCATCACACCCAAATTGATATCTAATTGTTTTTAACCTGATCGCTCCCAAGGCCGTGTTTAAGCGCAAAACAACAGCGTCGCCGTCGTACCAGGCCCGTGTTTAAGCGCAAAACTCCGATACAGCCCCTGGTCCCAGGGCCGTGTTTATGCGCGAGCCGCACCATCACACGATCTGAACTCCTCTGCCATCTATCTGCGAGACTAATGAACTTATTTTTTAGATAGTGTTTACTTGGGTATCCGAGAGACATCGTTGACGTCATAATCGGCCTTGTTAGTTTTAGTGTCACTCGGAAGATCGCAGAAAGATCAGAATGTAAACATCAGAAATCAGAAACTAATGAGAAAGAGGGATGGGAAACACACTTATTCTCCTTTGCAAAACAATAAACAACTATAGTGTATTCCGTTTATTCATAAGCTGAATCGTAATCTTAATGTCTATATTCAGATGTTGAAAATAGAAATATATAAACAAAAAAGACAATGTAACTAGCGAAACATTGTTTGGTTACCTATGAGTTATGATGAAACTTAATCCACAAAAAGATTAAAAAAAACGGGAAAAAACTTGTATTTCAAAGAAAAACATTAAGTGAACACTTTGCTTGTCTAAATGTAACATGAAGTATGACGGGATTGGCGAAAATAGAGGGGCGAACGCAGTGCGAAACCGTCGGGAAAAGGCTGAAAAAGCTTGGGCTAGAGGGTGGGACGGCACCACAGTGTCTCGGGCTGCAGCGGGAGACGGGCGCGCGATCGCTCGGTAGCTATCAGGTTAAGCATTGTAGATATAATTGCCAATTTAAGGATTGGTTGGTTCAAGATGCTCCAAAATCCGTAATAGGCAATTTTTATGTTACTTTGTTTAGTTTTGTTAGTTGTTGCTTTTTTGTTGCCTATGTGTTCAATTTGTTTATATTCTAGGCTATGGCAAGAATTAGGGGAAAAAAGCATGAGAAATTCCTTTGTTCTTTCAAACACACTATAACGCCCCACGTTGGGCGCCAGTTTAACATAACACCACTTTGGGCGGCCCCAGCCTAGCTCAGTGGAGTGGGTCTTCAAATTTAAATTCCCAATTTTTAATGATAAAAGAAAATTAAGTAAAGAAAATAAAGGGAGAGATAGCCAGAATAATAATTATTATACTTCTGTGTTGAGCGCCACTAATTTCCAATTTTTGAGTTTTTAATTTAGGGGAAAAATAAAAATTAGAACGAAACCCCTAATGAAACACCAGCCGAAATCATAAAAATAACTTTGGGAGAGAAGGTCACTGAAAAGAAGCGATTGCCTTTAAATTTAAATAAACGGAACAAATGCGGCGTCTGGCGTTCGGAGAGCGACGGAGAATTTTAAATTGAACCTGAGTCCGTCGACTTGAACGGGGTGCGCAAGAACCCCATAAACCTCATAGAGAGTATGGGGTAGGCTGGACCGCAGGCCCAGGGATTCTCATCCTGGCGATTTAAGACAATACCTTTACAACGGGCGAAAATGGGTTCTTCTTTACAGGAAAAATACCTAAAAATCCATAATAGAAAATGATACACGTTCTATCTGGGATCGTGACGAAACTGTGACGTCACAAAAGGAAAAAAAATATTGGATGCAATTTACAGAGCGTTGATAAACTTAGGGGAAAAAAAAAATACATTAGGTTCATTTCTAGAAAAAACGAAATAAGTCGGCAAAATTAAATAAGGGTACCTACATGATTTCTAAAACTGAAATTTTACAGTTTGGTTCACTGGGTAAACTCCCACGTGAACGATTTGGTTCGTAATTTAAAAACCACTGCAAATTATTTCACAAAGGTTTATTATTTTTTCAATTGAGTATGATCGTAGTTTTAGTTGGCTTGCGTATGTCATAAGGCCCGTCCAGACTCCTAGTTTCCACAACCTATACTCCTATAATTATATACGCATGTTTATATTTCTCGATTTGAGCTCCTATCTATTCAAATAGTTATTGCCTTAATAATATCATTATCTAAGTACGTACGAAAAGTATAGAGGATATGTTATTAAATATGCGTAGGAAAAGCATTGGTATGAACACACAAATATGACCTAGAAAAAACATATATTCATGCCTCAAAGGCCCTCCTACCCACCTCATGGTGCCGCGGTGTATTATATGGGTATAACACGTAAAAGTAATAAATATCCATTCTCCTACACCCGTCTGCTACGGCCCTGGTCACCCCAGACACCACAAGGTGTCGCGACGCCTCCTCTCACTCCACCCCCCGCTCACCCCCCTCACCACCCACCGTGACCCCCTGCCAAGCGTGCCAGGCGGCGTGCGTGCGTGCGTAAGTCTAACACTCAAATCCTCAAAAAAGACACTTTTTCGCCCGTTTTTGGCCCATAGCATCTATGCGAGTAAAGCGATCAGGATGGTTAAACGTTAGGACCAACTAGACCCCAAATGGAGTCTATGTGCGAAATAACGGGTTTTCTAAGTCAATTCTTAGGCCTTTTATGGCCCGGACTGCGAACGGCAGACGGACATTTCAAATTTGGATTCTACGCACCTTGAAACGTAAAGTGACGAAGTTTGAGGGGGGGTTATAAAATTTTTTTGCTACTCGATCACATAGGCTTATTATTGGAAATAATAAACCAAAAGTGAAATGTCGGAATAGATACAATTTTCAGATCGTTTATAATTATACCAGGCGATTAAAAAGAACAGTGAAAAAGAAATTAAAAATTTAGCTTTCAATAAATTTTTTAGTGCACGTGGACCCAGCAAAACATTCCAAATTTTACAATAAATAAATTTACCTGTAGGACGAATTTGGTTGAATACAAGTTCAATACGACCAGGGACTGGTCAGAACCATCAAAGCAGCGATTATCCTGCGGGTGGCAGGTGAGTTTTTTTCCAATGGAAAAACGAATTCCCATCGATTCGTCGATTAAATTTCGCACGGAATCCTGCTTGGCAGAGGCGACTGGAGTCAGAGCGGAACTAACCTGATCTCGAATCTTCGGGCAGGTGTGAAGGAGTTTATCTCCGGGTCAGTCGGCCCAGCTCCCCAGTGCATTGGTAAACATAAACATCTTGTTACAATGTAACAACACTAAGGGCTGGTTTACCAATCACATTTATCCAATGGATGAAGGGGATTTATCTTAGGGATAGCGTTATCCGCCAGCTAACACAGTAGGGGGTTAAACCCTATCTGGCGTTTTAATTTATCTGGTCCCTGGACGGCTGGATAACAATTATAACTGGAGGTTAATGAGATATCTAGAGCTTTCTAACCTCAAACAAGTTTATTTATTTACAAAAATCTTATTTGAATCTCAACTTTGTCTTTATTTTTGTACCTTCCAATGGATATATTTGGGGGTTTGTCTTCAAATAGCAGTAACGGCAAAGATTCTATCGTAGCATAATTCGTTGAATGGAAAAGAAGACCTTAAAGATAAGATCACCTACTAATATGGGACAAGTGCCAATTTTTATTGAGGTATCGGTCGGACAAAGATACCGTTCTTTACATTCTAACATAAATCGAAGATGAAATTAAGTCCACAACTTGCTGATCACAATATTTCATTCATAATAATTCAGGTTGTAATATCGCTATCCGTATAAATATGTGTTTCTCTCTCTAGAAATGAAGCAAACAAACGTCAAAAATGTGGTGGTTTCTTATTTGCCGAGCTTTATGACGTGATGGACACTGTTGTGGAAATAACGTCAGATCCAGTTTTGACATTGAAAATGTCTTAGTCAACGGGTCAGCCGGAAATTTTGTTATGCAAAGAATAAAACGTCACGTAACCTATAAACAAGTTAGGTGTTGTTATGATTGTGTTTACTAGCAGTGAAATCAGTCATTTAATTAACATAATGTACGTTTATTTAGAACATTAACGACAGGTGTTATTACTGAGACATTTTCAATGCTCATAGCTCTTCTCTCATAAGAAAGTATTTTTTTAATAGTCGATCCATGAGGAAAATGTAGCTCCTACTCTACTCTGTGGTAGCTCCATGTGTAAATTGCCCTTATTGTGTCGCCTACGGACACCAATGAGGATGCTAACGGTGCTATCTGTCACACAGAATTTATCTGAGGGATAATTATATCCGCTAGGTAATTCGGCATTAATAAATGACTCACATTCTTTATCTGGAGTGTAGCGCTATATTCAGTATGGCTAACCTGCAGTTAATATAAATAATTATTAAATCAGCCCTAAGCATTATTGAACTAAAATCACTTGAAATCAAAAGTAATAAGAATTGTATTTATTTATTTTTATTATGCCAGTATTGGCAACAAAGCAAAAGTAACTGGGATGCATACCGTTCCCAGCAATGCGTGCCTCCACCCTTGGCCGACCAAAACCATGTTGTTGGTCCAGCACAGAACCCCATATCAAGGTCAAATGTTTCTCCACTCGTACCTTCTTGTTCAAAAGGGATAACTTTAAACTTTTGGCATTTCAAGTACCACATCTCAAATGAGTTTTCTCGCAACTGCTAGTGTGAGAATCCGCTGAATAAATTCTCAATGGTATACTGCAATCAGTGGCGTAGCTAAGTCATTTCTAATGGATGAATCATTCTTTTTGGTAAAATATACCTAGGTTAATTGGAAAAATAGATCTGAATGATGTTGTATAGGTAGTTTGGTGGTCTGGATGCTCGCAAGCTCGCATCTCAAAAAACTCCTAAATCAATCCTTTTGGTAAAATATTGATTAATAGGAAAAATAAATCAAAATCTGTGTTTAGAATCGGAAAATAAATCTGAACCCCCCATTAATATGAGATTACTCTTCGAAAAAAGTAACTCTTTAGAAGATTTAATGAGTGATTTTGATAAGGTAAGCCACACTTATTTATGTGTCGCAAACATAGGTCAAGTTGTATTATTTATTTCAGTTTTAGAAAACTGAAGGGCAGCACTGAGGTTTTCCTCTGTAAAAACACCAGTTCTGCCCATTCATCTCATTATTAGTTCGACACATTCACGTCTTTCTTGTAAATATTAAACAACCTATAGAATCCCAATTCGAGTGAATAGATATAATGGAAGTCAAAATATATATTATATTTGCGTCAAATAAAATTCGTTTTTGACAATCAGGGTTGAATTATTTGTTCATATTTACAGAAAATCCTGTGGTGGGGGGGGGGGGGCTAAAGTTTTTGACTAGTCAAAAACTTTAGTGCTGCCTTTTAAAACCTTAAACTTTAGAACTTTTTAAAACCAAAATTTAGTAATGTGAATCGATTTTAGGATGTTTCAAATTTCAACGATGTGAAAGAAGGGAGTCTAACGATTCCAAACCATATTTTTAAAGTTAAAAAACGATGGTTTGAAGTGGAGAAATCTCGTTTTGAAAAAGGGGGCAGGAATAAAATACACCCAAGGTCAGCCATCTGCTTATCAGTCTTGGATCGATTGATTGGTGCACAGTTCCTACACCTGGGTGTCCTCCTCTGCAACCTGCACTTTTATCATGTGATATTGATTACGATTGTCAGTTGGATAAATCTCTGAGATCATTTTGGGAAACGGAAGAAATAGTGATGATAATTTCTCTTTCATCGGAGGATCAGTATTGTGAACGTTATTTTGCTGATAGTCGAATGGGATTCGACTAGTCTGTGTATTACGAGGCTTCCTTTTAAGGATGGCTAACGTCCTCAGCTAGAATCAACAGGCACCCTAGGATTATATCGTTTTATTAAATTAGAAGTGAAATTCTCTAGAAATCATGAATACCCATAATTATACAGGAAAAATATTCAGGATTACATCGATCAAGGGCATTTGGTTCCAGTGCCTAACCCTTCGCAACATGTAATGTCTCATCATGGAGTTAATAAAACATTGAATTCTGGGGAATTGAAAGTTCGAGTCTTGTTCTCACCGCAGAACGTGATTCAAACAGATCGTTTCTAAATAAAACATTGTACGAGGAATATAAACTACAGGCCGATATAGGTCAGGTTGTCACTCGTTTTCGTCAATACAATATAGCTATTACATTTGATATTAAACAAATGTTATGCATTACGACGACGTTAAATGAAATACGACTGCATCCGGATGGTTGATCTTAGTAACATATATTGTAGCGTTTTTCACCCGACGACCTTGTTCAGGAATGGGAACTGCAACGAATAACATTCGACCTTACTAGCTCTCAGTTTCTAGCCCTAAGAAGACTCATACAGCTAGCTAATGATGAATGTAAAAGTTTCCCAAAAGCAGCTCAGATTCTTCGTGATTCAGTTTTTGATTGTTTATTTGGCGCATCTACGAAATCAGAATCGCGTTAATTATGCAATGAACTTGTTGCAACGTAGAAATCAAGCGGTTTCGACAGGAAAATGGATTAGCTCCTGCCCTGTCGTATTGTATGAAATTTCGAGTGAACCTCATGAATTCATTGACCCTTCATCACCTATTTCTGTTACATAGTATTCTATGATTCAAAACAAATATTGGATTTTCAGCAATTTTGCAGTTTTTTAATCGATTTTTGAGCAAATGTTAATGGAATTCAAGTAAATTTTTCTGCAAATTTTTTATTTGGAGCTATTACAATAGCTTAATTTTCTACAAAAATTCGCCAATAACCCTTTTAGCGAATTTTTGAAGAAAATTAAGCTATTGCTCTCGCCTCAAAATTTGTAGAATGTGAATTTTTGAAAAAAAATTATGCAGAAATCCGTTTCAGGCTATTCTGAATCATATTCTGACGTTTAACGCATTTTTTAATGTATGTATGTATGTATATATGTATGTATATGTGTCATTCCAGACGATAACTGTCCGTAGAATTGTGCTAGAAACTTCAAACAAATTTTAAAATGTTAAGGACACAAAACGAAAGTTCAAGTTCGTTGGCCAGCATGATCGGATTACATCTTCGGGTTGAAATTTTCAAAAATGTAGTCAAAAATTTCAAAATAGCCTGTTTTTTGCAATTTGTTGTGCAAAATAATTTTTTCAGCATACTAACATGTGGTATATTCGGAATCAGCGTAAAATTTCCTATAAGAATATGTATTAAGTTTTCAAAAATTTCAAAGTTGAAAAATCAGTCAAAATCGAAATAATGCCGTTCGCTAGTAGTTGTAAAAATCGGTAATATTTGCATGAAACATTGTCCAAATTCAGATTGAACTACACTTATGGAAGTATCCCTGTATAACCAATCTTAGAACCATGCTGTTTAAAACGTAGGTAGTAGGTGCTTGTTAAAAAAAAAATGTAATCACAACTGATGAGTTTACTCTGTGAAATATTCCGTCCTCCGATTTTCTCGGTCGCTCTCTTTAATGTTTTACGCTCAACTGTTTTAGGACTTGAATTAATAATTTGATTCCATGTTTGTCTATCAAAATCATAAACTAAAATTTCTCTACACGATCAATAGCGGCTGAAATGTCGAAGATTTCTTCAAAAATTCGCTCATGAGGTCATGCTGCATGACTGGACTTTTGTTGACAGGTGTGGAGCCCTATGCCTGTGGTACCTGTGACTACAGATCTAGTTCGATTGATCATCTGAGACAGCACTTACTATCACATACAGGTTTTGTTTTTTTCTCCTTAATAGAATAACTCTAACTTTACTTTATTTACTAATGTCAATGGTGGACTAGATTCCAGAAATTACCCACTGTGTTTACTAAATACAGCAACATTTGTCTCTTCTTTGACAGGGGGGAAGCGCTATGCCTGTGATAGCTGTGACTACAAAGCTAATAGGATTGGTCAACTGAAAAGACACTTACAAAATCATACAGGTTTGTTTATCCTCCTGGCATGTCACTATTTTAAGTTTATCATCTGATATTGATGAGAAATTCCAATGGGGAACTTTCATATGTTGGAATTGCACACTTTTGACTTCAGATTCACTGCACTTGAAAAGCTCGAGTAACAATTTTTAGCACAAAAGACCTTTGTCCAATAAACGGGTAGGAAGATCAAGCGTGACGTAGTAGCCTAAATGAATTTCAAGAGCAATTTTACTGTTATCCATCATGTGACACCTTTTTGGTAAGCTCTTGCTCACATATATCTATTCAGTAAATGAAATTTCCCCTCCTATAATTATCGTATTGCGTCTTTTAATTGTATTAAAATGTTACGTTTCATCATCAGGTGAGAAGCCGTATGCCTGTGATCAATGTGACTACCGAGCTGGCGATCTTTATAAACTGAAACTACACATAAGAACGCACACAGGTTTGTTTCTGTTATTCCTTGATAGAAAAACACTAACATTACTTTCAGGGGGCTCATAAGTCCCTAGTAACAAAACTTTTTGTACCTGTTTCTCTGGAGCCCCCTTATGATATTTTCAACCCCCCCCCCCCCCCCCCTGTCAACTCCAAATACATCCAGTAACCCTTCAGTACTCGCGTCGGGTCCCTGATGACCCGGTCAACTTTCAAGTTCTAATTTCAACGTCTTCCTATCGGTTTTTGCCCCCGACCCTCCTTGTGTTCTCCTAGCTCCTGGAAATGATGTTTAGTCATCTTTCGATCTTTGAACAGGGTACATGTTACTCACAATCACTAATCTGACCCGACGCGAGTGGTAACGTCCGTAGTTTTTACCAGGTGTTGACCCGAGGCGAGTACAACCGTACCTCGCCTCATATGAACTAGGTAATTCATTTTTCATTCAATTTCCTCACGTTTATCAAGTCTATCCCGGTATTTGCTACGAATGAAGATATTAGCAAGTTTACCAAACTGGGTTTTTTGTTTGAAATTGAGCGAAATTCAGCGCGAGCCGACATGTTTTCTGTTGATTTTTACCTACAACCAACGCGTTGCTTGGGAAGTGTAACTCCCTTAGTTTTCATAGCAGGAGAATCGTTCGTCACTTTTAGCGAATTTTTGAAGAAAATTAAGCTATTGCTCTCGCCTCAAAATTTGTAGAATGTGAATTTTTGAAAAATTTTTATGCAGAAATCCGTTTCAGGCTATTCTGAATCATATTCTGAAGTTTAACGCATTTTTTAATGTATGTATATATGTATGTATATATATATGTATGTATGTATATATGTATGTATGTATGTGTCATTCCAGACGATAACTGTCCGTAGAATTGTGCTAGAAACTTCAAACCAATTTTAAAATGTTAAGGACACAAAACGAAAGTTCAAGTTCGTTGGCCAGCATGATCGGATTACATCTTCGGGTTGAAATTTTCAAAAATGTAGTCAAAAATTTCAAAATAGCCCGTTTTTTGCGATTTGTTGTGCGAAATAATTTTTTCAGCATACTAACATGTGGTATATTCGGAATCAGCGTAAAATTTCCTATAAGAATATGTATCAAGTTTTCAAATATTTCAAAGTTGAAAAATCAGTCAAAAATCGAAATAATGCCGTTCACTAGTTGTAAAAATCGGTAATATTTGCTTGAAACATTGTCCAAATTCAGATTGAACTACTCTTATGGAAGTATCCCTGTATAAACAATCCTAGAACCATGCTGTTTAAAACGTAGGTAGTAGGTGCTTGTTAAAAAAAAAAAAAAAAAAAAAAAAAAAAAAAATGTAATCACAACTGATGAGTTTACTCTGTGAAATATTCCGTCCTCCGATTCTCTCGGTCGCTCTCTTTAATGTTTGCTGTACTGTGAAGGAAAGCTGATTTATTATTCTACGATATAAACTAATATTACTAAATAAGCATGATGCGAAAAGAAGGCACTAGTACATGGTAGGTACTATTGAGTTGTAGGTACTTGTAAACAGTAAGTACTAGACAATGCATGGCTATAAAGCTGATTTCTATGGTATTTAATCTCTGAAGCTGAACTTTGAAACAAGGCCTATGTATATAAGACAGGTAGAATATAAGTTCGTGCGGAACAACCATAATCTATACTACTATCTATACTACTGAAATTGAGCTCGTAAGCCATAGAGCCTCTATACCTATACTAATACTTTACTGAAAAATTACGTTTGGAAATAGATATAACCCAAGACAATATTATTTGCATAAAAGCTAAGTGCTTTGCAGTTCCTAACTGGCTGTTCGATTTATTTTGTATTCGTAATAACGTGAAAGATGGCTTACTTTAGGGTCTTGTTTTGCTATTATAAATCATTTTATTCTTCATGTTGGAGGAATTCATTTGTAAACTAGATGTAGGGGTTCAATATTTTAATTGACTCGTCTGCAATTAATCTTCTGGTGGTTCTCAGCATTAAATTGAAAATAGGTAAACTTGGAGAACTGGCAAAATCGAAGGAATTTTTCTGATCAAAGAAAAAATTATGATTGAAGTACTTATGTGAAGTTTTGTATTTTTTTATTAAAGATTATCGATTCCTGTGGCTTGAAATGTGCTTGCTTTATTATTTTTTCCTTTATTAATTTATTTTTTGATAATTTTCATTATGGGTCACCAGTGACCCGACGCCAGTCCTAAAGTGAGTGGACACCACGCGAGTTCTGAAGGGTTAAACGAGTTTCTACTCTGTTCTGCAATTATATATGTATAGTTATAAGCCGCACCTCAACCAAAAGGGTCATTAGAAAGGGACACTGCAAGTGGCTCGATTCCAAGGGGGACCACGTTGCCCTCCATCTCCAAACGGAGTGCCATCACGGCACAGCAAAGTGAAATGAAACTGTGACTAGATTGTACAAAAATATATCACAGATCAGATATCACAGTTCATAGTAGAACTCAGTGGCTCTCAGGTACAACAACAGGGACTGGACCCTGTCTGTTCCAGATAAAACATCAACCCACTGAGGGGGCCGATGGTGGACTTGGAGGTCCATAAGGTGTGAGCAGTCCTCCAGGAAGTGGCGGATGGACAGATCACCCCCACACACCACATCTTGAGCTTCTGCACCAAGCAGGTGTCTGTGGGTAAGACGGGTATGGCCAGTGGCTACCTGGTTGACCACTATTCGGTCCCTCCTTGGAAGTTGGGTAGCGAGTGAGCCCACCGGACACAAGTCCTGAAGGACACCACACAGACCAATGACCTTACCCTGCAATTGCTCATGCCAGTTGGAATTGGCTTTATGTTGCATGTAAGAGATTTGATCCTCAATTTTGACTTTTCATGCCTTTACTTTAGCATATAGAATCAAAAAGTGTTACTTTTGATTTCCTGATGATTATCGCTTACAACCAAATTGTAGCTATGGAACTGTATCTTAGGCATTTATCATCGTACAAAAATCGTTCGCCAGTCGTTGGAAAGCTCTCAATTTACCTAACCGTATTATGTTAACCACTGCGCAGTGCGTGGCCTACAATCTGAGGAATGAGCGTGGTTGTCTGAATAATTGTTTACATACAGGTGATCCTTCTCAGTTAATTTTGTAAACATGATTGCAACCACTATTAGACTGGGAAGTGAAAACATAAAATGTCTCTCAGACGTGTATGCAAGATTTTCGGCATTTATCATCGTACAGAAATCGTTTGCCAGTAGTTGGAATTTCATGGGAAGCTTAGAAGATTTAATTTTTCAGGTTGTTGCCAATGTCGACAATGTTGTGTGAGCAAAATTATCTTCTACTCACCCTAATTTTTCTCTATTGACACTGCCTTACCTTTTTGATGCTACCCCCAGATGTATTCGGGGCGGAAGTGTCTTATATGCCATGCTATTTCCAAGAATACTCGGGCTACTCGAACTGCTTTGGTGAGCTATGCACGAATATATTCGTGCTCGCTCCCCCGACCTACCGGTTGCGTTTATAAGTCTTTATTTCACCAGTACCCCTACAGGGAGCAGCACTGCTTGGATCCAACGATATTTACGGACGATTGATGCCATCTTATCTGCTTGATAACACTTTGGTTTTGATTTCCCTGGCATTCACAAAAAAGTGAACTCACCATGTCATGCTGTGTTTACACTGATCAGGAACTATTGAATATTCTCGAAAGTAGTGATGACGAAGATGAATTATTTCCTGATTTGTTTTCTAATGGTTCCCCTTTGACGTTCTCTATTGATTTACCTGTTGGCCGACGTCGTGATGATTCCAGCAGCGATTCTGATGACGAAAAGGAACCACAAGCAGAACAAGTAGGGCAATAGAAGTGGGGTTCTGGCCAGCAACATCAATGATCAATCGACCAGATTGACCAAATTGAATGTTGTTCGTTACACATTTTCATATGATCCCCTAATGCAAAGCCTTGCGTGTGTCACTACACCAAGCCACAACATTAGGCACAGACATAACTTTTATGTGGGTGTCAAGCCATGTAGGTATTTATGGCAATGAGTGTGCTGATGACCTAGCAAGGAGAGCCATTGGTGATGACTCCATCGAAATGCTGCCTATACGCATTGAGGATCAAATCTCCTACATGCAGCATAAAGCCAATTCCATCTGGCTCGAGCAATGGCAGGGCAAGGTCACTGGTCTGTGTTCGATCCTTCAGGACCTCTGCCCGGTTGATCCTTTCGTGGCCCACCATCCAAGGAGGGACCGAATAGTAGTCAATCGGGTAGCCACTGGCCATACCCATCTTACTCACTGTGCTAGATCCAGTAGCTCGTAATGTTGTGTGTGGGAGATGTGGGGGTGATTTGTCTATCCGCCACTTTTTGGAGGATTGCCCAGCCTTCATGGACCTCAGAGTCCAGCATTCACCCCCTCAGTGGGTGTCAGGACCAGACAAGGTCAAGTCCCTGTTGGTGTACTTGAAAGCCACTGAGCTTTACAACGAACTGCGATATTCTGATCTGTGATATATTTATTTATTTATGTTCATCTAGTCATACCTTTATTTAACTAATATAGATAGTATTTATCATTGTATATTTATCTATATTTATGTACTTGTAAGGATCATCTAGTCGTAGTTTAGTTATTATTATGGGGTATTTTTATCCGCTGTAGGGGTTACAAAGTGGTCATCCCTGTATCCCTTGAGGCAGAGTGCGGCAAAGCCTCGTTTTGCGGGTTATTATTATTATTTATCCTCCTCCGATCTGCCAGTGGAGTCCGTGATGGCAGTCCGTTTAGTGACAGACGGTCAGCATGGCTTCCCTTAGAATCGTGCCTGTTGCTGTGTCCTTCTGACACCCCTTCTTGATTGCTGCTAATGACCCTTCCGGTTGAGACGCGGCTTAAATTCTTGAAAAAAAAAAAAGTATTTACCACAGAACCTGAATGAGCGTAGAAGCATGCAGATAGCTGGCGCCGGCTGGCTCAGCGGGGCGCAGCAGCTAAAAGCTTAACTTTTTTTAGTGTTAAACACAATGGAGAAGACAGAATTTTTTATATGCTTTCATCATAGCCATGCTTCTATTTCAAATTTTTTGTTCAAACTCGTTCAGTAAATAAGCACTCAATAACTTATGCCATTCTCGTTCACCTACTACTATTTGTTTGCAACCTCCACTGAATCATCCCAAGCAAACTTATATGTAGAATAGATTATATTCAATTGTTCAATACTTATTATTTGAGTCTTACCAGAATAACAAAATGGCATACCTAACAAAAAAAATTTAAATTATATTTTCACATGTCTAGTTTTTCGTTTGGTTTCTTTTGGTACTAATTTAATTTCTTAAGGCCGTATCACACTAGCATTTTTTCCGCATTTTTTCTGCGTTTTTTCGGCGTTTTTAATGCCTAAACGTGAAGAAGAACTGCTTTTTTCCAAGGTCAGCTTTTTCGACCATTGTGCATCCTGGCAGAGCGTTTTTAAACTCACTCGGGAAAATTAGAACATGTTCTAATTTTTACCTTGACGCAAGAAAAATGCTAAACATAACCCTTGGGGAGGTTACAATTCAATGAAAAACCCCTAGGAGCTCTAACCTGACAGATTTAATAAAAATGCATTCCGCCAGAATGCGCTGTTTTTGCACTTATTCCTCCTCAACATCCACAGCTGACCTTGAAAAAAAGCACTTTGCCTTCTTCACATTTTAGCGTTTAAAATGCGAAAAAAATGCAAGTGTGATACGGCCTTTAAGCTATGCTATGCTTTTTTGCTACTATTAGAAACTGGTGATGATATCGTGGTGTAGGGATTCTGTAGTATCTACAAAAAATAATTGAAGGACCTATAGACCGACAAAAAGTTTTGAAAAGTTAAACCAGGGGTGCTCAAACTTGAACTGCTGGCGATCTACCTCAATATTTTTAGACTACTTACGATCGACTCTGAGAGGCTGCAAGTATGTGTGATGCAGGGTTGTCGTACATACACGATACACCCTACCTACCTAGGTAGGGTGTACCGTAGCATATATAGATATTAGCTTTCCGCACAATTTACATTATTTTAGTCAAGCTTGGGTTAGTTTTACTCAAGTTCTTCTCTACAATATCAATGAAAAAACTCCTAGTTATTCAAAATTGCGAGTTTATTCGTTGTTACAAAACAAAAGAGTTACATATGGTGTTAAACTCAACTAAGGAGTGACTTTGGATGTTGAAGCGTGGCACTGCATGTCCTCAGCATACTTTTCATAAGATGGTGCGTAACCACTGAGTGCCAATCGCAAGCATGATGACATATGTTCGTCAGTTAGTCGATTGCAATATTTTGACTTAATTATCTTCATTTCAGAAAATGCAGACTCGCACAAGTAAGTTGACCCAAACATTGCCGTCAGTTGAAGGGCGATTTGCCTTAGATTCGGATATTTATCTTCAGATATAAAACACCAGAAATTTGTATCAGATGCTGTAGCTTTGAGATGTATATCTGATATAATCTGCACCAACTCATTTTCAACAGAACATGAGTTCATATTAAACTGACTTGCTACTTCAGTAGCCAATTCCTCAATGTTTTTACATGAAAAAGGATAACTCATAAATGATGCTATATTTGCCAATTTACTGCAATCATAAAAACGCATTTCGAATTGTCCCAAAATATTTGATAATTCAGCCTCATACGTATCATAATTCAACTGAGGAATCCTTGCTTTCAAAGACGGAAAATGTTTCAGATCCTTTCTTTTCAGTTGATCTATCACAAGTTGCAATTTACTTTTGAATGCGTTTACTGCGCTAATCATCTCAATCACAGTTTTTCCTTTACCTTGAAGCTCCAAGTTAATGGTGTTTAAGTGCATTGTGATGTCAGTCAAAAATACCAAATCAGTCAGCCATTTTTCGTTTTTCAACATCTCAGTGTCATCACCTCTTTCGTCTAGAAAAGCTGTTATTTCGGGCAATAATTCTTGGAACCTTTCTAGGAATTTTCTGCGACTCAACCACCTGACGTCAAGCAGTGTTATTACGTAATAAATTTTTGTAGTTTAGTTACCTACTTATTAAAAAATTTTTTCTTCTCGAGATCTACCCAAAAAGCACTCACGATCGACCGTTTGAGCACCCCTGTAATAAACCATGAGCAGCAAAGCACCTGGAAACCGCTATCTTATGTAAACGGTGATCGATACCTCAATCTTTGAAGAATCGTATCTCCGGTTGTCTCTTAGATTTATAAAAATTTAAGAACTTTATAAAAATTTAAAAAAAGAAGATGTTTTTCTTCTGATTTTGCCTCATGAGCCCCCTTAATAACTGATGTCTTTGGCACACCAGATTTCAGAAATTACCCACTTTGTATGATGAATATTGAAAAATGTGTCCTTTCTCTGTCAGGTGAGAAGCCCTTTGCCTGTGATAGATGTGACTATCGAGCTAGTCAGCTTTCCAATGTGAGACAACACATGAAAAAACACACAGGTTTGTTCTTGTAATACCATGATAGAATAACACTAACCTTACTTTATTTACTGATGTCAATGGTATACCAGAATCCAGAAATTACCCGCTGTTTGCATAATATTGCGAAATTTGTTGTCTCTTTGACAGGTGAGAAGCCCTATGCCTGTGATAGCTGTGACTATCGAGCTAGTCAGCTTGTTACTCTGAAACTACACATGAAAAAACACACAGGTTGGTTTTTGTTATTCCATGATAAAATAATACTAACTGTACTTTATTAAATAATGTTAACGGTGAAGAGACGCAATAGCAAATTTTGTTCCTAAAGTGAATGAGTGGTTCCCTTCATATGCTAGCTACTCAACTTGAATCAGAAAACTGGGCTGCGAGTATTAAATGAGTGTAAAGACAGAAATAGGTTAGTTTTATTATGAAAAGTGTGAGCAAAAACGAAATAAATGAGGAGCTCCCTTTGATTCGCGATGTTGTACAACAAAATTAGATTAAGGTGAATAGTTTGAATTTGTATTGTGAATTGGATATAGCCAAAATGTCCTAATTGGTCGATAATCAAGGAAAGTGGAATGAATTGACCTGATGTGATTTTGCTGAGATCGCCAAAATCACCGGTTCAGATGGCCACTGATGGCCTGGCCCTCTTTGGAGATCGTGTAGGATGGCTTTGTTAAAATAAATTACCAATGATTGCCGAACAAAATGATGGAGTAGCTAGCCGTTTGTCAGTGAAGATTCTCTGAGCCTGGCCAGGCACAGCGAGTGAACCAAAAATTGTTTTTTGGCACAACACTATGCAAGAAGCTGATGACTTCCAGCACTTTTCGAAGTCTTTCACGTGGTGCCTTCCAGTTCCACTAGGTTTCTAGGGCGAGGAGAGGCAATAGGTTTTTAGGCGATGGCAGATACAATACTGGATCTATGAGAGTTGAGAGTCGGCACAGGGTGGAGCTGGCTAGGGCACACTGCAGGGTAGTGTAAGATCTGAACATGCACAGAGGGGCTAGCATCAAGTGTCTCATCTTATGACCCCTGATAGAAGGCATACAACGTAATCCTATCATCTATCATCACGCTCAAGACGAGAGAGGTCAAATGCCCGCAGCATGTACACCAGATTCCAGAAATTACCCTAGTGTTCGCTGAATATACACTCAGGTGCAAAAAATTTGGCCCACTCTCTAAAATGGAAGATTTTATGAAGTTGCGACTAACTCCCTCTCGTTTTCGAATGGGTTACTGTCAGAACTCATTCAGAGACATTGTTTGTTGTTTTTTAGCCAGACGGATGAAATTGTTTTGATCTCTTGATGATAAGGAATCGTATCGAAACGTGATCATGTTTCATTGCCTCCTACTTTCACGTATATCTTCCAAACTGCGATTATGTTGTTCATCTCTTCCACTCTTCCACAGGTCCTCATCTGAGAAGCGAGTGTTTTCCTGTACGTTGAGTGTATTCAACAACAACAACAAACAAAAAAAAAATTTTTTAAGATAAAAAAATGTTTTTCTCACCGGAAATGGTCACACAAGCTGTAGCTCTCATTAATAATGGAAGGTCACTGAGATATGCCGCTCAAATGCTAGGCCTTATGAAACCGTCCGTGCCATTGTAAGACGTTTTTGAGAGACGGGATCTCTTGAAGGCAGGGTTCTTGGTTCCCATGAAAAACAACAGCCGCTAAAGACAGGTACTTGTACAACTTAGCTTTAAGAAATCGACGATTAACTGCTTCACAAGGTCGCAACTGACTTGAAAATGCAAAGGGGGTGAATTTAGGTGTTCGGACAGGATGATGATGGTGGGATCGGCATTTGTCTGCCAGAAGACCCGCCTGCGTTCCAAGTTTAACCCATTAGCACAGGATGTTGTGCCTTCAGTTTGCTCAAAATCACAGTGCTTGGAAACTTGAAGAGTGGAGGGATGTCATTTTCAGCTATGAGTCTAGGTTCATCCTGTGGGGCTCAGATGGTAGTGAAAGAGAGTGCAGAAGGCCTGGAGAAAGGTTTTCCCTGCCACAATGACTGGAAGCGAGCCCGCTGTCCAAGCATTCGAGCGGCATATCTCAGTGACCTTCCATCATTAACGAGAGCTACAGCTTGGGCGACCATTTCCGGTGGGAAAGACTTTTTTTTCTCTTAAAGTGATATATTTTACTATTACAACTAGCGGAAATAACGCTTAAATTTAATACTAGTGAAAAATTTGTCGTTTCTTTTGCAGATAAGCCCTATGCTTGTACTAGCTGTGTCTACCGAACTAATCATCTTGGTAGTCTGGAAAATCACTTGAAAACACATGAAGGTTTGTTTTTCTTATTTCCAGATATTACACTAACACTCTTGTTTGAGTCACATCTTGAAACAATCTCTTGTTTTTGCTGAATATAGTGACAATTTTTATTTTTCTTTGACAGGTAAGAAGCCCTATGCCTGTGATATCTGTGACTATCGAGCTATCCATCTTGGTCATCTGAAAAAACACTTACGATCACATACAGGTTTGTATTGTTCACTCCTTGATAGAATAAAATTAACATTGTATACTGATATCAAAGGTAGACCAGATTCCAGAAGTCATCTGCCGTGTTTGCTGAATATTGCCAAATTGGTCATTTCTTTGACAGGTGAGAAGCCCTATGCCTGTGATAGCTGTGACTATCGCACCAGTCATCGTAGAAGCCTGGAAAGACACCTAAAAAAATTGCATACAGGTTTTTTTTAAATTTTATATTCCCTGATATACATAATAACACCTACACTACTTCATTATCTTATTTTTATGATATATCAGTTTCCAGAAGCTAGATACCTCTGGAGTTTGCTGAATATAGTGAGCATTTTGGAATTTCTTTGACAGGTGAGAAGCCCTACGCCTGTGATAGCTGTGACTATCGAGCTAGTCGGCTTGGTCATCTGAGGCAACACTTACGATCACATACAGGTTTTTTTTAAACCTTTTTTTCCCCTTGATATAGTAACGCATACATTACTATATAAACGGATGTTAAAGGTACAAACGTTTCCAGTTAAAACCAATTGTGTTGGCTAAATAGAGCAACTTCTTCGTTACTTTGACAGATGAGAAGCCCTATGCCTGTGCTGGCTGTGACTATCCAGCTAGTCTGAGAACATTTTAAAACGCATACAGGCGTGATTTCTTTTTCCCCTGATAGAATAACACTAAAGTTACTGATGTCAGCTTTATTAACTGATATCAGTGGTACACCAGATTCCAGAAATCACCCCATGTGTTCACTGAATATAGTAAAATTTGTCATTTCTTTGATAGGTGGGAATCCCTAAGCCTGTAATAGCCTGTGACCATCACACAGGGTTCCCATGTGGTTGTGGGAAAGAAAACTGGACACTGTTGTGTGTGTGTGTGTGTGTGTGTGTGGGGGGGGGGGGGGGGGGGGGGGGGGGGGTAGATAAAAAACTTGAAGCATACAATTCAATGCATGCTGCAGAATTATTGATATGCATTTTCCTATATCCATCCATTAGAGATCATTTATATTTATAGCATTTAAAGGATGCTTGCAAGCACACATGTCGGGCATGGTTTGATAAATGGGCTTTTCTCATTGTAACGAAATAAAGATGATCTGAACGTGATTTAAATTGGTACATTTTTTCAATACTCACACGGTTATAAATGAAAGTGTATTGATTCATCTTGAATTTGCGTGTGATACTTACTCTTTTATGATGGACTTGACCCTCTCTCTTATGTAGAAAATAATATAATTTGAATGGTCGAATAGTTACTTTCAGTTGATTCTATAGTATCTTGAATATTAATTACAAGTTTGCAAAATTCGTTGGAGTGAGAATCTAGGGTTGCTTATCTGAAGTCATTCTGCCTTTGTCCCAGCCTCAATGTTTTCAGTTGTCATCCTCTAGGTGACATCGAAATCAAAGCATTGTAGATATTTTTGCCATATTATGGATTGGATGGCTCACGATTCTGCAAATCCCGAATCCTTCACGATCTGTGATCTTGGAAAATGTTTAAGCTCCTTGGTCCTCCAGCACTAAACCCCAACATTGCATTTCCATCCCTGCAATTTGACTCGAATCCAGCCTGTTACCATGGACTTGGCTTTTTCCCATTTGTCAGTGAGCGTGCTGGTTAACCTCTGCTGGAAGGCTTCAAACTCGGAGTGCAAGGCCCCTTTGCAAGAACATACCCATGGGGAGAAGGAACCACGAACATTTTTCTGTAGCAACGTCATACTTGGTGTCTTTCACTGCCGGCTCACTCAGCTACTGCTGCCCAACTGAGGGATTCGTAACTTCTAGTGCATTGGCATTTATTATGCGATTGTCAAAGTGCGCCACCCTCTCCCCTTCACATAAGCCGGGCACACACAGGTTGACGATTAGCACGGTGCTGCTCTCTCAAAGAACTGGTTCTACTCCCACCCACTGTATGCTATTTCAGTCATCCTTGCACTGGTATCACCACCAGCCCACCCTTCTTGCAGTTGAGGGCATGAGTAGTGTCCACCTGCACTCCACATCCATCACAAGCGGATGGAAGGCGTGTAAGTTCGGCTCTGTATTTACCAGGGGAGGCATTCCCCCGTACAATGGGGTCCGAAGTAACAAGGTCACTGCACTAGGGGGGCAGTGCCCTAAAGAAAATGGTTGTTGACGAGATTTTCTTCTTGTCAGTACCTTGCGTCGCCCCCTTTTGCTCTAAAATTCTTTCCCGTTCCACCAACCTCATCAATCCTTTTCAAAAATAAAAATTATACTATCAATAAATGAATAATTACAATAAATAATCACACCAACGTACAAAAAACCGTCATAACATCAAAAACAACTTCTGTCCGACAGCCCTTATAGGCAACAAAAGAGTAGCGAATCGGTAAGATCATTGTTTACGTGGTGCACTCTATCTTGAGCTTATCATGTTCAGAGCCACACTACCCTGCCTTTGAATGGCTTCTTCCTCCATGCTTTGCTCTTCTTGTAGCTTATGTACTTGATAAGTACATATGTTTAAGATTTATTTATACTTCAAATGATGACCAGCAAACGAGGAAAAAAAGTATAGGAACCATCTCCTGATTGTTGATAATGAATGGACATATCTTTACAGATCCAGCAGTGACCTTCAAGGAGGAGCTAGACGCTTCTGACTCATCTCCTGAGGCTACGTCAGCTCAGCCCCACCTTCGGCTCCCTGCTAAGGATGAGCCAACAAGCCCCACTTCAGGTAACAAGTCCTTTACTGGTCATAATACAAAATCGCATACGTTACTTTTAGGGATGAGTCGATTCCCGATACGGATTCTCGATACCACCGATTCTGAGGCATTGATATCGGTATCGAGAATCGATCGCCTAAAGCCGATACCGATACTGCCCGGTGATGGGCGTTTTATTACACTACGGTACTATTGCAACCATCTAACAACGAAGATGGTTGTACCGTGCAACGGTTGTGTGAAGTTAGCAGTTGCGAAACATGAATTGTCCAAAACACAACTTACAATTATAACTTTGTTTACAAGTAGGCTTGTGTTATTTTGTTTGTGACAACAGAAGCATTAGACAAAGCTATGTTTTCCAAGTATAAAAGCCTAGAGCCAGTCTTATTTGGAAATACCTTACAGTTACCGACGAAAAACTAAAAAACCAAGTCAGTCTGCTTAACTTGTTTTATTCAGAAAGAAATCAATCCTAGGCAATAAAAGTTGCCTATTAATTGATACTTGATAGATAACAAAAAAATATCAAATTTTGTATTTGCACAAATCAAATTAACTAAAGCCTTGAATGACAATATAAATCTGAAATTTAGAATTTGTAATAAGAATTAATCTGAATTTTAGAGAATAAAAATTTGAATATATTACTAGTTCAAGAGGAATTTTTGTTTTTCACCTGCAGGTAAGTTAGGTATTATGCGCCGATGGTATCGATATCGGGAATCGATTTTTTAGGTATCGGTATCGGTATCGATAAATTTTGGTATCGACTCATCTCTAGTTACTTTCCAAACATCCCTAACTCATTAAGCATTGTAGATGTAAATTTGAGAAGTCCAAGAAGCTTCAACAACCAAAATCCATTGTGGTCTGTGATCATAGAAAATTTTGATGCTGCTACAATAATATGCGGAAACTTTGTTTATACCTTCTCTAGTCTATGACAAGCAAGCGAGCAGATAAAAAGAAGAAAGCATGAGAAATTCATTTATTCTTTTAAACACACAACAATGACTGAAATTCACTCAAATTTATAAGTTGGTTGGTTAGCATGTGTGCAGTGCAGGGTTTAAATTTTATGAGAGAAAGGGATAGACTATAAATTTAGGACGTTCAGTTCATCCTAGTATTTTGATAAATAGGTACTCTGTCACCTTTACGGTCTCCTGTTTGTTGATATTAAATAAAAATACCTTTGCAGATCCGGTAGTGTCCATCAAGGAAGAGATAGATGTTTCTGACTCATCCCCTGTCGCCACGTCACCTCAGCCTGCTAAGGATGAGCCAACAAGCTCCATTTCAGGTAACTGGTTCTTTACATACCGTAATACTCGTCTAGAAATGGCCTGCTATGGTGGTATCCACCTTCTCTCATCACACACAAATTAGAATCCAATTGTACTGAGTTGGGGATTAATTTCAAATTAACATCATACGGATATTGCAAAAGTTAGGTACTTTCCAAACATCCCTAATAAGTTCAGTGCCAAGTGCCTTAGAGATGGCAATGTCGGCCACTGTGGGCGACTAGGTGCCTTATGGAAGGCACTCTGGGAACACCCGCACCCTCTACTGTTTCGCTAAAAAAAAAATAATTTTCCCCTCAATTTCGTGTTCCAGTGTTTCACACTGTCATTTTAGCGAATTTTTGAAGAAAAAAGTCCAGTCATGCAGCATGACCCCATGAGCGAATTTTTGAAGAAATCTTCGACATTTCAGTCGCTATTGATCGCGTAGAGAAATTTTAGTTTATGATTTTGATAGAAAAACATGGAATCAAATTATTAAAAATAATTAGGAGGTACTCATACTTTATTATTATTAAACTAATCTTGTAGATTTAAAGACAAATGTAGGTAAATATTCATAGATTTCGATGTCCAATGTGGTCAGTATTGAAGGCAGTTGAAATCTTAACAGTATCCTATCATAACATCATCAAATCTTGACATAAAATAAAAAACATACCGACGTCATATGAAAGAAACGTATTTCCACAGCCAGTCGATGATGAGGCTTTATATTACGAGTGATATAAAGTCAGTTGCATTCGAATCTAGTATCCTACAGCAAGAAATTGACAAACTGTAGTCTCTGTGCATCTATTGACAGCCTAAATTATGGGGAAGTGTCACTTGGCTTTTCCGTAGCAACAAGAAAGAAATTGAAAATATTTAACACTAGCATTAAATCCCAATTACTGTCGATTTATCAACGATTCGATTAGGTAAATTCTTGAATTTTAACTGCTTCATGTTATTTCTTCACTCTACTATTTGATAATTACATCCAATATCGAACATATTGGTTATTGAGGTACATACCTATCCCATTAGGCTATAGTATCATGTAAGGTAGCAGTAGGTAATTAGAAGTTTTAGTACAATGTTGTATCGATTCACTCACCTAATCAACGAAGTGCAGGGAACACTAAGTGGAGTTGTTTTGTTTTGTTTTTTGAATTGCTTGGTCTTGTAATGAACTATGAAGGAGATGTGCGGTTTCTACTAGGATCGATGGGAAGAACATACGGGAGCTACCTTTGGGTAGGTATGTATTCTTCAATTTCAATACTCAGAGTGACCTGGAACTACTTTAGGAAACGGAATCGAAAGTTGCATGTAGGTAAATCTACATGGCAACTTTCCATTCCACGTTATGGTTCATGATGTAAACAGATCGAATAACTCAATCTTCAAGAATGAAGGTTTCCATAGATATGTTGTGTGATGAATTTTGATATTAAACACGATTTTCCACCATAATGACAATCCGGTTACTTCTTGAACCATGGACGTATTGCTATGGGGGTCGTTTCCTGGTTTGTATACCGGTGGATCACCTGCCTACTTTGAGTTGAAAGAACTCAAAGCCTACCTTTGCTCATTGAGTCCCCTCTACTGAACTTTTCTCCTAAAGAAAGTTGGCTGGAAGTTATTTGTTTCAAGTTCAGGTAATATTAACGATAGTTGAGTATGTTTGAGTTTGGTTAATGCAACGCTAATTCAAGGATTTTTGAATCCAGCAGATAATCATCAATAGCAGAGGCGTAGTCATATGACCGGTTTTTTAAAAATCTGAAAAATTATAAAATAACAAGTATTTGATTAAAACAGGATATTGTAAACGTTCATACGATGATGTGGCTTCGAATGAAATAATAAAACATTTTAGCACAATGTTAGGTCATACACCCAAGCAGTAAAATTCAACTAACAGTTCTCCATTGGGAATGCGCAGAAACGAATAAAGAAGTAAGAACCGTACAATTTCAATACAGTAGAACCTCGGTTAACCGAAATGAAGGGGGGAGAGCCATTCCGGATACCCGATTTTTCGGTTAAACTGTTACGTGCTAAAAATACCCTATTAACATGGTGTGTAGGGAAAATGAATTAACAAACAATATCTATATAATACAGTGTTTTATTTCATCTACAAAAAATGTTATAATGGGTTATAAAATTCTGTAAACTGAACAACTAAAGTTACTACAGCATTGTACATTACATTTTACAGAAATAAGTTATTTTTGTTTGCTTTTTCATCACGTAGGCACTGTTTATGGAGAAAGAGGCTCGACCGGCGCGTGTTTACATATTACGTACTTATAATTTATTTACGGAACCGTTTCGGTTGACCCGGGTTTCGGTTAACCCGAGTTCGGTTAACCGAGGTTCTACTGTAAATATGTTCCCTCAGATTGGGGTTCGTAGATTTAGTTTAGTTAGTTCAGTTAGTCGTAGATTTAGATTAGTTCAAACGGCATCAATCTCTGTTCTTGAATAATCTTTAAAAAGTGTCGTCGCATCGTCAAAGTTAAAAATTTCTCTTGGCCTGGTTGTTTATCGAGCTTATACTTCAAATCGGAGGGGTTAAATCCCAATGCAAGTGACACAGCATTGGCAGCAGAAAACACACCACACGCGTCGTTGTCTGGTTGTTGCTGACATTTTTCGAAAACTATGTCGCTGTCTCTGAGATTTGGATATCTTCTATTAATAAGTACCTTCTCCTCATCTGGCAAATACTTTGACAACGAATCATATATTCTTAATTTTTCCCCATCATAGTACATGCAATGAAAATGATTTATGGTGGCAAGCCCCCCCAAGATTAGAATTTCACGATTAGTTGTAGTGGGTTCTACTAGCTCTGGACATTGTAACATAACACATTCAAGGGTATCAAAAGTTGTTGTATTTTTTATAATTTTCAATATTTCGTCGATAGCTCTATCATTAATCCAAGAATCATTCGGTAAAACATTCTCTTCGATTTCTTTCATTATTGATTCCCTTGACAATCGATATTGTTCAGGACGATCTAAAATTATTTGTGAATCATGAATTGAAATTACTTCTTCTGCCAAAGGTTCTTCAATTCTTCTATCACTCTCGGAATTATTGGGAAAATGTAATTTATCTCTCAAGTTTGAGGTTTCTATGGTACCATCATATTTATTCTCAGGGATATCTAACGATGTTATGCTCTTGCTGCTTGCTGCCTCACATTGTTTCCTAATGACATCCTCTTGCATACTATTCAAGTTATAGTCAAGATTTGTTTGGGGATGATCAATTATTCCTAAGCTTGTTATGCATATAATTGGTTTGTGATAGGAGAAATAACTCTCATAATAACAAGCTAATATATTTGAGTTATTACTAAAACATAGGTCGATTTGGGTGAGCAAGTTGGTTGATGGTTGATCAGGCAACAAATTTCGTAAACCCTCCGATTTGAAGAATTCATTGAGTTTGAGTTTATTTCCTTCATTCAGGAAGTCATTATTAAAATCTCCTAGGATTAAAATTGTGTCTCCAGTGGTTTTTACAATTGATGAAAGGGCTTCTTGTAATTTAGGTATCAAAATCAACATTGGGGTTGATGGTGGTTTGTAAACTCCACAAATAAAAGTGTTCCGTACTTTAATAAAAGCTATATTACATGCAAGCCCTTTATTTTCTTCGTTAAAATTATATAGTAATTCGACTTGACCAGCTAGTTCATTTTTGGTGTATATCATCAAGCCATATGCATGTGATTGGGATCGGTTAACGTCAGATCGATAAACAACAGTATAACCAGGGAGGTCCATGGTTTCATGGATGTGGAGCCATGTTTCTACTAATATAATTACTTTAGCCGCATTAAAGCAATTGTCATGTTTAATGTCTAAAAAATGTTTTCTAAGTGAATTTACGTTGTGGAAGATGATTGAAAACATTCCAGGATAATCTTGCAAGAAGTTTAATTTAAAATTTACCGGTTTTTCATTTAGTCTTTTTTCAATTTCTGTTACGACTACGTTATTTTTATCGAGTGGTCCGGGATTTTTGAAAGTTCCTAGAATAGTTAATCCGATCAAGCTAGTTGAACGGCTGAAGGCTACGTACATTTCGGTTCTGCGCATTCCTTTCCTCAACGTGACAACTACAGAATCGTAGGTGCCCCCTTGGCTTTTGTAAATGGTTATGGCTTCTGCTGGAACAACGGGGAATTGCCTTCTCATAACCATGATCGGAGAATTTTGCCGCGGTCGAATGTTTCGAGAAACCAATTCCAAAGGGGTAAACATGTGATCTATGCCTAACCGCTTAGCTGCTCTTCTTGAACCTCTCCGTGTTTCGCGACCTACTTTTTCATCATCAAAAGCAACCATAAACGGACGAATTGGTTGTTCTCTGAAGTTTCCACAAATTTTAAGATTCCAACAGCTCCATTTACAAGGCCATCTGAGGTTTTCACATTTATAGTGACCATGTACCTGATACCAACACATAGTTTTATATGGGATGGAAGCCCATAAGTGTTGGACGTTTTCATGGATTTTTTCATATAATCGAGGGTTGATGTTCGTTGAGCGTCTGAAACTTTTCCAATGACACGATCGATAGCATCAAACCCTCTTATCTCACCTTTTTTCTTGCTACTAAAAACTGATTTATTATAAGTATCAACTTCTTCATTCGTTCTGAAGAGTCTGAGTGACTTGGAATTGGGAATAGCATTTTTTACAACACGGCTTTCAAACATTTGAACTTCAGCCGACGTTAAACAACCCATGGCCAAATTATTGAGAGCGGTAGCGAAAGGAGCATCACCTTTTTGCCTCATAATTTCCGTTAGCTTGTAAAAGCTGAACATCTCCCAAAGAGGATTCCCCATAAGGTGACTGTAAGGATTAGCAGTGTTATTAGAGAAAATGTATCCATCACCTACAGGGGCCAGTTGATTAAAATCACCAAATAAAATTACGGATATTCCAGCAAATGGAACGCTGGTTCTAAAAATTTGTTTCAAACGAGCATCAACTCTTGCAAACATTTTTGTGCCAATCATGCTCACCTCATCCATTATAATTAACTTGACGTCCTTCAGTTTACTAAATAAAGTATTTGATACGCTGGAACTCAATGGAGGCATGTCATAGCTTGCTTGATTCAATGGTAAAGCAAAGATTGAGTGCAGTGTAACTCCTCTTATGTTGAATGCTGCTTTTCCAGTGGGTGCGCACAATAAAACTCGGAGAGCCTCCAACTCCACACCTGCTGTTGAGTTGAAAAATCGGACTATAGATTGTTCAAGGGCCTCAATCAGTCTTGATTTCCCAACCCCCGCACTGCCCAATACGCATTCGTAAATAGGACCGGCCTGTGTTTTCAAAGTATGCAAGACATGGTAGTGATACCGCTGTTGTTTGTCATTCAAAGATCTGACCACCTCAAGGTAACGTTCTTCAGGGAGCACATGGGGAACAGGAACGTATTCGTCTTCACTTTTCTCGTTTCCCGATCCACATCCCACGTCGTAGAATATGTCTCCCTCGTCAGTTCTATCTCTTATCACTTCGTATCGGTGTTCAAGGTCTGCCGAGATATCGACAACCTCTTCGACTTCTTGGTTCAACATTTCATTTTCATTATGTTCTTTGATGGCTTCATCGATGAAATCATCAGTTCCTTGTTCATTCAAGGAGTTAAAAATGTATAGATTCCGATTTTTTAAAATCACTTCCTTATTCTTGTTGAATTTGTCCTTGGCGTCGACAGAAATCAGTTCACTTTCTTCGTTAACCCATGGCAAGAACAGCATCAACTGTTCGCGGTAAAAATCGTTTTCATGTGTTTCTATATTAAAACGAACAAATCGGATGATTTTGGACTTTTTTCTCTTAGAAATAAAACCATCTCCATTCTTCAACTTGAAAACATTTGAGGACTCCACGTTGTTATCATCGTGATCTGAATCTATGTCTGAACGGTCGTTTGTTCGTTTTGAGGAACTTCTATTTTTTGTGTAATTGTACCATGCAACAAAATCTGAGAGACATAAATCTTTCAAAGCATCAGGACGATTTATATAGTGATCAATGTTGGATTTGGCAAATACATCCGTTGAATCACTAGGAAGCTTCTGGAGTTCTGATTTGGATAAAAGAACGCAAACCCTCCTTTCCGGAGGACCCGTATTAATGAATTCTACAGTTCTTGTGCACTGTGAAAGTGGTAACGGTAGAATATAGTAGACCGCTTCTTGAGACGAAAATTCGCTTGAATCTAAAAATTTGTTCGCCATAAATTTCAATTTTTCTCTAATTGAAAGATCTCCTCTTGCAACCTCCTCATTTGCTTCGCGAAGGACTTTTGAGATCCCACGTTTTGTTTTGTTTATATAATTGAGTACGTAAACAGCAACAGAGTACGTGTCAGTGATGAATTGTATATCCATGTTCGCTCGATGAAGGTTAAGAATATCAAGATTATACGCATTCATTTTGACGTCACAAGGGAGTCGTTTGAGAAAAACAGTCGGACGCTTAAGTGAATTTCGTATTGCTGCAATGTATTCCTCTTGGGAAATATCCAAATGTTTGAGAAAACTATCAAAATTGTTATCTTCGATTGGCAATTTTTTACTAAGATCTTTATAAATGCCATCCAAATATTCTTTAATTTCACTGATAGTTTGATTCATTTTTTTCTTTTGCTCGCAACTTACTTCCTCTTTGCCGAATGGCATTAAAATTTTAGTTTCAGGCATGGGATAAAATGGTATTCCGAAGCGGCAAAAACTTTTTTTTGTTTTTGGATTTTTTTTCTTGCAAGTGAATGTATGTTTATGGATCTGGAAAGCTGACATTTTATCGCTTAATTGGTCCGATGAACATGAGATGAACTTGTCGATGAATTTCTCGCACGTTTTTAACGCTATTTTCATTGTCTTTTTCAAGACTGGGAGCATTTCGAAGCCAAAGAAGTGAATGAATGTGTGGGGAGCCTCTTTGTTGGAACTCAACTCGGTAGTAATAGTCTACTACTTCATGCTCATAAAATATCCCGTGTTTCTTTGTGGTAAACAGCTTTATCATTTCCTTAATTCTAAAATTGAAGTATCGGGCACATGTTACAGGGTCAGAACTTATCAAACGAACTTTTTCCCGATAGTTCAGTGCTACTGACGCTTCCTCGGTAATGTCCTCATTATCGACAATTTTTTTTAAAAGCACTAGGAGCTCAGGCCACTGGGTCTCAGCAGGAGAAAGGGTAACAAATAATGTTGGGGATCCCAACTGACGGATCATGGAAAAAATTTCTGACTGTTTTTGCCCCCAAAACGCTGGTGAACCTCTATCCGGAAGGAAAAGTCGGTACCCACTATCATGGATGTGGAATGACTTGATAAGTTCCTCTGAGAGACAAAAACCCGCAGTAGGACTTTGTTGTTTTCCTTTCAGTTTTTTCAGGCAAAGCAGTATACTGGAACTGATTTTCATACCCCTCAATTTCGTAGCACAATAAAATAACTTGCTTGGTTCCGAGGCACATCTTCTATCGTATCGCAATAATTCTGAATTGATGAATTTTTGATAACTTATATGATCTGGCTTTGGTCGCAAGTGACCCCCGTAAATTCGAATAAAACTCAATGCTTCCGCATGAATATCTAAAAACAATGGCAAGGGGCTGAATCCTTCCCCTGGGGTAAAAACCAATGCGTCTGGATTATGGTTTGACATCAACAGTGTAGATTCAATAGGCACGTTGACTGGCTCAGGATCGTCTTCTTCGAAGTCAGAGTCATGGACTAGATCGCGTGTGTCACTGTTCTCACAGCGGAATCCACTCTCAGTTTCCTCAAATTTGTCCCAATTCAATAATATTGGTATCCTCTTAGGATCTATGGAGACATCAGCCTCTTTGAACGCTGGACAATTGTTCAAATCTTTCAAGGCTTCTGCTATTGCGTGTGGTCTAATCGTTTCCTTTTGTACGACTGATTTGAACGACTTCTTTTTCTTGAGAGCAATGGGAATCACAGCAGTTTCATTGAATGTACGCGGAAGAATTTTAATGTTATCCATAACATCACAAGGTACATTCACCACTCGTCCCTGAACTGAAAACTGCTGATCTATATGAGACAAACGTATTTGCATAAAAGGAATTCTGGGACTTACGAAACGTTCTTCAAGCGAAGTCAAGCTACTCACTGAATTCGGCACCACGGGGAAACGTAAATTATCATAAGCTGCTAATGATAACGGTGGAACTCTCATTTTTTTAAGGTAACCATTGCAGCGAACTAAATCACTCGCGACGAAGTTGTGGAAACCCATTTAAAAAACGGAAGTTAGTGAAAAACGTTGTCTATTTCCACGAAAAATAAAGAGTTACACTGTTAAATCGATTTCGACGGTTAGGCCATCATCAGTAACAAACAATAACTGAAGATACATTAGAAAGGACACAGCTTTTATAGTAACAGGTGAAGGGAGATTGAATCCCATTGGTCAAGAGAAAGGAAAGGGGCAAGAGGTACAACCAATGAAGTGCGAACAAGGTGACGGGGGATTATAGCTAATTAGATGAAGTGAAAGGGGGAAATAACTGAATATGGTTTCAACATTGTGAAGGGATAATTCCAAGCTTTATAAAAATGGACCTATTAGTGGTGAAATATATTGAGGTATATCCTCATTTAAACATTTACCAGATCTGTCACTTTTGATAATTTCGAATTTTTCAAGTACATTCAACATACCTCCCTTCGGACAAAAATGAAGAAATTCTACAAACTGTCTATCTGTCAAATCAAAATTGTAACTATGATTAGATTCCTTAAGATGTTTTGCAAATGTAGACTTACCCTTATTTTCCCTGAAATCCTCCTGATGCTCGTCTATTCTTTCCCTGAATTTCCTACCAGTTTGACCGCAATATTCGTAGCCACAAGAACATTTTAGTTTATAAACCCCACTTTTATCCTGAACATTGATTTTGTCCTTAACGGATCCTAGTAATGCTTTAAGACTATTTTTAGTTCTAAAACCTACTTTGTAACCTCTCGATGATAGAATTTTGCCGATTTTATCCGAAATTTTCCCATAATAAGGTATACTTATCCATTGCTTTTCTTCTAAATTTACATCTTCCCTAGCCAGATTGGAAACTTTTTCCCTACTCTTTTTCCTAAGAACATTATCCCATATGGTATCAACGAGATCTCCTCCATATCCGTTACTAGCCGCTATGCTTTTGATAATGGATTTTTCTTTTGATAAATTTTGTTCACTCATTGGAATAGACAGTGCTCGGTTAATCATACTATGGAAGGCTGCATGCTTATGGACTAAAGGGTGATTTGAAGTACTATGGATGGTTATATCGCTATATGTATCTTTTCTATAAATTGAAAAATCATGCTTTTCGTTTACCAAAGAAATGGATAGATCTAAAAAGTTGAGTTTATTTCCGCCGAATTCGAGGGTAAATTTGATAAAGGGATCTAATTTATTGATTTTTTCGTGAAAAGAATTTAGTTGTCTTTCTGTGCCCTTCCATAGAATGACGATATCATCGACATATCTATACCAATAGAGAAGATCATTTGTGCTACAAGTTGTAAATATTTGTTGCTCAAGATAATCCATGTAAATATCTGCAAGCAGAGGAGATAACGGAGAACCCATAGCAACCCCTGGCTGTGTATAACATTTCCCCTCAAATAAAAAATAATTTTGATCCATACAAATAGACATCAAATTAAACAATTCGTCCTTTTCGAAAATATTAAGTTTAGAGGCGTGAATCAGCCTGCACACCACATCTTTGCATCTAGTTACATCGATATTGGTGAACAGACTAACCACGTCAAAAGATGCAAGTTTAGCATTTGGAGGCATCCGAATGTCCTTAATTTTAGAGACCAAATCATAGGAATTTAGTACAGTATGTTGAGGTCGAAAGTTGATTTTGTTTCTAAATAAAATATTGAGTTTTTTAGCCAATTTGTAAGCGGGAGCTCCGATATAAGACACCACTGGTCTCATCGGCACTCCTTCCTTATGAATTTTAGGGAGACAAGATAACCTAGGCGCATGAGGGTTCATTTCTACAAAACTTGGAATGTACATATTTTTTAGTAAACTATCTTCTGATTGGTGAACTACTTTTCGAATTAATCTTTGAAATTTTGAAGTTGGGTCAGATGAAAGATTTGAACAATTATTATCTTCTAGAAATTTTACAGTTTTCGAAACATAATCTTGCTTATTTAAGATGACAGTTGTATTACCTTTATCTGCTTTGAGGGCCACAATATTTTTCTGGGAAAACTTCTTCTTTAGACCAGCTGCAACTGTTTCCTCCTTCCCGGGTGGTGGTCCTGGTGATCTCGATGAGGACTGGATCTCTTCTGCACATAGGGTCTTGGTGACAGATGGTCCATTCGTAGCCTCGACGGAAAATGCTAAGTCCCGAGTCGCAGGATTTCCAAGGGAGAAACATGGGTTATGCTTCAACCCTTTCTCAAGAAGGGATACTTCCGCCGGGGAAAATACGACATCAGACAGGTTCTCCACTTTCTTGAAGAATGGGTGAGACCTTGTTAGTGGAGCTGGAGTCTTAGGGACTGGCTTTTTAGTCTTCAAAAGTTGTTGTAATTTACCTTGAAGAATCTTCTTTTTTGCCGATCCTTTCTTCCATGCGGCTTCAACTGCATACTGCTCGATAAGTTCCCATTCAGCGGAAGTGTAGCAGGCGGTGAGTTCTTGAAACATATAGTACAGTTTCTCCCTGGCAATATCACGAACACTATACCAACGATGGAGTTCACTTCTCACAAGCTTGATTTCTGCCTCATTAATAATTCGGACTGCAGCACCTGAAGGGTGCTTACATTGGATTCGTACAAAATTTGGAATCACACATTTAGAAATACACTGTTGATTGAACCAAATGTTCCTTTCCGCTAAAGCTATACGTATCTTCAATTTTATAAACCAACTCGCGATTTCTGCTCGACTTGCAGAACTGATACGAACTATTGATATTGCCAGGGAGAAACTGTACTATATGTTTCAAGAACTCACCGCCCGCTACACTTCCGCTGAATGGGAACTTATCGAGCAGTATGCAGTTGAAGCCGCATGGAAGAAAGGATCGGCAAAAAAGAAGATTCTTCAAGGTAAATTACAACAACTTTTGAAGACTAAAAAGCCAGTCCCTAAGACTCCAGCTCCACTAACAAGGTCTCACCCATTCTTCAAGAAAGTGGAGAACCTGTCTGATGTCGTATTTTCCCCGGCGGAAGTATCCCTTCTTGAGAAAGGGTTGAAGCATAACCCATGTTTCTCCCTTGGAAATCCTGCGACTCGGGACTTAGCATTTTCCGTCGAGGCTACGAATGGACCATCTGTCACCAAGACCCTATGTGCAGAAGAGATCCAGTCCTCATCGAGATCACCAGGACCACCACCCGGGAAGGAGGAAACAGTTGCAGCTGGTCTAAAGAAGAAGTTTTCCCAGAAAAATATTGTGGCCCTCAAAGCAGATAAAGGTAATACAACTGTCATCTTAAATAAGCAAGATTATGTTTCGAAAACTGTAAAATTTCTAGAAGATAATAATTGTTCAAATCTTTCATCTGACCCAACTTCAAAATTTCAAAGATTAATTCGAAAAGTAGTTCACCAATCAGAAGATAGTTTACTAAAAAATATGTACATTCCAAGTTTTGTAGAAATGAACCCTCATGCGCCTAGGTTATCTTGTCTCCCTAAAATTCATAAGGAAGGAGTGCCGATGAGACCAGTGGTGTCTTATATCGGAGCTCCCGCTTACAAATTGGCTAAAAAACTCAATATTTTATTTAGAAACAAAATCAACTTTCGACCTCAACATACTGTACTAAATTCCTATGATTTGGTCTCTAAAATTAAGGACATTCGGATGCCTCCAAATGCTAAACTTGCATCTTTTGACGTGGTTAGTCTGTTCACCAATATCGATGTAACTAGATGCAAAGATGTGGTGTGCAGGCTGATTCACGCCTCTAAACTTAATATTTTCGAAAAGGACGAATTGTTTAATTTGATGTCTATTTGTATGGATCAAAATTATTTTTTATTTGAGGGGAAATGTTATACACAGCCAGGGGTTGCTATGGGTTCTCCGTTATCTCCTCTGCTTGCAGATATTTACATGGATTATCTTGAGCAACAAATATTTACAACTTGTAGCACAAATGATCTTCTCTATTGGTATAGATATGTCGATGATATCGTCATTCTATGGAAGGGCACAGAAAGACAACTAAATTCTTTTCACGAAAAAATCAATAAATTAGATCCCTTTATCAAATTTACCCTCGAATTCGGCGGAAATAAACTCAACTTTTTAGATCTATCCATTTCTTTGGTAAACGAAAAGCATGATTTTTCAATTTATAGAAAAGATACATATAGCGATATAACCATCCATAGTACTTCAAATCACCCTTTAGTCCATAAGCATGCAGCCTTCCATAGTATGATTAACCGAGCACTGTCTATTCCAATGAGTGAACAAAATTTATCAAAAGAAAAATCCATTATCAAAAGCATAGCGGCTAGTAACGGATATGGAGGAGATCTCGTTGATACCATATGGGATAATGTTCTTAGGAAAAAGAGTAGGGAAAAAGTTTCCAATCTGGCTAGGGAAGATGTAAATTTAGAAGAAAAGCAATGGATAAGTATACCTTATTATGGGAAAATTTCGGATAAAATCGGCAAAATTCTATCATCGAGAGGTTACAAAGTAGGTTTTAGAACTAAAAATAGTCTTAAAGCATTACTAGGATCCGTTAAGGACAAAATCAATGTTCAGGATAAAAGTGGGGTTTATAAACTAAAATGTTCTTGTGGCTACGAATATTGCGGTCAAACTGGTAGGAAATTCAGGGAAAGAATAGACGAGCATCAGGAGGATTTCAGGGAAAATAAGGGTAAGTCTACATTTGCAAAACATCTTAAGGAATCTAATCATAGTTACAATTTTGATTTGACAGATAGACAGTTTGTAGAATTTCTTCATTTTTGTCCGAAGGGAGGTATGTTGAATGTACTTGAAAAATTCGAAATTATCAAAAGTGACAGATCTGGTAAATGTTTAAATGAGGATATACCTCAATATATTTCACCACTAATAGGTCCATTTTTATAAAGCTTGGAATTATCCCTTCACAATGTTGAAACCATATTCAGTTATTTCCCCCTTTCACTTCATCTAATTAGCTATAATCCCCCGTCACCTTGTTCGCACTTCATTGGTTGTACCTCTTGCCCCTTTCCTTTCTCTTGACCAATGGGATTCAATCTCCCTTCACCTGTTACTATAAAAGCTGTGTCCTTTCTAATGTATCTTCAGTTATTGTTTGTTACTGATGATGGCCTAACCGTCGAAATCGATTTAACAGTGTAACTCTTTATTTTTCGTGGAAATAGACAACGTTTTTCACTAACTTCCGTTTTTTTTTTTTTTTTTTTTTAACCATTGCAGGTGCCACACACTCCATCAATTCCAAAACCATCAGTCACATCAGGTTTACAGAGATTATTAATAAAATTTGTTGAATGGGATTCAATTGGCTTACTATTACTTTTGAAAAATTTGATTGAATGTTTAAAAAACAACCGTCCACAACACGAGCACGTGTAATTAGGGCCGGTCTTAACAATACTCTCATAGTTTTTTAGTAGCTTTGAACGTAAACTATTGATTCTTTTGGTATTGCATTGTCTAACTCTTTTTAAAACATTGCGTCTTCGTTCCTTTCTAATTAAAATTTGTTTCTTTGAAGAGCTTAGGCGTGAGTTAGTTCTAATACGATCAACAATAGTTTGTGTACGTTTTTTATAACGTCTCCTTTGCGCTTGTGAATTCATCTTGGCCTGTTTAATGCGTTTTTTTGGGATTGGTCAATCGTATTTTTTGAACCGTTTTATTAATTTCTCTATGTTTTTCAAGTTGCTCGGGGTCGGCTAACCTTTTTTTTTGAACCGTCTTATTAATTTCTTTATGTTTTTCAAGTTGCTCAGGGTCGTCTAATCGTTTTTTCTGAACCGTTTTATTAATTTCTCTATGTTTCTCAAGTTGCTCAGGGTCAGCCAATCGTTTTTTCTGAACCGTTTTATTAATTTCTCTATGTTTTTCAAGTTGCTCGGGGTCGGCCAACCGTTTTTTCTGAACCGTTTTATTAATTTCTCTATGTTTCTCAAGTTGCTCAGGGTCGGCCAATCGTTTTTTCTGAACCGTTTTATTAATTTCTCTATGTTTCTCAAGTTGCTCAGGGTCGGCCAATCGTTTTTTCTGAACCGTTTTATTAATTTCTCTATGTTTTTCAAGTTGCTCGGGGTCGGCCAACCGTTTATTTTGAACCGTTTTAATAATTTCTCTATGTTTTTCAAGTTGCTCGGGGTCAGCCAACCTTTTTTTTTGAACCGTTCTATTAATTTCTTTATGTTTTTCAAGTTGCTCAGGGTCGGCCAATCGTTTTTTCTGAACCATTTTATTAATTTCTCTATGTTTTTCAAGTTGCTCAGAGTCGGCCAATCGTTTTTTCTGAACCATTTTATTAATTTCTCTATGTTTTTCAAGTTGCTCGGGGTCGGCCAACCGCTTTTTTTGAACCGTTTTAATAATTTCTCTATGTTTTTCAAGTTGCTCGGGGTCGGCCAACCTTTTTTTTTGAACCGTTCTATTAGTTTCTCTATGTTTTTCAAGTTTTTCAGGGTTCGCCAATCTTTTTTTTTGGGATAAGCTGTTGATTAGCCTGATATCAATACGCACCTCTTCATTCCGTCTCCGAATATTTTGGGATCTTGCATTGAGCTGTCGTATTTTATTTAGTTCTGACTCACTTTTGACAGAACAATCTTTTCTGGCACGGTCATGTGCCTTAACCATGGCCGCACTCTTTTTTCTTAGACGAGGCATAATCTGCAATATTGATATTTATCTATGAATAAGAAGGCACCTCAATTGAAGTATTATAAGTTTTACTCGATAAGAGAAATTTTACTTGATTAGGTATTAGACAGGTTAGTAGGTCCCCTTAATTAGTTCTGGAACGTGATTTCTACTAAATATATAGGTATTGAATCGTTTAGAGGTTTACACCCAGTTACTGTAGAAGTGTGCAACCCCCCCCCCCCCCCCCCCCCCTGAGGTAATACACTATGGGATAATTATTTCACATTAGAATATGCTTACCAGCAGTTGTCTTCCGATATTCTTTATCCAAATTTGAGAGAGCCGTTGAAAAATAAATCTACTAGATGAAAAAAAAAAAAAAAAAAAAAAACGAGAGATAGATCGTGAGAGATAGAAAATAGTCAATCGGAATTCGTAAATAGAACTTAAAAGCAGGACGTGTGAAAAAGAAATTTTCAACACTACTTGAACTCGTCAGACACAAAAATGAATTTTTTGAACCTAAATTGAACGAAAATGTGCAATTTAAACTAATACAAGACGAGGATCGAATAGGAATACAGAAAGCAGCAGTTTGAAGTCGGAACTTTACGAATACACGAGAAAATCGCAACTCAACGTGAACTAAATCAATTTCGTAAAACCTGAAACTGAATACCTACGATTGTAAATAAATTAAACAAGAATTAAGTATAAAATAACTTAAATAAAGGTACAAAACTATAAATTTATAAATAATAGTTATAATACAAATCAAGAAAAAAAGTGAAATTGAGAACGATTAACACGAAGTTGTCAAATCGGGAGAAAGTAAAGTTCCACTCCAGCGAAAACTCAAACGATTTCCCTCAACTTGATTAACGAAGAACTGATAACAAAAAAACTAGAACTTTCTAAACACTATCACTATCAACAAGGAGAACACGATAAGTTTATAAGCGAGTGAACTCTGTCAAACTGATCAAAAACGAAATTGAATTGTTTAAACGTAAAACGAACGATAACTATTAGGTATAATACGATAAACAGATAGAAGTGCAGAAAGCCGAAGTTTGGTGCCCAAATGTGAAAAGTAAACCAGGAATCCGCAACTCAATGTGAACTGAAACAACTTCGCAGAAACTGAAACTGAATAAGAATGTAAATAGATTGAACGAAAAACTATAAAATAATAGTAAACGCTATAACTTTACGAGTAATAGTTGTAATACAAATCAAGGAAAAAGTGAATTCGGGGAAGGTTAACGTGTGAGGTAGCAAAATCGGGAAAAAAGTTATTTTTCCACACCAGCGAAAACTCAAACAACTTCTCTTAACTTGATAAACGAAGAACTAATCACAAAAACACGAACTTTTCAATATCTGACACACAATAAAGAAGGTGAAAACTATAACTTTATAGGCGAGTGAACCACCGTCGAACTTTCAAGGACGTGTGATTAGGCAGTCGATGCGGGGCAAGAATAACGCGTCTTGCATAGCGAAGGTATTGAAACGATGGGTGGATTGATTGATAGGTAGGTACCTACTAGAGATATTACCCGGTTGGTGAATCCGTTACCGAATACCAATATGATGTACTGATGGTACTTCCGATAGTTTTCCTGGCACACGATTTATTTCTCAATTAAATTGGATAAGTAAGAGTGATATGACATTACAACATAATAAAATTACAAACTTCAGTTCTAGCCACTAATCGCATAGGTACCCTTCCTATCGCCTTTCATACTTGAGATTTTGTAGTACCTACTAGGTAGTTTGTTAATCCATGTTGACATAAGTATTGTATTCATGTTTTTTTCATTTCGAACGCCATCTAATTGAATCATTTAGCGAATTTAGAATTATTTAGTTACCAATCATTTTACATCACAATACCAATACCCCTGAAGAATGTGATTTCTGTAATAAGTAGGTACCTACTAACAAAGCTTTTTACGGTATATTATTCCCTATTGGAATAATACACCTTTGTAATCGTATAGAAAAAAATTTGATTTGCCCCTAGGGTCTAGTTGGTCCTAACATCTCGGCAGCCAAATCCCCTCACCTCCTGGGGGGGGGGGGGGGGGTAAAAATAGGTAAGAAAATAATGATTTTTTGGAGCTGGTCGAGTGGGATGTCGTTGACCATTGATTATGAACGCTGATTCGATTTAAATGGGTGTCATATAAGTCGGTGAACTCCTAGGGGGTGGGGGTGGAGCTAAAAATAAGTATGAAAATACCTAATATTTTTTTCGGAACTGGTTGAGTATGGTGTCGTTTTCCATGTAATTCCGTACTCTGATTCGATTTAAATGGGTGCCATTTCAGCACAAGTGAGAAAATCCATTGTTACAGCTTTAAATGTAGGGATTGTTTGTGTGTGTGTGAAATAATTGTATAGTTCAATATTTACTTCTACTTCAATCTACTTCTACTTCTATCTACTACTTCCATAAAGGAAGGTTTCTGTCTGTCTGTCTGTGTGGCATGCCCTATACGCGTCTAAACTGCTGAACGGATTTTCACGATTCCTTTTCCCAAATAATCAGTACACTTGAGTGCACATTTTAGGCTTAATCAAAATTCCGTGCGCATGCGCGAAGGGTAAGTTTGTTTTTTGACTGATGACCCCAATTTTTATTCCGGAATCGGATTCTTCGTTCAATTTTGCGTCCAAAACACCCGCCACTTTTGATCTGCGCATGCGCAAACGTGCGCTACGTTGAATTCGGCCAAGCAGAGCGAGGCTTAGGAATTTACGTTACTGACGGCCGAGTGGAGGGAGGCCTTGAGATTAACGTTACTGACGGCCGAGCGGAGCGAGTAGCTAGTACGTACATAAATAGAACTTCTTCATAATTTTATGGCTGATATTTTCTAAGCCACAGTCAGTATTAAAGCTACATCAAGTCCTAAAACAGTTGAGCGTAAAACATTAAAGAGAGCGACCGAGAGAATCGGAGGACGGAATATTTCACAGAGTAAACTCATCAGTTGTGATTACTTTTTTTTTTTTTAACAAGCACCTACTACCTACGTTTTAAACAACATGGTTCTAGGATTGGTTATACAGGGATACTTCCATAAGAGTAGTTCAATCTGAATTTGGACAATGTTTCATGCAAATATTACCGATTTTCACAACTAGCGAACGGCATTATTTCGATTTTTGACTGATTTTTCAACTTTGAAATTTTTGAAAACTTGATACATATTCTTATAGGAAATTTTACGCTGATTCCGAATATACCACATGTTAGTATGCTGAAAAAATTATTTCGCACAACAAATCGCAAAAAACAGGCTATTTTGAAATTTTTGACTACATTTTTAAAAATTTCAACCCGAAGATGTAATCCGATCATGCTGGCCAACGAACTTGAACTTTCGTTTTGTGTCCTTAACATTTTAAAATTTGTTTGAAGTTTCTAGCACAATTCTACGGACAGTTATCGTCTGGAATGACACATACATATATACATACATACATATATACATACATACATACATACATACATACATACATAAAAAAATGCGTTAAACTTCAGAATATGATTCAGAATAGCCTGAAACGGATTTCTGCATAAAATTTTTTCAAAAATTCACATTCTACAAATTTCGAGGCGAGAGCAATAGCTTAATTTTCTTCAAAAATTCGCTAATAAGCTATTGCTCTCGCCTCAAAATTTGTAGAATGTGAATTTTTGAAAAAAAATTATGCAGAAATCCGTTTCAGGCTATTCTGAATCATATTCTGAAGTTTAACGCATTTTTTTATGTATGTATATATGTATGTATGTATGTATGTATATATGTATGTATGTATGTATGTATGTATGTATGTATGTATGTATGTATGTGTCATTCCAGACGATAACTGTCCGTAGAATTGTGCTAGAAACTTCAAACAAATTTTAAAATGTTAAGGGCACAAAACGAAAGTTCAAGTTCGTTGGCCAGCTTGATCGGATTACATCTTTGGGTAGAAATTTTCAAAAATGTAGTCAAAAATTTCAAAATAGCCTGTTTTTTGCGATTTGTCGTGCGAAATAATTTTTTCAGCATACTAACATGTGGTATATTCGGAATCAGCGTAAAATTTCCTATAAGAATATGTATCAAGTTTTCAAAAATTTCAAAGTTGAAAAATCTGTCAAAAATCGAAATAATGCCGTTCGCTGGTTGTAAAAATTGGTAATATTCTTCAAAAATTCGCTCGTGGGGTCATGTTGCATGACTGGACTTTTTTGATGACCTAACCTGCACTAGATCGCATACCGTTCTAATGAGATTGTCAAAACATCGTTATTATGTTCTGTAACGGGCTAAACATATTTGATACCTCGACAGGAGTTCGAACTCGCGTCGTCACAACTACAGGAAATTATTACTATATTACCGGAGTTGCAACACTAACAATCAGAGCTATGAGGCCAGGGTTATCAAACCTCTTCAACTGTGAGAGTTATTTTCCTGTAGCGTAACATTTCCCCGGAGTCAAATACCAGAAGTCTCGGGGGAAATGAAAGGCATAACTGCAGGAAATGTGATGTTTACAGTCTTTTGGCTCGAGAGGGATTTAATTACGTAATTATCGCTTCGTATGATTTCGGGTCCTATTTCGTGTTCCAGTGTTTCATACTGTCATTTTTGATTACCTAACCTGCACTAGATCGCATACCGTTCTAATGAGATCGTCAAAACATCGTTATTATGTTCTGTAACAGGCTAAAAATATTTGATACCTCGACAGGAGTTCGAACTCACGTCGTCACAACTACGGGAAATTACGGGAAATTCCTCGGAGTTGCGACACTCTAACGATCAGAGCTATGAGGCCAGGGTTACCAAACCTCTTCGACTGTGAGAGTTATTTTCCTGGAGCGTAACAGTTCATATCTTTTGGTTATCATTTGAGGAAACATAGTTCACTTTTTCTGTGTTTCACACATTTTATTTTCCTCATTTTGAGAACTAGTCCAAAACGCTCCCAAACGAACGATAATTATCTTCACATGAAATTCCTCATTATTATTTCTATTACTATCTCGGCTTTACATTCTCGGACAAGAATATAATTCTCAATTGTCCCTGTATTTTTATAAATCTTTTAGCGAATTTTTGAAGAAAATTAAGCTATTGCTCTCGCCTCAAAATTTGTAGAATGTGAATTTTTGAAAAAAATTTATGCAGAAATCCGTTTCAGGTTATTCTGAATCATATTCTGAAGTTTAACGCATTTTTTGTATGTATGTATGTATATATGTATGTATGTATGTGTCATTCCAGACGATAACTGTCCGTAGAATTGTGCTAGAAACTTCAAACAAATTTTAAAATGTTAAGGATACAAAACGAAAGTTCAAGTTCGTTGGCCAGCATGATCGGATTACATCTTCGGGTTGAAATTTTCAAAAATGTAGTCAAAAATTTCAAAATAGCCTGTTTTTTGTGATTTGTTGTGCGAAATAATTTTTTTCAGCATACTAACATGTGGTATATTCGGAATCAGCGTAAAATTTCCTATAAGAATATGTATCAAGTTTTCGAAAATTTCAAAGTTGAAAAATCAGTCAAAAATCGAAATAATGCCGTTCGCTAGTCGTAAAAATCGGTAATATTTGCATGAAACATTGTCCAAATTCGGATTGAACTACTCTTATGGAAGTATCCCTGTATAACCAATCCTAGAACCATGCTGTTTGAAACGTAGGAGTACCTCCTAATTATTTTTAATAATTTGATTCTATGTTTGTCTATCAAAATCATAAACTAAAATTTCTCTACACGATCAATAGCGACTGAAATGTCGAAGATTCTTCAAAAATTCGCTCATGGGGTCATGCTGCATGACTGGACTTTTTAGATATCCGCGTATTCTGAGTTATGCTGCATGATGGGCCGTAAAATGTTGAACCACGGACCCCAGAACTAGCAAAGTTGTATGAGTTACCTAACCTACATGAGGCACAGTCTTATAAATCATGAAATTTGGCACGTGCATAACAAATAACAATTAGTTATTGGCGTTCAACATAAAAAAGTCTCCCACCGCTGGAGGTCACCCGCTAAATCGATGTAGCATTGAACGTGTTAAGGGTTCTAGACTTGTCGACTTTTGGCAATACTGATTTTATGACAGCTGAACTATTAATGGTAGCGATTAAATTGAAATAGTCATGAGTTTATTGAATGGCACAGTGCCCTATTTTTCACAATGGGGAATTAATATATATGGAACTAAAAACATGACACCAAACCGTCCTGGGGTTAGTCATGTGCTTCAAGTGAAGAAATTGTAGCTAAAAAACAATATTCTGGTTTATCTACACTCCTGACAAGGTTGATAGTCAAAACGGTCAAGCATTGGTAGTAGGTAGTAGGAGATGCCAAATTATTTATAGCATTTTCAAATTGAATTAGTCCTTTTTCAAAATGAATTCGTCCTTCAAAATGAGGGACCAAATCTTGAAGGCAACCATATAATGATTTGCAGACACCTTTTCCTTTCTCGAAGAATAATTATTTATTACATTGGTTTGCATAGTTAATAAAGATGTAATAGAAGACATTTATAACGTTTACAAGGAATTGATGCAAGACATTTGCAAAAAGTTTGCAAGAAATTCATACAAAGAAAATTTTAGAGTTTTGGTTTATTATTTTCAATAATGAACCTATAATCGACCAAGAAAAAAAATATAACGCCCTAAATATAGGTAATATATAACCTCAAAATTTATTGATTTATGTTTCAAAATGCATAGAATTCAAAAATAAATGAAAAATCTGTCCACCGTACGATGTCTAGAGCGTTTTTCCAAAACTACTGAGCCAAAGTTTATGAAATTTGGCTGAAAAATCATTGGTTGGAGATGTGCCTTGTGCCAGTAACATCGGCATCAATTTTTATCAACCATAAAGGGTAGTAATAAGGGCTGAAATATTGAAAATCGAGATCTCCCAAACATTTAAGGTAACACCGCATTTTTGTTTTGCCAATTCGCGGCACTGCGCCATCACTATGCTGACACATTAGACACCTAATGTTACACTCCAGGAAAATAACTCTCCGGAAGGAAGGAAGGTTGCTATGAATATCTCAGACTTCTTTTTGGCCTTCAAGGGGACGGCAACATTTCAACGTCTAGCAATGACGCTGACTAGACAGCTAGGTTCAAATAGAGCACTAGCGTTCCTCGAAGACCTTATTCTTTTCCATCCGGTTATAGAGTCCCTTTGGAGATATGCGCCGAATCCTCAGACAAGCAGAGTTAACATTGCAGCTAGCCAAATGTCAGTTTGCGAAACCTGAAGTTTCCTAGCTGGGCCATGTGATAAGCTCGAAGGGTATCCTTCCTGGTCCCAGGAAGCTCAGTGGCGTGAGAGTTATTTTCCTGGAGCGTAACACTACCTAATGATTTTTGGTTTATTATTTCCAATAATAAGCCTATGTGATCGTGTAGCAAACAATTTTTATAACCCCCCCCCCCCCTCAAACTTTGTCACTTTACGTTTCAAGGTGCGTAGAATCCAAATTTAAAATGTCCGTCCGCCGTTCGCCGTCCGCCGTCCGGGCCATAAAAGGCCTAAGAATTTACTTAAAAAACCCGTTCTTTCGCACATAGACTCCATTTGGGGTCTAGTTGGTCCTAACGTTTAATCATCCCGATCGCTTTACTCGCATAGATGCTATGGGCCAAAAACGGGCGAAAAGTGTCTTTTTGAGGCTGTTAGTTTTAGACGTGTTAGACGCACGCCTGGCACGCTTGGCAGGGGGTCACGGTGGGTGGTGAGGGGGGTGAGCGGGGTGTGGAGTGAGAGGAGGCGCCGCGGCACCATGAGGTGGGTACAGCGTTCCTTCGAGGCATGAATATATGTTTTTAGTATAAAACGTTTAGAATGTTTGCCAGAAAACTAGGCTTTATTCAACGGAATCAAACTGAATGAAATTGGGAAATTCTAAACGGGGTTCCAGGTTACCAAACAACAAGAAGTCAAAATAATACTACATTCACCCCTGACCTTAAAATGAGACATAGTCAGCCAGGTATCCAGGGGGTTTCCGAGTTCGGGTACTTCTTCGGGTCAGAGCTGGTGTGCCTGGTTCTGCATTGTCTGGATTAGGTTCTGGGTGGGTGGGTGTGGGTGAGGTAAGGGGTTGAAGGGGTGTTGGTGTTGATGGAGTCGGTATTGTACTTGTGGAATTTCCATTTAAAATGTTGGCGTCTCCTTCTTCGGTGTAAGGGCTGCTATCCTCGATGGCAGGATCTCCAGTCGTACTTCCCACGTCTCCAAGAGGCGCGAGATGTCTCGTCGAAACAGTAGTCTCTCTACCACTTGGGTACCGAATTCGAGCATAGTCGTGACCTCCATCTAGAAGTGTGACCTCTTCAACAAGTGGGTCGAATTTTGAACGGCGGTCGAACTTCCTTAGTAGGACCTGACCAGAAGTCATAAGCCATGTAGGTGTGGAGCTACCATTTCGAGAGCGTCGAGGGTAATTGAACATCCGTTGGTGAGGAGTGCAGTTGGTGGTAGTACAGAGCATGGATCGAATGGCATGTAACGCGTCCTGAAGGACCATTTCCCACTGATGAATGGGTAAGTCATTCTCCCTGGTGGCAAGTTCGATCGTTTTCCATAGTGTACCGTTCAGCCTTTCGATCTGACCATTGCCCTGGGGGTTATATGGAGTAGTTCGACTGGTGGCAGTTCCATATTCTGCCAAGAATGTCTTTAAATCTTGCGACATGAAAGATGAGCCGCGGTCAGTGTGGACGTATGCCGGTGCCCCAAATATAGAGAAGAGTTGTTGTAGGCACTTCTTAACAGTTTCGGAACTAACATCACGGCAAGCAAATGCGAATGGAAATCTTGAATACTCGTCGATGATTGTTAGGAGGAAGCGATTTCCAGATCTTGAGGGTAGAGGTCCTTTAAAGTCCATATTGAGCCTTTCAAATGGTGCAGTTGCTTTTATGAGCGTCCCTTTATGCTTAAAAAATTGGGGTTTCACTTCAGAGCAAATTCTACATGATGAGGTTATATTGCGAATGTCTTCCAAAGAATATGGCAAGTTCTTGCTTCGAACCCAATGGTTCATACGAGTAACTCCTGGATGGCTGAGTGAACGATGGAGAGTGGAAAGATGAGAGAGATCATGTGAAATGTGGCATACTCTTGAGAGGGCGTCAGCTGCATGGTTCTGAGCTCCAGGTCGGTATATTATATCATATGAGTAACATGATAGTTCCATACGCCACCTTACGATCTTCTCGTTCTTGATTTTTCCCGAATGTTTCAAGTCGAACATGAACGATACTGAACGCTGGTCAGTAAGAAGAGTAAAATGTCGCCCCAATAAAAAGTGTCTCCAGTAACGAATGGCCTCGACGATGGCATAAGCTTCTTTCTCAATTGATGAGTGGCGTCTTTCAGAGTGAGATAGAGTCCTTGAGAAGAAAGCAACTGGCCTTTCGGATTGTGTGAGCGTGGCTGCGATCGTAGTATCAGAGGCGTCAGTTTCGACCCGAAATGGAACATCATTCTCAATGTCAATGTGAGTAAGAGAAGAGTTCGCCACAGCCTTCTTGAGATCTGCGAAAGCCTTTAACCCATCATCTGAGAGTGGGAATGAGCTGCTGACAAGAGGCCTAATTTGCTCAGAAAATTTTGGGATGAATTTAGAATAGTGGGAAAACATTCCCAGGGCTCTCTTCAGAGATGCTTGGTCTTTTGGTGGAGGGTAGTCGAGAAAAGTTTTGAGTCGATTTGGATCAGGACGGATTGTGTGGTTACAGATAGCATGCCCGAGAATGTTTATGGCACGAATGGAGAAAGAACTTTTCTCGTTATTTATGGTGAGATTATACTTCGAAGCTGCTTCCATGAATCGTTTCAGGTTAAAATCGTGTTCTTTCTGATTCCTCCCACAGATGGTCAGGTCATCTAGGTACGCGAATGTATCCTTCAAATTCTCTTCTTTTATAATCCCATCAATGACTCTTTGGAATCCCGCCACACCATTTGTAACTCCAAAAGGTATGCGAGTGAATTGGAAAAGTTTCCCACAAGCTTCAAAAACTTTATATGGCCGATCCTGCTCAGGGATGGGTACTTGGTGGTAAGCACTTCGAAGGTCAATAGCACTGAATACGGTATAGCCGGCTATCTTGTTGACTATATCACTAATTTTTGGAAGTGGGTAGGCGTCGAGTTGCGTAAAACGGTTGATTGTGCGTGAATAGTCTATACACATCCTTCGCTTATGGTTCCCACCCCCAACTACCAAAACTTGGGCTCGCCAAGGAGATATGCTATTTTCAATAATTCCATCTTCGATTAATTTCTGAATTTCGACCTCAATGAATTTAGCATCCTCTTTTGAATGGACACGAGACTTGACTGCAATAGGTCGACAATCACTTGTGAGATTCGAGAAAAGCTGAGCTGGTGCTACCTCAGCAACTGCTACGCAGACCTGCAGTGGATCCTTTGGGCCACCAAAGTTAAACAGGACTGTAGAATGCTGTTGCAGTAAATTCCGGCCAACGATCAGTTGAAAGCAGAGGTCAGGCATAACGGAAAGCTCGACTTGAGGATAGGAGTGCCCAAGCATAGTGATATCAGCCCTACAAGTCCCTAGAATGTCTGCATGGTGGTTTTTAGACGCCAATCCTACCTTGTCAAAAGTTGGATGAATTTTCAAGTTCAAGTTTTTGGCTATTTCCTCGTTTATGATGCTGATATCGCTCCCTGAATCGATCATGCCACTGATCTTGTGACCATCAATTAGCACATCTGTTTTGACTTTAGAAACTCCCGATGAACAGATTGGGAGTGTGACTGTAGCTGTCGTTGTAGAGGTCTTACTACTTCCTAGTGATTTTGAGGTGTGCTGTGAGCGACAGACGCTCATCCAGTGGCCTACTTTGTCGCAGTTATGGCATTTGTCTTTTAAAGCAGGACATGATGAGCGAGGGTGTCTCGATTTACCACAGAAATAGCATAATGCTGTAGCCTTAACTGCATTCACGTGAGACATTTCATCAATAGCTGTGGCCTTAGAAGCAAAGACATCAACAGCTTGAGTTGGAGTCGAGATAGCGTTCACTTTTGGGAAGGGCTCATTGTATTGCAGAGAATAGATACCCGCAAGTTCCAGGGAACGTGCTTGCGAGTGTGCCTCCTCTAGCGTTAATGTTCTGTTCTCTAGCAATCTTTGGCGGATGGTTTGATTGAGTAATCCACGAATGAATGAATCGCGAACGCACTCATCTCTGTACATTTCGGCCGTCACCGCTCTGAATTGACAATCCCTACTCATTAGTTTGAGGGAATCCATGTATCGATCAATAGACTCATTCGGTTGTTGACCTCGAATCGAAAGTAAATGTCTAGCAATTATCTCATTTGGTGGTTTTTTCGAATGTATTTTTGAGAATTTGAATTGCATCATTGTATGTTTGCGACTGACTTACTTACTCGAATATTTCTGTAGAGACGAAGTTTATAAGAATGCGTAGGTTCTCTTCCTCGGTAGTCTGCATTGAGCGAAGATAGTTCCGGAACCGGTGATACCAGTGGCGCCATAGTGCAGGAGCGGATGGAGAATCTGGATTAAGATCCAACACTGGAGGTCGTAATACGCGTTCCATTGATGAGAATAACGATTCCGTTGAATAAATTGTAGTATAAAACGTTAAGAATGTTTGCCAGAAAACTAGGCTTTATTCAACGGAATCAAACTGAATGAAATTGGGAAATTCTAAACGGGGTTCCAGGTTACCAAACAACAAGAAGTCAAAATAATACTACAATGTTTTTTTCTAGGTCATACTTGTGTGTTAATACCAATGCTTTTCTGACGCATATTTAATAACATATCCTCTCGACTTTTCGTACGTACTTAGATAATGATATTATTAAGGCAATAATTATTTGAATAGATAGGAGCTCAAATCGAGAAATATAAACATGCGTATATAATTATAGAAGTATAGGTTGTGGCAACTCGAAATAGGACACACCGAGGAGTCTTTACGGGCCTTATGACATACACAAGCCAACTAAAACTACGATCATACTCAATTGAAAAAATAATAAACCTTTGCGAAATAATTTGCAGCGTTTTTTAAATAACAGCCAGGTGTTCTGCGTAGAAGAGCTATACAATACAGAAATAGTTAACTTCGTGTAATAATTTTCGGTTTTTTATTTCTCATGCAAAGGCTGCCCTGACGCTGCTCTAGGCATGAGGGAAAGCATATGCATTACAAAGTTGGTGCCTACTTTAATTTGTCTGATGTGCATAGGTTGTAGGGAAGAAGATTTTCGCGCACTTGCATAAAGACTGCATTCCTACCGCCACCGTTTTTCCGAGCCCCAGACACCGCAGTTACTAAGATACCACCAAGATTCGGTCCCTATTCATGAAGGACGAATTCGTTTTGTAAAAGGACAAATTAATTTTGTAAAACGACAAATTCAATTTGATAATGCTATATAGTATTCCATTCAAGCAGAATTTACTCCCAGAAGTTACCATGTTTCATGTGATGTGATTTGACCAATTTCGATACACTACCTACCAACATTAGTGTTCGTAACTATCCTGGAGGAAATGAGTCATAAAAGTACATCCATAAGAGATCATTTGGGTTTCTAGTATTAACAGGATGCTTGCTAGTTACATAAGTTACGTATTTATCAAATATGTTTAGGGTTAGGGTTGCACAAAAGCATAAAAAATTGGTTTGTTGGTTAGCAGGTCCATAGCACCCCATCCAGCAAGCACAGAAATTTCACTTTGTGAAGCACTGGGTGAACATTTTCAGACGTTTGGGTCATCCTAGTATCTTGATAAACAGCTACTCTATCCTGTTTGTTAATATTTAGAACAAAATATCTTTCAAGGTTCAGGAGTGGCCATCAAGGAGGAGCTAGACATTTCTGACTATTCTCCTGCGTCCTCGTCACCTCAGCCCCACCTTTGGCCCCCTGCTGAGGACGAGCCAACATGCCCCACTTCAGGTAACAGGTCTTTTATTGGCCATAATACCCATCTGGAAGTAGCCCACTATGGGACGTCCACCTCCTCTCACCCCCTCACACCCCCCCCCCCCCCCATTCAAATGCAATTGTTCTGAACTGTGAGAAAAGTTGGGAAATTGCAGGTGTTGCAAACCTTACTTTCCAAACATCCTAAACACGTGAAGGGGACAAGGCCTTGCACTAATTATTCATTCTGATTTGACAATTTTTGTTCAGTTTTGCTTAAAATGTAAGGGCAATCAAAACTGAAGTATTAATGTTAGCGACTTAACTCAAGTAGTCATGAGATTTTTGACTGGTTGCAATACCATGCCTCAACTCTTAACCCACTCAGTGCGGATGTGTTAATATTACCACAGCTGGGCATGTGCGGGTGTGGTAATATTACCACGCCACTCCCTCCAGGACCCGAGCCCTAATCATCAGTCTGTAGAAGGGGCATTCCTCTGCCGCATTCTTCTGTCCCGTACGGTGGTTTTACCTTCAATATGAATCAGATAGCAGTTCTGAGCACTCCCATGGCGGATTGCATGGTTTTTAGCCAGAAAAATGGAGTCTAATCCAAGCCCATTTTCCTCATTTTTAGCACGTTTTTCTTGATTTTTATTGATTTTATCCTTCTTCTAACCTTGGTACTGCATGAATATCAGACTAATGTTGGACTTCAATAACTTCAATTCAAGGCAAATGAAAAGTACAGGTTGTGTAGTGCTGTGATTTTTTTTCTAACAATTTTTAAAAAGTAACAATATGAAAAGTCATAAAAACTCAGCTTCTGCACGGGGGGTTGTGCCGCCTTTTGAGACCCGTGCTGAATGGGTTAAGTACCCTCCAGTGTGGCACGAATGGACAGATGGGAGCTTAAGCGCCCACACGCACTGGAAGTGTTAAAACCAAGTAAAGGTACTAGACAACGTTGTTAAGTAATGCGTACATTACAGGGACATCTCCACGTCTGGTTTGCAGTAGTAAATCTAAGTTATCCTTGCTTTACTTTAACTAATCTAGAAATAAAAAAGTATAAAATATCCCCTCCCTAGAAAACAAATCTCAAAAATCTCTAGAAAATAAACTAAATAGTACAACTCATTTTCCTCACCATCATTCCATTATCAAAAAGGAATCTCTGATTTGACTCATATCCAATCCATTGGATTACTAAATGAGGAAAAATGTATAGAAAATATCATGATTTATCGGAATTACCCCCTCCATTCACCATAATCGATCATGAATTTCTAACTCCCAAGGTTTGTTGCATAACTGAACCAAATTCTGGATCAAACAAAACTCAATCACAAAAATCATATGAAAGTAATGAAAACATGGTCCTTTATCGGTATTACTGCCTCCATTCAACGCCTTCCACAATGAAATTTGAAACTCCTCAAAATACTTGATTGAAAAATAAATAAATCAGGTAAAAATGGTTAGGGATCATAGTACAAGCCGTGCTCAAAAATATTGGTGATTAGAACCTGTATTCCCCCTCTTTACCGCAAATTCGAAATCCTCGCTGAGGTTTCTTGCAAACTTATGAGTATTACAAAAGCAATACATATGCAAACTTTTGAGTATTACATATGCATTACACACTTGCAAACTTGTGAGAATTACACATCTTTATTCAGATCACGATCCAGATGGGGAGATCAAGATGGAGCCAGTTGACAAAGAAGAGGAGATGGTATTTCATAGTTCCCTGGTTGTTCCCACTGCCTTCTTGGAAATTCAGACTGATTCAGCTGACATACAGTCGAAAGGTAACCGCTTTCCCAAAGGAACAGCCCTAATTCAATGTTAAATTTAGAAAGATCACCTTATTTTTTATTTTCAAAGTTAATCAGCACTTCATGACAAAAAAAATAATAATAATAATAATAAATAAAATAATAATATCTGCTTTGATAAAACATTCAATGCAAGAAACAGAAATTATGGTGGTTGAGGTGTAATGAATGTATATTTTCTGTGAGCTGTAGGATATGACAGTGGTAAACGGGTCATTCTCATTTCATTTGCCGCTTTCATGTCCCCGACGACGAATTCTCACAATTCTTGACCAACACTAGCGATTTTGGGGGAGAAAAGGGTAGTATAAGTTGGGAGATCAACGAAGAAATAATTTGACTGCCCAAAATCCCCTTCAACCAATACACATTGTCGACGAAAAACCTTGAAATCCTGGAAACTCATGAGTGTTACTGTCCCCTCCTACTTAACATGTAAGTAGAAGTTAGGTAGTTTGGAAACAATGACAATCTAGAACTGGCCAGGGTTACTAGCTGCAGTAGGTTGGTTCCTCTTTATTTAGAGTAAGGTTTTACATTTTTAAGATTTTTCCCAACCCGTGAAAAACTAGTTTTTCAGTCTGTCCCCCATATCTCATCTCAATGGGACCTCAGGAGTGTTATCATTTTTGCTACCAAGAAAACCGATGGAAAATGGCGGGAAACAGTCAGATGTGAAGGTTATATTGTCCAGTTGAAGATGTGAGACTGCAGTGGAGTGCTTGGAGTTGCAGCAGTTTTAACAGCGAAACAAGCCTAAAAACATGGGGAGTATTTTCATTTTTAATCATGAGTGTTACACTAATTACGAGTGTTTTTAGTGCTTAAACAAAATAATCTGATATCAAGAACCATACTGCTTGGTGACAGGTTTCAAACAGTAGCCATCCCCGAGTTTTGCCTCTTCATCATCCTGTGTGACGCCATTTTTACTGAAAATTCTCATGAGTGTTATCTCTCAGGAGTGTGACCAAGTATGGGTAAAAAATATATAAAATACAACATCAATGAAAAACTCACTGTTCATCTATAGAACACAAATCTGCAATTTACAATGGGTAGTATTTGCCGATCTAACCTCATTTTCGAGCACTTTCATATTTCACATTTTTGAGGTTCTCAAACGACCCAAAGCGGCAAATGAAATTAGAATGACCCAAACATGTGTTTGAACCTGCAGGTAAGCCCTTGCGTTGCTCAGGATGACTGGTCCCAACGTGATTTGGGTCACAGGTGTCTGGAAGGCAATGAAGGTTTCCTCACAAACACGATCTGGCATAATGACGGGGAATCGCAAAAACATCTCCAGGAAATAGAAAAAAACCCCTAAATCGTACCTGTTCCTAAACGTGATTTTTTCTTGAGTCCATAAATATAAATTTCATGGTTATCGTGAACATTTTTCTTCATGGCTCGAATTTTGATATTTCCAACAAGACACAACATTTTTAGGCTCAAAAATAGTGGAAATTGTAGCCAGAAAAATTCTCATTCCGATTAACATATTGTGAAGTATTAATTTTGCCATTATATATGAGTAGAACCACAAGTTTTACTCAGACTCGCTTTGCTTAAAAAGCGGATTTTATTCAAAAATTCCAAATACCCGTGTTGTTGTAAAATATATCTATCAAATATGTTTATAGTTAGGAATACACAAAAGCATAAAAAATGCCTTCGTTCACTGAATGGAAAACCACTCAATTCCAGCAGTTGTTTGGTTAGCCGGTCCGTAGCACCTGCATGCAGCAAGCATAGAAATTTCTCTTTTAGAAAGGAAGCAATGGGTGAACATTTTCGGACGTTTGGGTCTTCCTAGTACCTTGATGAACAGGTATACTGTCACCTTAGCCATCTCCCGTTTGTTGATATTAAGAAGAAATTATCTTTGCAGGTACAGGAGCGTCCATCCTGGTTAGGGCATTGAGTGTCAGGTATAGTGTTCCCACCGATGGGTTCTTGAACCTAAAAGTTTCGTGAACTCGTGGAACCCGTCTGAGTTCATGAACTCGTGAGTGCTTGGAACACACCTATTACCTTCTAATATTAGTATTCGTAACTATCCTGGAGGAAATGGGTCATAAAAGTACACCCATTAGAGATCATTTGGGTTTCTAGTATTAACCGGATGCTTACGAGTTACACATGTGGGACATGATTTAATAATTTGTTTTCTCATGGTGATGAAATGAATATCCTTGGGAGACGCGTTGGAGATTAATTAAAAAAAAAAAAAAAAATGTGATGACAGAATGGCCTTTTTTTGTAAATTCTTGTAATAATTTGAACTATACAAGTAGAGAAACGTTGTCGTGAGAAAGTCTTGAAATAAAGAAGCCCTGAAAGCAATATATACGTTTTTCAGTACCCGTGTTGTTGTAAAATATATCTATCAAATATTTCTATAGTTAAGGATACACAAAAGCATAAAACATGCCTTCGTTCATTGAATGGAAAACCACTCAAAACCAGCAGTTGTTTGGTTAGCCGGTCCGTATCACCCGCATGCAGCAAGCACAGAAATTTCTCTTTGTGAAAAGAAGCACTGGGTGAACATTTTTGGTCATTTGGGTCATCCTAGTACCTTGATAAACAGGTCACCTTAGCCATCTCCCGTTTGTTGATATTAAGAAGAAAATATCTTTGCAGGTACAGGAGCGTCCATCCATGAGGAGCTAGACGTTTCTCAATCATCTTTGGCGTCCTCGTCATATCAGTCCCACGTTTGGCTCCCAGCTAAGTACGAGCCAACATGCTCCACTTCAGGTAACAGGTCCTTTACTAGCCATAATACCCATCTAGACGTAGCCCACTATGGCGATATCCACCTCATCTCATCAACTCTCCCCCCCCCCCCCCCCCCCCCCCCCCCTCCCCCCCCCGTTTAAAATCTAATTGTTCTGAACTGTGAGAAAAGTTGGGAAATTGCGGGTGTTGCAAACGTTACTTTCCAAACATCCTAAGAGGAAAGGGGGCAAGACCTTGCACTAATGATTTAGTCAGATTGGACAATTTTTAATTCAGTTTTCGCTTGAAATGTGTGAGGAATCAAAACTGAAGTATTAATTTTAGCGACTAAACTCAAGTAGTCATGAGTTTTTTGGCCGGTTGCAATACCTTGGCTCAACTCTTTGAATCAAGTACATTGTATGTGTACTAGACAATATTAATAAGTAATGCATACATTACAGTGACATCTCCATATCTGGCTTGTAGTAGTAAATCCAAGTTGTTCTCGGTCTACTAACTTGTCTAGAAATGAAAAATTATAAAATATCCTCTCCCCTAGAAACGAAGCTCAAAAGTCGGTTGAATATAAACTAAATAGTACAGCTCATTTTCCTCACCATCATCAAAATGGAATCTCTGATTTGACACACATTCAAACCATTAGGTTATTAAAAAGTCCAGTCATGCAGCATGACCCCATGAGCGAATTTTTGAAGAAATCTTCGGCATTTCAGTCGCTATTGATCGTGTTGAGAAATTTTAGTTTATGATTTTGATAGACCACCTGGTTCCTACGCCTTAAACAGCATGGTTCTAGGATTGGTTATACAGGGATACTTCCATAAGAGTAGTTTAATCTGAATTTGGACAATGTTTCATGCAAATATTACCGATTTTTACAACTAGCGAACGGCATTATTTCGATTTTTGACTGATTTTTCAACTTTGAAATTTTTGAAAACTTGATACATATTCTTATAGGAAATTTAACGCTGATTCCGAATATACCACATGTTAGTATGCTGAAAAAATTATTTCGCACAACAAATCGCAAAAAACAGGCTATTTTGAAATTTTTGACTACATTTTTGAAAATTTCAACCCGAAGATGTAATCCGATCATGCTGGCCAACGAACTTGAACTTTTTTTGTGTCCTTAACATTTTAAAATTTGTTTGAAGTTTCTAGCACAATTCTACGGACAGTTATCGTCTGGAATGACACATACATACATACATATATACATACATATGTGATCCTCTAACATAGGGAGGAAAAATAATAAAACTAATGCCTTCAGCAGTTCTCCCCTCCTAGTGGAAGCACCTCGCTTCGGACCTCCCGAAGCTCGGGGCAGTCGCTGTTGGGCAAGCTCTCGTGCGGTACGTTCCCTCTCTGTACGTAGTCGTGTGTGTTTCTTTTCATATTTTAATAAATTGTATTCGGGAATTAAACGATTGTTTTTTAAAAACCGATTCCCGATTAAAGGACATTTAAGTGGCGCAGTCTCGTGGACAAATCAATTAACTTTGGGCAAATCAATCAATCAAAATCGATTGCATTCTGACCCAAAGGGAACCTGCTGTTCACCAAGAAGAAAATCCATCATCTCTACTCACTCTGTGACTTCAAGAGAACATCACACGCTCCACAAGAGGAAACTACGCGAATTCGCCAAAAAACAGGACGCCCGAGCAAAGACACTTGGCTCGTTAAATAAATAGAAGTGGATTTCCGCCTGTGAAGACGGAAGAACGCCGTGCTCCTTCGCTATCTTTTCTCAGAAGCCGCTGGCCGCAACAAGACACCGAGGTACCTACTCTGTCGACCTTCACCTAAAGCTGAGATAAGAAAACAGATGTTTACTCTCGTCGCGTTGTAAGTACCAACCCAGCTTCATCTTTTAATTCTTCAAGAGTAGCGAGATCACCGGCAAATTTTGAAGGAAGATACAAACTTCTAATTCAACTTCATTTAATTTTTAATAATTGTTAAACCTCCCCATTTCATACCACCCGTTACCTGGTGGGAAGGAACAATTCAATTTTATTCTAATAATCGTTAAACCTCCCCATTTCATACCACCCGTTACCTGGTGGGAAGGAACGATCAAGTTTTTGTTGCAACCGCGTTTCAAGCCACCCGTCATCTGGCGCGGTATTGCAGAATAATTAACCAATTTTTATTGTCTGAATTTAAAGACACTTTATTTAATTCGTATTTAATTATTGAAATTGCGTTTCACGCCACCCGTCATCTGACGTTAATTTCATAATTAACCAATTCTTATTGTCTCAATTTAAAGACACTTTATTTTACTTGTATTTAATTATTGAAATTTCGTTTCAAGCCACCCGTCATCTGACTTAATTTCATAATTAATCAATTTTTATTGTCTTAATTTAAGATACTTGATTTCATTTTTATAATTGAATATTATAAACTTGTGTTTTGTTGTACATTTACACACTGACACAAACGAACACTTGGAGTAGACACTGAACAGTACATACTTTCCTGTCAAAATTCCAAAAAACTACAGAAAATATTTCCTAAGGAAGGTTCGCTCGCCTTTCGAAAGACTACCTGTAATAGAGGAAGATTCTGATATGTCTGAGGGACAGGGACAGTCACAACCTGGGGCGGCAAACCCGATCCCGAGTAACCCTTTTAATGATCCCAACTTTGTAGATTATTTTATTTCTCAAAGAATTCAGGAGTCCCTCAGAAACTTAAATATCAATCAAAATACTAGGGACCAAGTCCCCGAATTTAAAAAGAAACATGCGGACATGATCCCGACCTTTGAGGGAAACCCAGGAAAGCTCCGGAAATTTTTGGATACGTGTGAATCTATAGCTAATAGGTTCATAGATGATGAAGATCCCACAAATTATCAAAATGAAGAGGTCCTTAAGACCATTATGTCCAAAATACAGGGACCAGCCTCGGATATGCTAGATAATTACGCACTTACGGACTTTCCTAGTATTAAAACTGCATTGCTAGAGACGTACTCCGACAAACGGGACATATTTACTTTATGTCACGAACTAACTGGACTGAGACATAGGGAGAGCGAAGATCCTTTTCAGTTTCATAATAAAATTAAAGCAAAACTAAATTTGGCTATTGCTTGGATTAAAAACCATGAAACTGAAACGAAACAAGAGATATTGATCGAGCACTACCAAGATATTAGTCTACGGACGTTACTCTTGCACCTACGGGAACCGCTCGGAAGTCAACTTCGGAGTAGGAAACCGAAAACGATGGGCGAAGCCCTTTCGATACTAACGAACGATTATCAAATCATGCAGTATCAAAAGGGTAGACTCGATCGGAACCCCCAACACAAACCGGCGATAAAACCGGAAAATAAAAATACGACTCCGGCAACCAAACCGTCATATTATGGCCAAGGATTTAAGCCCAAAACATTCCCAAATAAAACCCAAAATCAAGTGCCATCCAAGCCCTTTATCCCCAATAAAAATAACACTTCACAAATCACAAGGCCCCCACAGACTCAAGTTCCAAGTCAAGGAACGTCCAATTTTGCAAAGTCGACTCCAATGTCTTGGCAAACAACTCGACCGAATTTAGATTTGAACAATGTGGAAATTCCCGAGGAAGAAAGTATGGGAAGTTCTGACCCCGAATACAACGCGGAAAATCCGGCCGATGAGGACTCTTTTTTAGAGGAGGAGTCCGAATCGCTACATTCTCCCTAATACATTTGAAACCAAAAGCTGGACAAAAACTACCATACATAGTATTTCCGAAGCATAAAATTAGAATCCTGTTGGACTCCGGAAGCACTTCAAGTTTTGTGCATCCAGAGGTCATTAAAAAATTTTTCCCCGACAAAATCATAACAGAGAAATTTCAAGTTAGGTCAATCCACGGATTGTCATATGGGAGCAATAGTGCAAGGATCCCATGTGGCGAAATGTTCAAAATTAAAAACCTAAATCTCCTTTTTAGAATTCACAAATTCCATAGCCGATTCGGATTGCTATTAGGTACAGATAACCTTGAGTTACTTGGCGCTCATATTGATTATGAGAACAAGTTACTGATAATAAAAAATTTCAAAATCCCTTTTAAATATCACTACGTTGATCAAGAAATAAATAAAAAACCGATCTATGAACAAAAAATACCACCTAGGGCAATTTCGCAGATTAAAATTCCCGTACGATGTGATTCAACAAAAAAGGAAGGAGTAATTCCATATCTGAAACAAAATTCACTAGAAATTCCTGAATGCCTGGTCAAAATTCAAGATAAGGAATGTTACGTAGGAATTTTAAATAATAGTGATTCTGAATGTAATTTCAAACTGTTTGAACCCATCCAAGTTGAAGAAATCCCCATTTTAGACAAAGTGAAAAGTCCAAATGTGAATTATTATGATACGCAAAATTATGTATTTGACCCCACTAATATTCGAACGGATCATATGAACGAAGAAGAAAAGAGACAAATTTTGAACTTAGTATATCAGTACAAAGATTTGTTTCATTGTGAAGGAAACACCTTAACGTGTACTAATAAAGTCCAACATGTAATCCGTACCATTGACGAGATCCCCGTGTATACCCGCAATTACCGATATCCCGAGGTATATAAAAAGGAAATTGATAACCAAATACAAGATATGCTCAAACAGGGAATTATTCAACCCAGCTCTTCACCTTGGAATAGTCCACTCTGGCTCGTACCCAAAAAATTAGATGCATCCGGCAAACAAAAGTATCGACTGGTTATTGATTACCGCGGACTTAACAACAAGACAATAGACGATAAATACCCACTTCCAGTCATAAATGATTTGCTCGACAAACTTGGTAGGTGTATGTACTTCACTTGCCTTGACCTCAAAAGCGGTTTTCATCAAATTCCAATGCATCCGGATAGTATTGCCAAAACTGCTTTCTCTTCGGAAAATGGTCATTGGGAATTTAGTAGAATGCCGATGGGTTTAAAAAACGGACCTCCTAGTTTCCAACGGTTGCTCGACAATGTACTACGCGGTTTGCAGAATGAAATTTGCACTGTTTTTATTGACGACGTTATCATCTATAGTACAAGTCTCGAAGAACATATAAATAGTCTCAGAAAAGTTTTTGACAGACTCCGTGAAGCTAATTTGAAAATACAATTGGATAAAACGGAGTTCCTCAAAAGAGAATGTGTCTATTTAGGACATCTTATCACCCCTGAAGGAGTTAAGCCAAACCCCCTCAAAACCGAAGCTATATCCAAATATCCGATTCCCACAACTCCAAAACAAATTAAGGGTTTTCTCGGACTACTGGGTTATTATAGAAAATTTATTAAAAATTTTGCCCAAATAACCAAACCATTAACCCAATGTTTGAAGAAGGGAGCGACGATCGATCCTCAAAACCCCGAGTATAAAGAGTGTTTTGAGAAATGTAAAACTCTGCTCATAAATGATCCGATTTTACAATATCCCGACTTCTCGAAGCCCTTTAACCTTACAACTGATGCTTCGAACATTGCGTTAGGCGCGGTTTTAAGCCAGTGCACTAACGGTGCTGACTTACCTATAGCGTACGCTAGCCGGACTCTGAATGACCATGAACGCAACCTCTCTACCATCGAGAAGGAATGCCTTGCATGTGTCTGGGCTACACAATACTTTAGACCATACCTTTTGGCCGAAAATTCAAAATTTTTACTGACCATAAGCCTCTTCAGTGGTTATTTTCACTGAAGGAACCCAATTCTAAATTATTCAGATGGAGGCTTAAATTAGAGCAATATGATTATGAGATCCACTACAAAAAAGGATCCACTAATCAAAATGCCGATGCCCTTTCCCGAGTGGAAATTAACATCAACGAAAATTCACCTGATGTTGAGCAAATTGTTCAAGATGCTCTCACCGGGGATAGTCCTCCAACTCCACTCATGAATGAAGTACTGGGAGAACTAAATGATGCCGTAAATAATTCATCGGAATCAATGGTCGTCAATGTGGACGAGAACGCCAGTGATTCAGCGTCTTTAGCTCCCACTGTTCATTCTAATTACGAGGGAAACACAATACTGAATATTCCTATAACCGAAAAACCTGTTAATTATGGAACTAACCAAATCATCATTGTAGTAGCCGACAGAGAAGAAATCAGAAACCCTAGGATTGAAAATATTTTTGAAAGAATCACTAGAATAACAGTAACGCTTAGGAAAAATAATCTTGAATCAGATATAATTCACTTTGTGAAAACCTACATAGTTCCGAAGAGAAAATATTCCTTATTTTTTGTCAATGATATCTATGAAGAATTCAGCCGAATAATGATAAGAAATTTCAAACATTCTGAAATAAGTTTCGTCAAGTGTTCCGCTAGGCTAGAAGATGTCACAGATCCAGAAACAGCTAGGGAATATATCCAACAACAACATATAGGGAAAACCAATCATCGAGGCATTACTGAGACCTTAGAGAAACTTAAGAGGAAATATTTTTGGCCGAATATGAAAACCACAATCCAAAATTATATTAATAAATGCGAAATATGTCTTGCCTGCAAATATGACAGACATCCCATTAAACCAAAATTAAACGTTACCCCCACGCCTTCTAGACCATTCGAAATCCTACATATCGACAAATTGTCTTTGGAGAAATCCAAGTTTTTAACAATCATCGATTCATTTTCAAAGTATGCCCAAGCCTACATTCTAAAATCATCTAATAGTATTGACACAGTCGGAGCCCTTCTAAAATTCTTTTCCCACCATGGGATACCAAAAATGATCGTGGCCGATAATGGAGCAGAATTCGGTAGCTCATTGGTCAAAGAGTTACTAGAGACCCACAAAATTAAAGTTCATTACATTTGTTCTCAAAACCCAAATTCGAATGGATTAATAGAAAGATTTCACTCGACTCTAATTGAACACGTTAGAATACTGTCAAATAGAGACGAATTCAAAAATGAAAGCATAAAAAATAAAGTTAACTATGCACTAATAGCTTATAATAGTAGTATCCACTCTGTTACAAAACTAACGCCATTCGAAGTAATAAATGGTCATGTAGAGAACGACCCTTTACTAGAAGCCGACTTAGAGAAAAACTTAATGACGAATTTTATAGACAAACATCGAGACAAAGTAAAACTAATTTATGACATAATCAAAGAAAGAACTCAAGCCCAAAAGGAACGTATTGCTGAAAGAAGGAATCAGGATAGAGAGGAAGTTCCAGAATTACCCACAGAAATATTTGTAAGAACTAGACAAATTCAAGATAAAACTAAACAAAAATATCATAAGGAAACCTTACAATCAACCAATCCCGAATTAAAAACCGCTCAAATAGTTCCTCGACACCATAACACACAAGGAAAAATTCATACGTCTAATATAAAAAGACCACGTAAACAAACTACGAGTGACTTACCCACTGACACTTCACCTCGTGAACCTGTTCCAGGACCCTCCTCTTCTCAATCGGAAGCTCCGAGGTGAGAAATATAACAACTAATCAAGGGATACTGCCTATTCTATTAGGACCAGCCCGACTTATAAACTCCCAACATACTCTGGTTCACCATTATAAAATTGACAGCTTAATAGATGAATTTTACGAACTAACCTCACAGTACGAAAATCTGTTGAATAAGATCAAAGTAAATCAATTCCAGGTCAGACAGACAGACGAATATTGTAAATTATTAAATTATACTATTAGTATTATTAAGGAAAAAATTACCCACATTAATGTTAATCAAGGTAGAAAAAAAAGGGGATTAGTAAATGGGTTAGGTAATATAATTAAATTTATAACTGGCAATCTAGACGCCTCTGACGGTAAACGTTATGAAAAGCTGTTTACTCAAATTAAGAATAATGAAATAACTGTTCAGGATCAATTGGATTCTCAATTCTCACTCATTGCAGATCTGATGTCCGATTTTAATTCGACCATTCAAGACATTCGTTTCAATAATGAGCAAATAAAAAACAAACTGTTAGAAATTGATAATTTCATGAAAATTAGTTCTAATCAGGCTCTCGCTGATTCCATAAAGGAAATACTCAACCTTCAACAACTAGTATTTAATGTGATACTGACAATATTCCAAGATATTGAGAATTCAATAACATTTTGCAAATTGAGAACATTACATCCTAGTATAATTGGAACGCATCAGCTGTTTGTAGAACTCCAAAAATTGTCAAATACTTACGGTTCCAAATTACCTTTAGAAATAAAGTACGAAAATATTCTAGAAATAGAATCCACTATTCAAGTTACTTGTGCAATCAAGGACGATGAAATAATGTATTTTCTCAATCTACCATTGACCGATGGGTTACAATACCACTTGTACTTTTTACGACCAATACCCACGCTTAGGCAAAATCAGTATGTTTCTATATTTCCTAAGATAAATTATCTTCTCAAGTCTAAGTCAAATAATACAACAATACCCCTGTCAGATAATTGTCAAAGGGGTAGTATCATTCATTGTAGTAAAAAATTAATATCAAACCAGAATGTTAAATGTGAAGAAGAAATACTTAGTTCCAGTACTGCAGAACATTGTGAATACGTAACAGTAAACATTGAGGATAATTGGATTGAATCAATTCCAGAATCAAATCAGCATCTAGCAGTCTTCCCCTTTGGAGACAAAATAGAAATAAATAATAGGCATGGTTCTGAAATAGTGGAATTAAAAGGTATATTTTTAATTTCGGAAGGTAACAGTAGGATGTATTACAAGGGACAACCCCTTCATTCAGAAAGTGAATCGTTAGGCCAACCTAAACTATTAACCGACTTAAATTTTGAAATTAAAGACTCACAAATGTCAAATACAACGCTTACTCTAAAAGAACTCAGTTTCAAAAATGTCAAACTAAACAGAGTAACACGTCTAGAGCCATTAAATATAATTGAATATTTTGTTCCAAGCTTTTGGACTATAATTTTGTATTTTCTTATTATCATGTTTATTACTTATACCATAATTGCGTATTGTAAACAGAAGAGTAAGCTAACCGCAACGAGAACATGAAGGCCTTGCTATTTATTCAAGTCTTTTCTTGTGAAAATTTAGTTTATTTTTAATTTTCTAAATTTTCAGCTTAAGGAGGGAGGAATTATGTGATCCTCTAACATAGGGAGGAAAAATAATAAAACTAATGCCTTCAGCAGTTCTCCCCTCCTAGTGGAAGCACCTCGCTTCGGACCTCCCGAAGCTCGGGGCAGTCGCTGTTGGGCAATCTCTCGTGCGGTACGTTCCCTCTCTGTACGTAGTCGTGTGTGTTTCTTTTCATATTTTAATAAATTGTATTCGGGAATTAAACGATTGTTTTTTAAAAACCGATTCCCGATTAAAGGACATTTAAGTTACATACATAAAAAAATGCGTTAAACTTCAGAATATGATTCAGAATAGCCTGAAACGGATTTCTGCATAAAATTTTTTCAAAAATTCACATTCTACAAATTTTGAGGCGAGAGCAATAGCTTAATTTTCTTCAAAAATTCGCTAAAAGAACAAAAAATTATGAAAAACGGATAAAAAATATAATTTATCGGATTCCCTCTGTCCCTCCATATTTTAACTCCCAAGGTTTGTTACATAGCTAAATCGAAAACTGGATCAAACAAAACTCAATCACTAAAATCATATGAAAGAAATGGAAACATGGTCCTTTATCAGTATTTCTGCCTGAATCTCAGATACAGTTCACTTGAGTTCCGTGTTTTTTCTTCAGATAGAGTTGGTTAAAATACCTAGTTTCGATTTGAATAATTGCACGGACGTCCGTTACAGTCTCAACCATGACATGTGAGCACAAGTATTCGTTGTAATTGCATGAAACTAAGCTGTTTTCCCGGAGAAAGTCGTCCTATTATTTTGCATTACAAACTTAACTAGTTGCTATAGGCCGCTTGCTTGCCTAAAACGGCTCCAACATGCGCAACTGCGATTGCGGTTTCCTCTGTACAACTATCCCGGCCGCTTCGACTATCTATCGGCTGTCAGAGTCTGTTGCTCGCTATAATTGGTTGAAGTTATGTGAATGACACAAAAACAACAACAGTGATCGAAGACGCAGAAATGAACAGTCGGTAGGTCGGTATTAGAATGGCTAGCGAATTGAATGAAATGATTAGACAGTAGAGAATGAGGTGATAGACAATCGTAAAGTAGATACAAAGGAGAACCTGGAAATATTTCAAACTGAGGTTTATTCTCTGGAAAAAAAGTGGATTTGCTTGAAGAGAAAAATTCCAGGATCTAGGAGGACATGGGAGGCCTGCATAATCATATCGAAACACTCGAAATTAAATCAAGAAGAGACTGTAGAGATTGTTGGAGTATTAGACGTAAGCACGAATCCTCTTGAGAATACGAGAAATTTCTTGAAAAAAGTTATAAAGGTAGATTTAGCTGCAGAATCCATAAAACGTGCATACTCTCTTGGGAACGGCCAGGGCAGCCCTATCCTGGTAGGGTTCATGGATCGAGGGAGCGTGAAGGAGGTCTTGTGGGTTTCCTCAATACTGAAAGGTACTGGATTCTATGTACAACCTGACTTACCACAAAACACCGGGTACAGGAGAAATGATGTCCTTGAAGAAGGAGCTATCTCTGAAACTCCCAGGCAGTGTTGGGCATAAACGCGATAATTATTTGTTGATTCTGAGTCAACTACCATTATATTCATATTCATGTAATCGTATTCGTCTGTCGGTGATTACACGAATACAACCCATAAAAATGCGTCACAGTAATTAATTTCAATAGGGCGTCCCTCCAATGATATGCGAATCCTTGCTAATATTACCTAACTTCAGAGGGACGTCCTTAAAGTGAATTCAACGATTGGAGCCCAGCCTCTGTCTCAAATCTATTTCAGTAGGACGACTCTTAAGCTAGGTAATATTTGCAAGGCTTTGCATATTATAGGAGGGACGCCCTATTGAAATTGATGTCCATGACGCATTTTTGGTTTATTATTTCCAATAATAAGCCTATGTGATCGTATAGCAAAAAATTTGTATAACCCCCCCTCAAACTTTGTCACTTTACGTTTCAAGGTGCGTAGAATCCAAATTTGAAATGTCCGTCCGCCGTCCGGGCCATAAAAGGCCTTAGAATTGACTTAAAAAATCTATTCTTTCGCACATAGACTCCACTTGGGGTCTAGTTGGTCCTAACTTCTCGCCAGCTCGATCGCTCCACTCTCAAGGGTGCTATGAGCCAAAAATAGGTGAAAAAGTGTCTTTTTTTTAAATATTTCAAGTTGTATAGAAATTGGAGATTTATGAGTGAAACGAAAATGTTAGCTATTAATTTTATGGAAAAAAAAGTGTTCTAAATGATACTCTGCTATTCAAAAAGAGATTTTGGATTTTAGGCTATATTTTGCAATTTTATAGATTTTTTAAAACAAAATTTAATGAAGTTCAAGTTTTTAGCATAATTTCGTACATAAATTTGTTAATGTTCTATTTCATAGTTGATAAACTTTATTTGACCAATCTTATGCTAAAAAATACCAATTTAATAATTCTTTGCCATTTTCAGTGATTTTGTCAGCACATTTTTTGAAATTTGACCAATTAGATGATATCAATATACAGTATAGGTAACACTTTTATGTGTTGGAAAGATGACTTGGTAATAAATTGTTTTGTTTATCAACTATATTAAAAAGCGTAAAATTGTGAGATTCTGCTGCTGTAATGGATTGAACCCATTTGTGAGGTCCGAAGCTCCGAGTTCCGATACTAAATCTATATCTATAAAAGAGGATGTATGTATGTATGTATGTATGTATGTATGTTGCCTATAGACTCCGAAACCGCTCGACAGATTGTAATGAAACTTTCAGGTATTATTAGGCATGATTCAAGGATTGTTCCTGTAAAGTTTGGTGCAAATCCGTTCAAAGGGCTCTGACCCAGAGGGCATAAAAGGGTGCAGTGTCAGGTTTTAGAAATTTATTGTTTACAAAATTAACTACCCAAGCCAAGACCGAAGGAGGAGGAGGGAGGAGGAGGAGGGAGGAGGAGGAGGGAGGAGGATGAGGGAGGAAGAGGAGGGAGGGGGAGGAGGAGGAGGAGGAAGAGGAGGGAGGAGGAGTGAGAGAGGAGGAGGAGGAGGAGGAGGAGGAGGAGGAGGAGTGAGGGAGGAGGAGGAGGAAGAGGAGGGAGGAGGAGTGAGAGAGGAGGAGGATGAGGAGGAGGGAGGAGGAGGAGGGACGAAGAGGAGGGAGGAGGAGTGAGAGAGGAGGAGGATGAGGAGGAGGGAGGAGGATGAGGGACGAAGAGGAGGGAGGAGGAGGAGGAGGGAGGAGGAGGAGGAGTGAGGGAGGAGGAGGAGGATGAGGAGGAGGGAGAAACCAAAGGCAGAATCCAAAGGCTAAGCTTCCGTCCATCCAATCACCTCTTAATAACAGTTTAAAATTATGATCAATAAACAAATTTAATTTGGGCGCAGCAACGCGCGGGGGGGGGGGGGGGGGGGGAACGCTAGTATACTATAAGCGGCGTTTAATAATTATGGACCCGAGATCTACGTAGAAGGGCTGTCTTTTACATAAATAATAAACCTTCGTGTGATAATTTGCAGCGTTTTATGGGTTGTATTCGTGTAATCGCCGACAGACAAATACGAATATAATCGCAGTTTACTCAGAATCAACTAATAATTATCACGATTACAATCGTATTCATATTCGACGATAAGATTATGCCCAACACTGCGTGTATTGCATCTTTTTAGTTGTTTATTCCATAAATACAATGGAATAAATACACATCTTTTTCTACTTCATCTATCTATCTATCTACTGCATCCTGCCTTCCACAATGAAATTTGCAACTTCCAAAATAACTCCTCAAAATGCTGGATTGAAGAACAAATCAACCAGATAAAAATGGTTAGGGATCATAGTGTGGGCTGCGCTGAAAAGATCAGAGGTTTCTTGTAAGCTTATATTACATAAGCATTACACACTTGCAAACTTATGAGAATTACATGTCTTTATTTAGATCACGATCCAGATGGGGAGAGCAAAATGGAGCCAGTTGACAAAGAAGAGGAGATGGAATTGTATAGTCCCCTGATTGTTCCCACTGCCTTCTTGGAAATCCAGACTGATTCAGCGGATATACAGTCAAAAGGTGACAGCTTTCCAGAAAAAACACCCCATAAACAGTCGAAAGGTAACAGCTTTCTATATATATATATTATAAAACCTGCTTTGATAAAATGCTCATTGCAAGAAACAACAATTTTGGAGGTTGAGGTGTAATGAATGTATATTGTTTGTGAGTAGTAGGATATGACAATGGTAAAAGGTAGGGTATGGACTTGCCGGCAAGCCCTTGTGTCAGGATGACTGGTCCCAACACGATTCGGGTAAGGTGATACTTTCCAAAATTTCCTGTTTATAGACCTACCCGATCCCTTCAGACAATCCAAGTTCCCGATTGCTTACTCAGCTCATTGGAATCTTTATCCATCGATCCCCACGTTGCTTAATGGAATTTTCAGGAGTAGATTAAATAAAAAAGCAGTGATAGCCCCAAAACTCACGCCTTGGTGCTGATGAAGGCAGGTCGACATCTTCTTGCCATCCCCACCAAGCAGCCCAAATGAGGTTGCCTTGAAAATATCACCATTGAAGGTTTCATGGGACAACAATTAACTTCAAAGAAAAGTTTGCTGATCCAAATAGCTCCACACCTTGTCATTGTTACCCACAGTCTCCAAATTAAATTCGTTTCAAAGTTCAGTTGTGAAGGTTGAATATGACAAAAGTTACCAATTGGTTATTTTTCATTGTTGGGTAAAGCTCCTTGCACACTGGGGGGTGTTACGTTCAAGGAAAACTACTGTAGTCGAGGCGGTTTGATTTCATTGGCCTCGGTTTCATTGTGGGCAAAAGCACTTGTCTTTAATTCTTTCAGGTCCAGGTCCAAATATATTCAGACCTACCTATGTGTAAAGCTTAGTATCAACAGAGGGGGGCTGCTCGCTTCGAATGCCTCGCAGCGTCTACCTCAGCGTGAAGCGTACGCAGTTGATTACAATTGTATCCATGAATGTACAAGAACCACCGGAATCGAAGGTAGTCAGTAAACATGGTCCTCCGAAGAAATGCGCAAGTTGCTGCCATTGCTTTTGTTAGTATGGCAACGATTATTAAAAAAATTGCAGAAACTAAAAAGGTGACGTAAGCCATAGTGGTGAGTCAAAAAATTTTTTAAAAATCGGTTAGAATATGGGAACAGGCTTCTGGAAGACATCAAATTTGAAGGAGATCGTCTTCTTTTTCAGCTCTTTAATGGGGGCATTAACAGATGACGATATTTCACCACTGATACCCTCTTCTGTTTTTATTATAATATTCTGGATGTTTTGAATCCCACAATATACGTTTATTTTTGTACATTTCACTATTTGGTGTATCACATCGTTCTCCATGATGGCGGTTGTCTTGTGTGGTCTGAGGCAGATGTACACAGGTACCTACTACACAAACGGCTTGGACCGAGGCACCATTGAGCACTGCCATTTTAGCGACAAGCTTGTGGCTCATCTCGCACTGTGCGACGCAAGTGGCTCAGAGCCATTAACCCCGGTTTCGACCTTCCGAGCGTGTGTCCTGAGGCATTCAAAGCAAGCAGCCTTGCACTGTGGATACCCACCTCAACAAGCCTGCCCTGGTCCGAATATATTCGAACTTACGTTTGTGGAACAAGCCTGCCCAGCTCCGCATGTAGACCTCTATTTGCCTTTCATTTTTGACATTTTGAGAGGAATTCATGTCCGAATTTCTGGGAGAGGGAGACAGTGCGACGCTCCCGCTTTAGGAGAGAGCCCATGCGACCTCTCTGCCCAAAATGTATTCACATGATTTCCGAGTGTTGCGCTCACTTTATTCTTTCGTTGCTTATGCCGTCTGAACTTCACCAATTTCAATGAAAGTTTGGCAGGATGTTCATTATATTCTCAAGTTATTTATCCTCATTTACCTACTAATTTTCAATTCTTCAAATGGGTTATAGAGAGATCTAAACCATCCAGAGGGTATTATAACCACATTCTGTAACAATTCCTGTCGAAGGAGCTGTTACTTGGCATGTTCCCAAAAGAACGTGGAGTCTGCCAACTTCCCGACCATTCCAGATCATGCCCCCTTTAAGGTGTACGAACTCTCTCCCTTGTTTGTATGGCAATTAACTGTTGTTCAACCCCAGTGATTTAAATCTGTAACCCGGTTGCTATACTCACCTTCCCTTACCATCCTACAGTGTCTTCTTGCCTGTCATTGAATTGTCTCAGGGGGCAAATTTACTATGCTCCCTGTCTCTTTCCACATCTTAACAAGATACAAGATCTAAGTACATACCTACATGTATAGCGAATCATGAATATAAAAAATTTACAGAACACATCCTTTTCCCTCATAATTTCAAGTGTTTGATGTTTCCTAAGGACATCTTTATAGTCTGTTAATGGATGATTGTATGTCCAATAGACGATGCTTCACTGTAACGAGCACAGTTTCTATCACAGTAGTTCCATAGAAATACAGTTTCTGAAAACCAATACCTAGCATAATCGTTGACAGTGATATAGGTGTTGATTCATCAGGCTCATCCAAAGGGTGCAGCGTTGCTTTAGCATGATTGTAAGCTGTCTAGCCACAAGATGATCTTACTAACAATTTTGTTCACCTAGAGTTTGTAGCCGAGTGAGTGGGAAAATGTTGAATTAAACTCTAAGACATATTTGCAATTAGGTAGTTATATTTTTAGATATTCGGAATTCATGTGAAAATAGAAGTATTGAAGAAATGTCTTTAGAATTAGTACCACCCTAGGGCCCCTTGAAAAGAAAAGAATACAAGTTCTCCTCATAGAAATTATCTTAACTTCAAAAAATTGAACTATTAGTCTGGCCTGGTTGATAAGTCAGTAGGTGTGATTGATTCAGTCAATAATTTGCGAGCTTTACCAATTCGTATGGATAAAAAACTGCCTCTGGAATAAGTGCAGAGGAAGCAAGGGGGTCAAAAGGTGACATCAGTAGACAGGTAGGTAGCCCTACAAAATCCCTAAACTCGACTGAAACGTCAGTAAAACAGTGAAAAATCTAAAATGTTGAGCATGGTAAGAATGTAACTTTCTTTGGGAGCTTCAGCCATATTATTTTCAGTAATGCAAAACCAGATTGCAACAACGATTACTTAGAAGAGGTGTGCTCTTTAATTCTTGTCTAGCTGTTGCAAACTCAAGATTGAAAATATGTTTGTAGTATCATTTGTAGTATAATCCCTAACTATCCCCTACCCATTGTATTTGCTGAATATTGTGAAATCTTAAGGTTCGTTCACAGGTGAGAAGCAACATGCCTGTGATAGCTGTGACTATAGAACTAACGAGCTTTATCATCTGAAAAGACACATGAGTACACACACAGGTATGTTTTAAGTATTCTTAGATAACGCTAACAATACTGTATTAACTGATGTCAATAGTGAATAATATTCATGAAATGACCCAAAATGTTTGCTGAATATAGTGAAATCCGTTCGTCTTTTCACAGGTGAGAAGCCCTATGCCTGTGATACTTGTGGGTACCGAGCTAGTCAGCTTAGTAATCTGAGACAACATTCAAGGATCCATACAGGTTTGTAATTCCGTTTATTCCTTGATAAAACTACACTAACATCATTTGATCAACTGATGTTGATGGTAGACCAGAATTTTGTTTGCTGAATAAAACAAAATATGTCGTTTCTTTGACAGGTGACAAGCCCTTTGCCTGTAGTAGCTGTGACTACCGAGCTGGTTCTCTTAGTCGTTTGAAAAGACACTCAAGATTACATACAGGTTCGTTTTTGTTAATCCTTGATAGACTAATACCAACATAACATTATTGATCTATGGGCCACTTTCACCAACAACTTATGTAGCGGAGTATGGCAGACTCTATTAAATATAATCTCGAGGATCAAACCTGGGCATCTTTCACCGACCCAAAACTAGGTTAAACCCAGTTTGAAATAATCGAGTTTCCTTAATGGAGATACGGCAAACTGTCCAATGAAAACATGAACAATTTGAAAACCCGCCATGTGTCCAACATATCAAGACAATAAAGCAGTGAATCACTACCATGACCAATTATTACCCTCGCCGTTTTTATCTAGTTACCTAGTTACCTACTACCTAGTTACTATCTAGTTTCCATCTAATGTTCTAGAACGTGTTTTGAGCTTCGACGTAAAACCTATTGAATTTCTTTAGTATCATTAATATTTTGTTCAATATCATTTATAATATTCGTTGATTTCAATCGAGTCCAAATTCGTATTTGGTTCACTTCAGCTGAGAACCTAACTGTAGGTATCAGCTGTTGGTACGGCCATATTGCTCGATATCATTGTTATTACGGCTAAACGGAGATTGCCAAGTGTAACTGGCCGGGGCTTGGGAGATTAACCTCAAGCCACCTCGTTTTTTCGGAGTTTAAATTCGTAAAGTGGTCTGGTGAAAGACGGATGAGCTGGAATCCCCGTTATTTTCCAATCTTTTCCAACTTAAACTCGTTTATTTTGTTGGTGAAAGTGGCCCTATGTCAATTATGGTAGATCCGATTCCAGAAATTACCCATTGTGTTTGCTGAATATAGTGAAATCTGAAGGTTCATTCACAGGTGAGAAGCCGTATGCTTGTGATAGCTGTGACTACAGAACTAGCGAGCTTTATCATCTGAAAAGACACTTGAGCACACACTCAGGTTTGTTTTTGTTATTCCTTGTTATCATTAACACTGCTTTATTTATTTATGTCAATTTACTGATGTTCAGTTACTTATGTCTTATCTGATCTGTGGATCAGATTCAAGAAATTACCCAAGGTGTTTGCTGAATATAGTGAAATCTGAAGGTCTTTTCACAGATGAGAAGCCCTATGCCTGTGAAAGCTGTGACTACCGAGCTAGTCATCTTAGTAATCTGAAGCAACACTCGAAAATCCATACAGGTTTGTTATTCACTTTATTCCTTGATAGAACTACACTAATATTACTACGAGGGTCGTCCAGAAAATAAGTTACTTTTTTTTTTTTTTTTTTTTTTAATCAAGTTTTTATTGAAAAAAGTTGAAACTTGCAGGTATTGTAGTTGAACATATGTACTATTTTTCAACGTAATCCCCGGCAACGTCAATACATTGGGTATATCGCGAAATGAGCTTCGAAATTCCTTCCTCATAAAAGCTTGCCGCTACCTCCTTGGTCCACTTCGTGACAGCTTCTTTCACTTCCTCGTCACTTGTGAAACGTTCTCCCGCCAATTCCGCCTTCATTTTGGTAAACAGGTGATAGTCTGAAGGGGCCAAGTCGGGACTGAAAGGTGGATGGGTCAGAACATCCCAACCAAACTCATCCAAAAGTTGCGCTGTGGAATGAGCAACGTGAGGCCGAGCGTTGTCGTGGAGAAGGCAAACACCGGAGGTCAACATTCCTCTTCTCTTGTTCTGTATGGCCTGACGAAGCTTCTTCAGGGTCTCACAATAGCGGTTGGCGTTAATTGTTTCACCTTGAGGCGAAAAATCAATCAGGAGAATTCTGCCACAATTTCGTCCGTCACAACTGAGGGTCTGCCTCTCCCACTTTCATCCTCAAGTGAATGTCTTCCCGCCTTAAATTCACGTACCCATCTCCTCACCATTGACTCACTCATTACACCTTCTCCGTAAACAGAAATGAGCTGTTCGTGAATTTGAACTGATTTGAAACCCTGTGCATAAAGAAATTGAATCACTCCGCGCACAACAACTCGAGAGGGAACGGGGATCGAGGTGGCGGGACGCGAAGTGGAGGGCTCCATTTCAACTACCTGCCCTGACGTTGGTAACTGACCGACTGAGGTCACCCACCTCTCCTCTTTCGAGCAAAAGCCACTCCTACCACACAGACATTGCTACTATCTTTCCAAATAAAATGTTTTAAACTTTCCTCTGAAAATGTGTGATACTTAATTACTGGAGAATTCTGTTAATGGGGGCTTATTTTTCCACCACCTGTCTTTTAATGATGTGGCAGGAAAGATATTCAGAGGTAGAACTACTTGTTTGAACCTAATTTCTACCTTGGAACTAATTTCGATTCCTGATCAATGTTTCAAACTAAAACCCAAATTTGAATTTAAGAATTTCGTTTCAACTCACGGACTAATCTTGAAAAATGGAAAAATCGAAAATTTAGAATCTTGTTTCAACAAATGTACCAAATTTCGGTTTTAGATCATTGTTTCAACTCGTGAATTAGATTTCGATTTTGTGAACCTTGTTCCAGGCAGTTTAGATCCCTCTTTCTAACTTCAGAATACCTTTTCAATCTTCAAAATAATTCGTATACCTCTTTCACCTGTCCTTGCGGAACTTAGAAAGTTTTTGATTTGCCGTTTTCTGTGTCTGCTTAAATTGAGGAAAAAACCTAATTAGAAAAGCAAGAAATCCAAACAATAACTTGTATTTTTTTTTAAATATTGACTTAAAAAAGCCATTACACAATTATTTGTAAGTTATGCCACAACTAGGAAATTTACAAAATTTCCACCACCTTTCCACCTGTTTTAATTCACTATTCACTTCTATTTTATTGAGTATTATTGTTTCATTTTATTTAATATTATCTTTAGTGATGTTTCATTTTGGTGGACTTACCTTTCTATCTCAAAAGATGAAATTTATCAAGATATTCGTTAGTCGCTCTCACAGGAGAACACACCTTGTGCTGTTGGAAGGAAACTGAATTTCGACCTACTAAAAAACAACCTCTAACAATTCTACCAATTCTGAGATACCTAAATGATTCCTAAAATCATGAATTCAAATGAAGTTCGCCTACTAAATTAGTTCCTGTGTTTACGCAGTCCTCAAATTCGTTTTTGACGAATCCTAAATTCAAAAATACCAGTAGGATTCCAAAAATCCCTAAAAGGTTGCTAAACTTGAAAACTGAAATCCTAGTTTTATTTCCAATTTTTATTTTTTCAATTTTTTGTATTTTTAGTAGAATATTTTATGCAAGAAACTGAACCACAGCTCGCTCAAAATTAATCAAAAACACAATTCGCGTCACATTAGCGGTAGTAGGCAAAGTTTGGTGTGACTTTAAACCTCAACGCAATGGGGTGTATGGGGGGTTCTCCACCATATGTTCAAATTCGCTACAAGAACGGTAGCATCTCGTTTTGCTCGCTCCAACTACCGGTCACGGGCCTCGTTGAGTTGTCGTCACCCGTTGGTTGCTATAACTCTCTATTATTGGCATTAAAATACAGAGAAAAACTCATTGTAATGAGTAAAACTGTAACAGTTGGCTAACAGCAAGCGCTACTGGGATACGATAAGGTGCAAGCGGATTCAGTGCGGATCACCGTTCCGGAAAACTTCCAAACTACCTGGTTTGAGTTCTTGCGTTTAATCACATCATCTGGCATTTGTAGGCGTGGAAAAATGCATTGTTAGTTGACAAAATACCATAGTTACGTTATTAGAGGGTAATTAGTTACTGTCCCGGATCTGGGATGGCTGCATGGCTGGAGAAGTGTTGTTATGGGGGTTTGGATACCAGAATATTCTATTCTTCTAGGCGCTTCAAGATAACGTTTCACCCGTTGTTATTTTCAAGTTCGGAAAAAGGATGATTTTCACAACAACAAAAAACTGAAATGTGACGATTTTGAAAAAACTGAAAACTAGCACAACAAGGGGCAGGGTGGCCCCCAACTGGAAAAGTCAGGAAATTTTACAAAAACCACCGAATGTCGGGGAATTTTCAACATTTTATGTCTGCTATGGCACATAAACTAAAAAAAACGTCACGGAAAATTGCTCACGAAAATATTTTGATGATTTCCGCTTACAACCGAGTCATTGCTAGGGAAATGGTACTTCGTCGTTTTTCATCCCACAAAATTCGTTGACCATTCGTTCGAAAGCTCTCGGTTTATCCAACCATATTATGTTAACTACTGCGAAGTGCGTGGCCAACAAGCTGAGTTATGAGCAAGGTTATTTGAATAATTGTGTACACTGATCATTCTCAATACCTAATTGATATTGTGAACATGATTGACACCGCTTGTTAATTTCTGATGATTTCATTGAGCTGGTGTTTCGATGATTTGATTCATAGCAGGTGATCCAAATATTGCGAGAACGGTTTGATTTGTGAAACGGTGGTTAAATCATTTTAATAGGTAATTTCTATGCTTTACACTCTAGGAAGCTGTAATTTCGTATGTAGCCTCTTTAGGACATTTACTTGACGATGCCCAGGGTCCGGATCAGATGAGTGGCTCTTAAAGCTAATTTCTATGTTTTACACTCTAGGAAGCTGTAATTTCGTATGTAGTTTCTTTAGCACGTTTACGTGACGATGCCCAGGGTCCGGATCAGCTGAGTAGCTCTTAAAGCTTGCATACGAGTCTGCAACACATACTTGTCTTCAACTAAAGACATAAAATGTCCCAATGTGTTGCAAACTCGTATGCAAGCGTTTCTTTTTGAATGAAAACTGTGTAATAATTTTGCAGCGTTTTTTGTTATATTCCAACTCCTGAACAATCAAACTTCCAAAGCGTACTACATATCATACTACATATTATTTTATAGGTGGATTATACGAATGACAAAAATATAAAGAGAGGTGGTTGAATTGTTCAAAGAGTAACAACGCTGCACGTTGTATTGAGAGTAGTGGATCGATCCAGTGAGAGTCCCATAACTAGTTGATACATTTTTAACTTGAGACACAAAACACATATTTCACAGGGGGGGGGGGGGGGGGGGCATATCCATGTACCGATGTATCTGCGTGTAGTGTAGATTCTCAATTTTAGTAAATGAGTCTAAATGGTGTTTGCTTTGGTACATAAACTCGAAAATCGTCTCGAAATGGGTTAGTAAATTTTATGTTTTTAATGGTAAAACTAGTTAGTTGAAGCGTAAAGGTGGGTTCACATCCATGCGTAAATGCGTAAATGCGGCTATGCGTTTGAGTAGTGGAGGGCGTTGGAAGTAGTAGAGGGGAGTGCGTAAATGCGTCAGGCCGTTCACAACCATCCGGCAACGTTATCACTTTATTTTATCACCAACACTTGAAGAGAAACAAAAGTTCGCTACCTTCTTATCTTATCTTTCATTATCAAACAAAAGAAAACTGCGCAATGGGCAACTGCGCACATGCGTAAATGCGTCTATCCGGTAAAATATCTAATTTTTCAGATTTTCAGATGTTTCAGTCTGTCCGTTTCTCCGTCAAGATTCACCCCACTCCTCCGACTGCCGCTAGCCAATCAGAAGGCCGAACGCATGACCGGATAGCCGCATTTACGCATTTACGCATGGATGTGAACCCACCTTAACTCAGTAACAACGGAGTTGGGGAGATCTGCAAGAGTGACCATTTGATTCAGCATGGAAAAATACGTAGAAACCGGTCCCAAACTCGTATTCTCATGGACTGTTAATTTTTTACGAAAACCCCCGATTTCATTTAAAACCCCATTGTTCAACATTAATGCATAATTTTCTCCGCTAATTAGCAAAGTAAAAGTGAAATTAGCAATACCGTTAAAAGCTGAGATTCTGAGGAAGTTTTACTCGTGCAGTTCCCTTCCAAAATAGTCTATTTTAAGAGCAAATGGACAAGAAAAAATAAAAATTCTGAAAAATGTTCGAAATTTGCTTTTTAACCTCTTTTTTACGTATTTTTTTATTAAGTTGGCTCCAAAATATTGTTTTTTCATCAGGTAGATAGGAAATTTAACAATCTTTCCAAAGATGTCCTTATTTTTTAGTTTAAAGTGGAGTTATGGTAGCGGTTTTAATGTCATTAAGTACAAAAAAGCGTTTGAAAAAAATCTCAAGAGGAACATTCGATCAGAGTTTGATGAACTTATGTCGGAACGCCCTCTATAAATTTGACTGAGATATTTTTGTCAGAGAAATCTGCTGGTAAGTCAGGGAAATTTAAAATTCCCATTTGGGGGCCACCCAGAGGGGCCCTAGGGTGAAACCTGAAGGTGAACTGTGATCTCCATTATCTTCTAATATTTATATAGTGAACTTAGAAATGGAGCTTATGTTTACACTTCAGAGACCCTCCAGCACCCCACAGAGGAAAACGAAGTTGATAGGATCAACGCGTGTCCCTTATACAGGCCCATAACAGCACAAAGAAGGTGGCTGTGACAGTTCCCGCGAGATCCAAGGGAATGCGCTGCCATCGCTCCGTTAACCCAACGGGCGTCGGGCTCGCCTGTTCCCGTGTTTTCGAAAGACTGCGTTTGGCAATGGATGGGTGATCCTAGAACTGGAAAACCAATCTTCTCCGAACGTAGCATATATGCTGTTTGTACGAGTTGCATCTCTTATGGTACTGTCACACCCCTCTCTATCTATGAGTGTGGATTTAGGCCCCCCATTGCACCTTGGGGGCGCCTAAGTGCATTACATGGCTCGGATTCGGGACAGACGCATGGCTGGCGAGTACCTTCCATCCCGGATCCAGAGAACTGCACTAAATGTGTTAACTGATTTCAATGGTAGATAAGATTCCAAAAATTACTCATTTTATTTGCTGAATATCGCTAATTTTTTGTTTCTCTGACAGGTGAGAAGCCCTATGCATGTGATAGCTGCGATTACCGAGCTAATGAGCTTGCAGATCTGAAAGTACACTTAAGAATCCATACAGGTTTGTTATTCCTTTATAGAAAAACACCAACATTACTCTAGTGACCAACTTGAAATAGTATACCATGTTCAAAAAATTACCCAATGTGTTTACTGAATACAGCAAAAAATTATGTCCTTCAACAGGCGAGAAGCCCTATGCCTGTGACCGCTGTGACTACAAAGCTAGCAAGCTTAGTTATCTGACAAGACACATGAGAAAACACACAGGTTTGTTTTTATTATTCCTTGGTAGAATAACACAAATGTTACTTCATTACATGATATCAACGGTAGACCAGCATTGGAAAACTACCCATTGTTTTTGCTGACTATAGACTTTTTTTCAGGTGAGAAGCCCTATGCCTGTGATAGCTGCGACTACCGAGCTAGTTCTCTTAGTCATCTAAAAAGACACTTGATTTCACACACAGGTTTGTTTTTATCATTCCTAGATAGAATACACTAACATTAGGTACTTAATTACCAGATGACAATGGTTGACCAGATTCCTGAAATCCCATTGTGTTTGCTGTTCAAGTTGTTGTTTTTTGACAGGTGAGAAGCCCTATGCCTGTGAAAGCTGTGACTACCGAGCTAGTCGGCTTGATAGGCTGAAAGTACACTTGAAAATCCACACAGGTTTGTTTTCGTTATTTGTTGATGAATAATACTAACTTTACTTTATTAAGAGGGTTTGAAAAAAAAAAAATTAATAAAACAAATAAAAATTACACCTTAGGGTTGTGGAGGGTGAGATTAACCAGCTTCTCGTGTTTTTGTAGAATTTATTATTCAGCTAAGCGCTTTCGCCCATAAGGCCTCGTCAGAGCTGTAAATGTCAATTCACCTTGAGTACAGGTTTGTATTATTATAATATTATTGTATTAAGTTATTTAATTAAATGTTGTAGTGTAGATTTAGGGTTTGAATATATTATTATTATAGTTTCTATGTAGTGAATCGTATGTCTTGTAGTATTAATATAAGTTTACAGTACATCTATAGATATTTTCCTGTCATTATATTTATATATTCAAACATAATATTTATAATTACCTTCATATAAGTCATAGTGATTATTTGCTAGGGGAACCCATCCTCTTAAAGCGGTAGGCGGTATACCTGGTGAGAAGTTATAAGTTATAGTTTTAGTTCTAATGATTTGATGCACCTATTTTATATTCTACCATTAGGTTATATATGTATTTACCATGTCATGTTGTTGAAGGCAAAGGGGGGCTAATTTTGTTACTAAACTTGCGAAATATATGAATTATTACTAGCAGGAGCACTTCTCATAGTTTCAATGATGGAAGATGATAAAGTTGGGTTGCTGCTGGTCATTACTGCCCGGTAGGAGTCGAGTTGTCATATGAGTGATCTGCTTGTTTATGTGTTTACTGTTATATTTATTGTGTAGAGGTTATTGGGTCTCCCTTTTACAGTATGGTTGTTAAATATTAGTGTAGACATAATATGTTATTACATTATTGTTTTTTTACATTATATATTTTACATTAATTACTATTGGTTTAGGATTGAGTTATATCAATTGTTGTAAGTTACCTACTAGTTGTGCGGTTGAAGAAGGGGATGAACTGCTTCCCTAGGTTATTTGTTTCACATTTTTTATTCATAGTATTAGGTTGTTTTATAATATGTATATTTTCTAAGATCCTTCTCTTAACCGTATTTATTTCTCTACCTTTACTCGTTATGTTATCATAATCAGCTACATGCTTTTGTGTGAAAAGATGCTCGTCTAATGCCGTCTCTTTAACACTGTATTTAAAATTATATTTATGCCGATCTACTCGTTTTTTCAAATTCTGGAGGCTTTCGCCAATATATATTTGGTCGCAGTTTTTGCAAGGAACATTATAAATATTGTTTCTAGTAATGGTTCCCTATCTTTAATTCTGGGGAAATTCTTACTTGTTTTATTGTAGTGCTTCCATGTTATTGTCATGTTGTTTTTGGCAAATGCGGGTTTTAATTTATTCTCCCATTCTGGTTTATATGTTAAGGAGATATACTGAGGCTGAACTGGGTTAATGTTATAGGGTGTTATTTTTACATTACCTATATAGGTTATTAGGTTGTTGCTTTAGAATATGTGAGTTGGTTGAGTATTTAATTTTGGGTTGGTTGGATAAGGTTTTTTGGTTGTACTTTCGTTTCACATGTTTTGTATTTATAAATTTTGTTAATATTTAGGTTAAATGTTACAGATTTCTTGATTTTGGCTGTGGTATCATGGGTAGTGGGGGTTGTGCGATCTTTATTCTTACCATAAGTTATATTCTTTTCAGCCTTCTGTATTTGTTGTTTAATTAAATTATAAGGGTATTTATTTTTAAGAAATAAATTTTCTAATTTACCTTTAGTAGAGTTGTAATATTTCAAAAAAGTTACTTTAAGTGCTGAATAAGCGTAGTTATATATTAAGTTCTTTTTAAATTTTAAAGGGTGTGATGACTCGTAATTGATAAGTTTACCAGTAGATGTAGGTTTGTTATAATACTTAAACGATATTTGTCCCTGTTGTTCTCGTATTATAGTGGTGTTGAGGAATGGGATTTCATTGTTCTCTTCTTTCTCTACTGTGAATAATATATTGTTATTTTGTTGATTAAACCAGTTTAATAGTTTATCGGCATCATTTTCTTTTACAGCGAGTATGCAGTCATCTTCGAATTTGTAGAAGAATTTAACATGAATGTCGGTGGTTTCTAGTGCGTCTTTTATTAGTTGGTCTAGCACTATTTTGCCTACTGTTGAGCTTAGTGCTCCTCCCATTTGTTGTCCTGACATTTGTCGGTAGAGATTATTGTTAAATTTGAAGTACCCACTATTGCAGCAAATTTTTAATCCTTTAATGAATAATGGACAATTTTTTATAGGAGAGTGTTTTTTTATAATTTCCCAATTTTGAGTTATTATTTTGACTGCGTCATCTGTCTTGAGGTTGGGTACATTTCTTTTACGTCGAAACTAATTAATACATAGGGTTCTTCACCCTCCACAACCCTAAGGTGTAAACCTGAAAGCCAACTACCAACCCTAAATAAAAATTAGTTAAACAAATAATAATGTGATTTCACTTTGCTGATTATATACAGGGTGATTCCCTCGCAGATGCAAAAAAAAAAAAAAAATCTGGGTGAAACTACATCAAAAATGGAGTAAAATACCGCCAACCGCATATTTTTATCTCAATCCGTACTCGAGATATGATTTTTTAAGGTTTTTTCAGGAATACCGTGTTTTCTCATTTTAAACTCGGATTTCTCCACTTTGCCTAATTTAATTTTAACTTTCAACCTCATTTTCGGTATCAGCATTAAATTTCCTATAAGAATAGTGTACTTGGGTTCTTAAAAAGTACCATCCGAAGACCCTCACATCAGCTCAAACATTGACGATTTTGAAAAAATAATATTTCTGAAAATCTTTAAAACTTTACTACTCTTTTAAAAAGAATCCTGGAAACTGGCAAATCTCATGAAAACTGCTTCATTTAATATGCTTTCCAATGGTATTATCAATTTTACTTTTATTTTGTTATTTAGGGGAGAAAGCAATGTTTTAATGTTAAAAAATGTTGGTTTTTCAATGAAATTGTTGGTTTTCTCGAAAGTTGACTCTCCATGAACCAACGAGTATGGGGTCAGTTTCTATGTATTTTTTCTCGCTGGATCGAATGGAAACTCTTGCAGATCTCTCAACTACGTTATAATCGAGTTTTACACTTTAATTAACTAGTTTTACCCCATAACACACATACATTTAATCGTAACAAACAAACTAAACATTTGCGATTTTAAGTGTAAAACTCGGTTATAACGGAGTTGGAGAGATCTACAAATGTTACCATTCGATACAGCGTAAAAAAATACATAGAAACCGACCCCTCACTAGTAGGTTCATGGAGGGTCATCTTTCGAGAAAACCAACAATTTCATTGAAAAACCCACATTTTTTAACATTAAAACATAATTTTCTCCACTAAATAACAACATAAAAGTAAACTTGATTATACCGTTGGAAAGAATATTAGACGAAGCAGTTTTCATGAGATTTGTCAGTTTCCAGGATTTGTTTTGGAAGAGTAGTAAAGTTTTGAAGATTTTCACAAATATTCTTACCTATTCCAAAATCGTCAATGTTTGAGCTGATGTGAGGGCCTTTGAATGGTACTTTTTAAGAACCCAAGTACACTATTCTTATAGTAAATTTAATGCTGATTCCGAAAATGTGGTCAAAAGTTAAAATTGAATGAATTAAAGTGGAGAAATTTGAGTTTCAAAGGAAAAAAACACGGTTTTCCTGAAAAAACCTTTAAAAAATCATATCTCGAGAACGGATTGAGATAAAAATATGCAGTTGGCGGCAATGTACTCCATTTGTAATTTAGTTTCACCCAAAATTTTTTTTGCATCTGCGAGGGAATCACCCCGTATAGTAACATATATTTAGTTAGCTTATTGCAAAGAGTTAATTTACAACGTTGGCTAAGGAACTTGAGTTGCTTAGGATCGATTTGTTGCATTATCTCCTAATATTTAGTCCTGGTGGGTCGTAGGCTCTCAAAACGTTGCTGTGAGCTTTTTCGGACTGGTGAAGCAACCGCTTATTCTCCATGGGTCCCATTTTCTTCAAAACTTTTATTCCGAAACAATCATCGAATGAGGAACCATGGACCACAGCATGCCTGCTCAACTATCGGGCAAACTTTGCATCGGCGCCTTTTACATGGATGCAGCCCTTTGCTGGGGGCTGGTGATTCCGTTCTAAGAGAGAAGAAACTCTCAAAACATTTCTAGCCGATTTAAATTTGGAATTTTTGGTCAAATTCACATGGACATAGGTACACAAATATGTTGGAACATTTCAAGTCACCCAACTTTTATTCCGAAACAATCATCGAATGAGGAACCATGGCCTTGCTTACTGGTAGGTCTTCATTGGAACTGACTACGGATGCGCGATGATTGTTGACTATCAGGTTCAGCTGTGTTTCTCTCTTTCCTACATAAAAGGCTGGGCACACCTTACAATCCAACTCATACACACACATTGGAGTTTGGCATTCTGCTGGTCCTTTCCATGTGTATGAGTTAGGATTATTGGGTGACTGGAAATGTTCCTCTTCTATAAATATCGGGCAAACTTATCATCGGCGCCTTTTACATGGATGCAGCCCTTTGCTGGGGGCTGGTGGTTCCGTTCTAAGATAGAAGAAACTGTCAAAACATTTGTAGATGATTTAAATTCGGAATTTCCGATCAAATTCACATAGACATGCACAACAACTACAGCTACATTCCTGGACGTAAACATAAAACTCACTGGCCATCGGCTAACCACCTCAGTTCACATTAAACCAACAAACAAACAATTATACTTATGATAGGTAACACCCCCACCATACGAAACAATCCATACCACGGGCTCTCTCAATTTGGGGACAAAGAATTTGCAGTGAGCAGAATGTTTGCAACATCAATGGATAAAGTGAACACAATAGCTCATTTTGGTTTATTATTTCCAATAAGCCTATGTGATCGTATAGCAAAAAATTTGTATAACCCCCCCTCAAACTTTGTCACTTTACGTTTCAAGGTGCGTAGAATCCAAATTTGAAATGTCCGTCCGCCGTCCGGGCCATAAAAGGCCTTAGAATTGACTTAAAAAATCTGTTCTTTCGCACATAGACTCCACTTGGAGTCTAGTTGGTCCTACCTTCTCGCCAGCTCGATCGCTCCACTCTCAAGGGTGCTATGAGCCAAAAATAGGTGAAAAAGTGTCTTTTTTTTTAATATTTCAAGTTGTATAGAAATTGGAGATTTATGAGTGAAACGAAAATGTTAGCTATTAATTTTATGGAAAAAAAAGTATTCTAAATGATACTCTTCTATTCAAAAAGAGATTTTGGATTTTAGGCAATTTTATAGATTTTTTAAAACAAAATTTAATGAAGTTCAAGTTTTTAGCATAATTGCGTACACAAATTTTTGAATGTTCTATTTCATAGTTGAACTTTATTTGACCAATCTTATGCTAAAAAATATCAATTTAACAATTCTTAGCCATTTTCAGTGATTTTGTCAGCACATTTTTTGAAATTTGACCAATTAGATGATATCAATAAACAGTATAGGTAATACTTTTATGTGTTGGAAAGATGACTTGGTAATAAATTGTTTTGTTTATCAACTATATTAAAAAGCGTAATATTGAGAGATTCCGCTGCTGTAATTTATTGAACCCTTTTGTGAGGTCAGTAGCTCCGAGTTCCGATACTAAATATACTATAAGCGGCGTTTAATAATTATGGACCAGAGATCTACGTAGAAGGGCTGTCTAATACATAAATAATAAACCTTTGTGTAATAATTTGCAGCGTTTTTCCTTTTTTAAACAAAAATGCGCTAAAAATACTTATAAAGGCATACAGGTTTGTTAGTCCACCTGGGTTGCAACTAATTTCCATAAATTAAAATCTGATGTTTCGTTTTTAGGTGAGAATTCTTCTGTCTGTGATAGCTGAGTATACTGAGCTAATGTTCAGTTCTGTTAGACATTTTCCCTGTAAGTTCTTGATGTATTTAAGATATGTAATATCTTGTATGTATCTTTTATAATGGATTGATCATGATGAGAAATTCCAAAATCTGTAATTTTATTTTGTAGTTGTGGAATTAATTGATATCTCATTTTTCATTCTTAGGTAAGAAGCCTTCTGACTACATTTGAATACCAAGCTGGGGCTTAATTAAAAAAACAACTAGTTACCAAGTTAAATTTTCATTAATGTTGTAAAAAATTTAGAATGCGTTTCATATTACCACGAGTGTTGACCATTTTTGAGTCATAGTAAATTCTTAAAAATGTACAGTCGTATTGCAGGTATTTCTCCATACATGATTTTCTACAAGTTCTAATTTTACCAATTTGTTGTTGGCAAGTTCGTTATGCATTTGTTCATTTATTTTCTTGTTGAGTTTAGTCATGAGTTGTTTGTGATTGACATAGTATATTTGAAATTATACTTACATTTCTTTCCTAATTTTATAAATTAGCATATAAGAGTTAGGTGCTGGCAAAAATTTAGCTTACGTTCAGCAGGGAAGAAGATTTTGAATGTATCCTTGAAATGTAATACTTGAGGCTAAATAAGTCTTTTCTATCGCTGAGGTGTGAACTTTTTGTGTATTGCACACTTATATCTTAAATTGGGAATTTTGAAAAATATGTGGATATAATTGATCTCACATCTCTAGTATCCTTCAAAACCTGTGGCTTTGTGTTTTGTCATTTCAATCCTTGTGTGATCCTCACCATCGTGAGGAAAAACTGGAGAAATTGAGTATCTATGCGTACATTACATGCAGAATCGGTACATGGTCTTATTTCCCCCCCTGTGAAATATGTTTTGTGTCTTAATTAAATTAGCTCAGTCAGCTGATCAGAAAATGACCAATCATTTCAATCGTCTCTTAGTGTCCCAGAGAGTCCCCCCCCCCCCCCCCCATCTATTTTCAACCTCCTAATACGAACAAGAGAGACTCATCTGATTAGGTATGAACCTGTCATTTATATCGTCTCTCAATATCCCAGGGAGTCTCCCCATCAAATTTCAACTAATAGCTTCTATACAAATACGAATAGCTTCTAATCGAGAACACTTTGGAAATATGGAGGTGTGAGTGTGCTCTATTCAGAAACGTGGAACCACTGTATCTGAATCAGTATCCTGTGCAACCAGGAACAGTTCTATACCAGTCCACCAAGACATTGTCCTGCATTTCAGATCCTTCAAACCTCTACCACCAACCAGCATTGAAGAAGCCATCGTGGAAAAGAGCTGGAGTGGGGAGGCTGTCCCACTTCAGCCATAATGGTCTGGGCCACACCACCAGTCGTGATCCAGTCATTGGTGGTCACACAGTCATTGGTGGTGTGCCTGAAGGGCCATTTGAGCTAGCGTTGTGCATTCTAGATATCCAGTTGAGAGTTGTTGACCCATGACGACAGTAGTCAGAACGTTTGTGAATGTTCAGTCTAAATTCTCCTTTACCCTCCTATTTGAGAAAGGACTCAGTGATCGTAGCCTTTGGGTGCACGTGCACACTGGATCCTTTATCGCCTCATTGTTCCTGCCCTATCCTTCTATAGAACTCAGAAGTTGACCTGGTTTTTCATTGAACCATCGATTTGTATTGTCATTGGGAAATGTTTGCCAGTTGTGAGCATTTACTCAACCAGAACGCGTTAGCTTCTTCAGCCCAAACACCTAGGTTTGAACTGTCTTCCCATTCTTGGCACAGTTCCTTCAGGACTGGACTACCGTCATTGTTCCTTAAAACTCTTGTGAACTTTCTCGTTTTACTCAGGATTCACTTGCATACGTTCATGATGGTTAAGCAAATGCTTAGTCGCATTCCATTGTCATTAAAACTCTTTGAACTGAAATCATAAAGCTACAGAACTATAATGAAATCCTGGACCATATTGTCGCCAAGTCACTGACGTTTTGATTGCACTCAAAATAACTAGTGAACAAAAACACTTTGCTTTCATATCAAATTCTAGAATGCTCAGGACGCATTGAACTTACCATAAACTCTGAAACTTCTGCTATATTTAGTATATTCCTCATTGAACCTAACATTAAGAATATAGGAATAAGTTAACTAATTCATATTAATTTATTGTTTGTATTTGAGAACATTTATTTACGTTTGTTTTCATTTAATATATTGAACTGTTGTAAACTCGTGTCGATTATTTCGATTTCCTTGATTTCCCTTGCTGGAGAGTGTGTGTAGGTTGGACCATCTACTCCTAATGGCCTTCAGATGCCACCTGCTAAACTTTTGTATTTTAACTTGCCAATGAACTCAGTTCCCATCAGTACATGAGTGATTTTTATTTTTATTTTAAATTTTGGTTGTTTTGTTTCGCAGGGATAAAAGTTTGAATTTCTTATTGTATTATATTTCACTAAATACCTTGGAGTATCTATTGTTATTACTAAACCGTTTTAAAGCTTAATTTCTAATGTTTCATTTTAGTTTTGGCACTTTTTTGTTACAAGACACAACATAGTGTCACACCCGTCCATGGCTTTTGGTGCTATAAAAACTCGGCGCTCCGCGCCTCGCCAGGGGGCAAGCCCCCTGGACCCCCGGTTACCTCTATTTACATACTTCGGACGAAATTATTGAAACACAGAATGTGTTTGCGTTGTCGCGCAACCAAGTGACAACCAAACAAGCGTCATTGTTTACTATTCATTTATAACATCAATTTATATAGTTATAGTATGAAACTACGAAAAAAAATACGAAATAAATTCGTGATAAATCAAGAGCGATTTATCAAGTAAATGTCCTAAAGAGGCTACATACGAAATTACAGCTTCCTAGAGTGTAAAGTATAGAAATTAGCTTTAAAAGCCACTCATCTGATCCGGACCCTGGACATCGTCAAGTAAATGTCCTAAAGAGGCTACATACGAAATTACAGCTTCCTAGAGTGTAAAGCATAGAAATTAGCTTTAAGAGCCACACATCTGATCCGGACCCTGAGCATCGTCAAGTAAATGTCCTAAAGAGGCTACAAACGAAATTACAGCTTCCTAGAGTATAAAGTATAGAAATTACCTATTCAAATTATTTAACCTCCGCTTCACAAATCAAACCGTTTTCGTAATACTCAGATCACCTGCTATGAATCAAATCATCGAAACACAAGCTCAATGAAATCATCAGAAATTAACAAGCGGTTGCAATCATGTTCACAATATCAATTATTGAGAATGATCACCTGTGTGTAAACAATTATTTATATAACCATGCTCATAACTCAGTTTGTTGGACACGCACTTCGCAGTAGTTAACATAATATTGTTGGATAAATCGAGAGCTTTCGAACGAATGGTCAACGAATTTTGTGGGATGAAAAACGACGATGTACCATTTCCCTAGCAACGACTCGGTTGTACGTGAAAATCATCCGTCACACATTTCGTTACCATCCCGCGTTCCATTTTCGGCTAGTTAGTCCATGGCTAAAACACATTCTGTGTTAAAAATATCAACTGTCGTTTGAATGCTGTTGTAAGGGATAAAACTTGTTTTAGTGGTGGTACTTTATTTTATTTTGACATTTTCATGTCTTTGCTTTGGCACATAAACTAAAAAAACGTCACGGAAAATAATTGCTCACGAAAATTGCTCACGAAAATTGTCCCAAGTGGCCACAACGATGATTATGACCATCAGAAATGACGTTTTTACCTAATGATCCCACGATTCTGAGATTTGGTATGTGGGCCCTTGAGGGACTTCTGAACACAACTGACCGATTGCAGATCAGCTGAGTGGCTCTAGAATCCAGTTTTTTCCCTAATGATCCCACGATTCTGAGATTTGGTATGTGGGCCCTTGAGGGACTTCTGAACACAACTGACTGATCCCAGATCAGCTGAGTGGCTCTAGAATCCAGTTTTTTCCCTAATGATCCCACGATTCTGAGATTTGGTATGTGGGCCCTTGAGGGACTTCTGAACACAACTGACCGATCCCAGATCAGCTGAGTGGCTCTAGAATCCAGTTTTTTCCCTAATGATCCCACGATTCTGAGATTTGGTATGTGGGCCCTTGAGGGACTTCTGAACACAACTGACCGATCCCAGATCAGCTGAGTGGCTCTAGAATCCAGTTTTTTCCCTAATGATCCCACGATTCTGAGATTTGGTATGTAGCCCCTTGAGGGACTTCTGAACACAACTGACCGATCCCAGATCAGCTGAGTGGCTCTAGAATCCAGTTTTTTCCCTAATGATCCCACGATTCTGAGATTTGGTATGTAGCCCCTTGAGGGACTTCTGAACGCAACTGACCGATCTCAGATCAGCTGAGTGGCTCTAGAATCCAGTTTTTACCCTAATGATCCAACGATTCTGAGATTTGTTATGTAGCCCCTTGAGGGACTTCTGAACACAACTGACCGATTACAGATCAGCTGAGTGGCTCTAGAATCCAGTTTTTTCCCTAATGATAAGAAAATAATAAGAAAACACACATGAAAATGTCCCAATGTGTTGCAGACTCGTATGCAAGCATTTAATATACGTTGGTTTCCCTATTTCAAAATCAGATGAAAAACAGTGGAAATTAAGGTCGTTACAAGGATTTCACATAGGCGCAGGCGCAGTAGCTATTAATGATACAATTTCAATTGAGTATGATCGTAGTTTTAGTTGGCTGGCAAACGTCATAAGCCCGTCCAGACTCCTCGGCGTGTCCTATTTCGAGTTGCCACAACCTATACTTCTATTTTTTAATCACTTAAGGTTGTGACAGCATAATAAAAATTTTTTTGTGGTACAAATTGCACAAAAACATAATTATAAGGGAAAAACAATTTTTTGTGTGTTGGTGTGAACCAAAGGTGCCCCATATGATTGAAAACCATTTTTTATGTTGTTCTGCTACTTAATATCTTAGTTTTGAAGTATTAAAAAGTCAATTACATTCTTATTTCAATATTTTATGAACTTTCACACATACTGGACGGGAGTGACAAGTATGGACAGGCGTGACACAAAAATAATGCAAACTGTTCAGTCGTAATCTATGCCTTCGATGTCTCTCTCTCCACTGCTTTCTTTGAGCATTTGCACTTCTTCTATCCATTTTTGAAATAGGCTTTATTTGTCCACTTTCTTTTCTTTGATCATTTCTAAGTTTTTCTCTCAAACGGTACTCAAGGTTATTACACAAAACTCCTTTTTGATTCAAATCATAAGACATAAGTGCCAGTTAACATATTTATAATTAAAAATATATAATTATATAAGGGATTATAAATGTGTTAACTTGCAGAAATTTCAGTCACTACCGTCCAGGCGTTTTAATGTAGAGTCTGGACGGGCAGGACAGAATCATGGACGGGCGTGACATGGACGGCAGTGACATTCAGGGACATTTTGCTCCCCGTGAGTGGTAGAACTGGCTTTGCCGGCTAGAATTCTATTTCTAACCTGTCCATTATACAAGCAAACAAAAGTACATTAGACATAATATTTACAGCTAGTTTAAATGATCTAAACATTGTGGACGTTCTGTGACACCTATGAATTATAAATTACACACTTACCTTAGTAAACAGATTATTTCTCATGGAAATAAAAGTAAAATCCTTGTGCAGAAACACAGACCCACTACAACAACAGTACACATCTCACAACTGGAAACATGGCCTTAGGGTTGCCAATATCGTAAGCTGAAATGCCTTAAATTGCACGGACGGTAGTGACAATACTTCCCAGGGACAGGTTTATTTTACCAAGTGAACGGTAAATTAAAAACTTTAAAAAATTATATTTCAAGTTATTGTGAACTAAAATAGTTGATTGTTTTCAAACAAGTACATTTAGTTAGAAATAAAAGTCGAAGACGGTTTGGTAGAGCTTTAAAGTTACAGTTTTAGGTCTAGGGACAAAGGACGGGCGTGACTTTTTTAATTTCGAAATATTATGAAAAAATACTATCTTAATTGAAATATGTAATATTATATTGCTACTAGATTGCCCTAGATATTTATATTTTGATAAAATACTCATGAATAGTCCTAGAATAGTTTATCTATTGTAAAAAGGCCAGGGACAACAAAATTAAAATTTAAAAAAAAATCACTCACATACTTGATAGGATGGGTAGGTGGTATTCACCAGACTTCTACGCTAGGGCATATTAAATTGATACATTTCCACGTTTGTAACTGTATAGACCAGCCATACTCAACCTGCGGCCCGCGGGCCGCAAGCGGCCCTCTAAGCTTTTCTGTGTGGCCCTCATAAGCTAGGGTCACTTTTTGTCCGATAGAATGAAATTTACCTACCTGTACCCGTTTCCTCCTCTATTTAGTCATTTTATAATTCTGATGTTTTCGGTTCTGTTTCTCTCCTATTTTAACTTACCGAACAGACTCAATTCATTTTTGACGAAATTAATACCAAAGATAACCCACGTTAAAAGCGGAGACACTGATCTGTCTCACATAGTTAAAAGCCTGTCACAATATCAAAAATCACATTAATTTTGTATTAATATGATTTTTGTAATATTGATTTTGTAAATATACTTCTTTTTTAAAATGTATTTTACAGTTCTATTGTACCTTGACTAAGGTATTCGTATTAAAAAGATTTGTAATACCTGCTTTGTGAACTGAGGCCCGCTTCAACTACGGAACACACAGATGTGGCTCGTGAGACAAAAAGGTTGAGTAAGGCTGGTATAGACTGAAGGGCCTGATAATGGATCCCCCTACTTGAGGGCAGAGACACCACCTTGGTGGGGGTTCTGCACCAAGGCCAAGGTGGCTAGGCCAATGACCATTTTTGTCCTTTTAGGTTTGCCGATAATGGTACCATGGGCGTTTGGGACTCCCACCAAGGCCTACAATCTAGCCCCCCCCCCCCCCATGGATTACCTGGGGAGATCTACAAGGATGTGAAACCACATACGCCCACAAAACCAGCCCCAACTGGGTGGCTGGAAGCCTGGTACCCCGCCCATGGTACCATTAGGGTCAACTTAATGGTCACTGGCCCGGCAACGGAGAAGAGAACTCTGCGCCTACCGCTTTATCCCCACCCACCGAATGGCTGCAGTGGGCGTCTTGAATTGAGACTAGGCGAAAAACGTTGTGATCTTGTGAATCTGACCTTGTTGTCATGGTGTTGAGTAAACCATGCAAATTGGCGCCATTTTCTGTCTGCCACTGCTTTGATAGAGAGTTTTTGGTGACCACTAACGTACCCTTAACGTCACCCTACCGTACCCAAGAGTGCGTGACCTTGAGGGGACGTTACCAACGTCGTACGTTAGAATGGCTCATTTAACGTCACCCGTTTGGGGACCTAAAGGCAGACGACACCAGCCTAACCTTCCTGTAAATGTAACACTACTGGGCACCTCAGAATTACTCAAATACTAGGGAAGTAAATTATAATAGTTTTTCTTTTCAAATGCCTCTTTACCAACTAATTGCGTTGATGTAGCGGGTAGGTTTTTGAACACCCCTCAAACTTGGTTATTTTACCAAGTCACGTAGAAATCGAATGTACCATCTGTAGTCCGCCTCCACTGTCTAGCTTTACTAGCATTTAACTCGATCGAAAAAATCCGTTTCTTTTGCGCACAGGCTCTATTTGGTCGATTAGAGCCTAGTTTCTATCGTTATTTCACATATTTTAAATGACAAAACTGAGTTTTAAGACACTACTTCTTCGCAGTATTGTTCTTAGTTTGCCTGATCTCTCAGCTATTTTCTCGTGAACATAGCGTGAAGTGCTGCCTCCACTGATGATTGTGTCAGGTAAAATCCTGGTTCATTGTCATAGAGATAAATACTTTTTCATACTTGTAGTTCATACCCAATGGAAACCCCAAAAACATGAAGTTCGTAACGACTAATGACCTATAAGTGCAACTAAACCGCGGTGTTCCACACTTGATGCTTACTATCTTTGCGTTAAATCCATGCCCTGTTTACGAATTGAAAACTAAAAATGAGAGTCCGTATTTGTACTGCAACTAACATGAAATTCGAATTCAGGATTGAAAATCGGCGTTCACATCGAATCGGAGAAATTGATGAGTCAACCAGTGGACAACTAGACCGATGGGGAAAAATATCGCGTTAGCCAACCACCGTTAACGTGACATCAAAATTAAGGTAACTGTTCTCTCGGTTCCATTTGGGTTAGCATCTTCATTTGCTCCTCCAAGACTACGGTAACGGGTGACGTTGAGTTGAAGTCGCCAAAAACTCTCTAATACCTTGCAATAATCTTGTGATTTTCAAATTTCAATTTTTTTCCTCAGTGAAATCTGTTTGGACTGAGGCATTGGTTTATCTGTTATATACGTTGAAGGCACATTGTGAAACTGGGGCACTTTACAAAGTGTCTTGGCAGATAGTGAAGTTGAAAAATAAATTATGTGCATAGTTTGATAGTATGGATGCTCGCAACTCAAAAATAGAATAAAAATCCTAAATCAATTTCCGATTTCCTAGGATTGTGGCCAATGAAACCGTTCGAAGTCGGGTATTCTGGTACAGGGAGCTGAAAAGTATCTGTGAGCAACATGGTTGCTCGATCAGTGAGCGCTTCGAGGACCAGCTTGAGTGGAGGGGCCAACTGGAGGAGCTTCAGGAGAAATTGAAGGCATTATGGCTGGATATCACCAAAACTAGAGCACTTTCATCGACCAGTCGCTTCTACAGATTTCTGGATATGAGTGTCAAATATATCGATTTAACAGAGAGGGAGCAAAAAGCCTCGATGTTTGTTTTGCGTTGGGTGTGTAAAGTTCGGGGAGACCTACTGAAGCTCAATAGTCGACCTCATGTTTCGCATGAGCAGGAACACACTGTGATCTACTCGCTCTGCAACATGGGTGTACCCAAAGACCTAGAGCACTTCTTGGCGATCTGTCCCATGCTTGCAGGGTTTCGAGTGAGCAACCTTGGTGCGCCTCGACTCTCTAGAGATGAATTACTTGGGATTCTTAATGGAACTGAGTGGCTGCGACTTGCAAGGTATTGCCAGTCAGCATGGGGTTATAGAGCGGAACTGGTGCAGCACTTTAACTGGGGAAATAATTAATAATATGACTTCAGCTTTAGCTTTATAAGTCTACATTATGGAACATAGGTACATAATGCTCAATATTGTACTAATATTATCTAAACACCTATAATAATTATAATCTGGGGGATTACTCTGACAGATGGGCAAAGCCCATTGTCAATATTTATGTATTTCATTTGTAATTTTCTTATGTCCGTTTTCAATAAATGCATGTTTTTCTTCTTCTTCTTAAAATAAAAGTAGTTGGACAAATAGATCGGAATGAGTTGGAGTTGGAGTGGAGTTGGAGTGGAGTTGGAGTGGAGTTGGAGTGGAGTTGGAGTGGAGTTGGAGTGGAGTTGGAGTGGAGTTGGAGTGGAGTTGGAGTGGAGTTGGAGTGGAGTTGGAGTGGAGTTGGAGTGGAGTTGGAGTGGAGTTGGAGTGGAGTTGGCGTGGAGTTGGAGTGGAGTTGGAGTGGAGTTGGAGTGGAGTTGGAGTGGAGTTGGAGTGGAGTTGGAGTGGAGTTGGAGTGGAGTTGGAGTGGAGTTGGAGTGGAGTTGGAGTGGAGTTGGAGTGGAGTTGGAGTGGAGTTGGAGTGGAGTTGGAGTGGAGTTGGAGTGGAGTTGGAGTGGAGTTGGAGTGGAGTTGGAGTGGAGTTGGAGTGGAGTTGGAGTGGAGTTGGAGTGGAGTTGGAGTGGAGTTGGAGTGGAGTTGGAGTGGAGTTGGAGTGGAGTTGGAGTGGAGTTGGAGTGGAGTTGGAGTGGAGTTGGAGTGGAGTTGGAGTGGAGTTGGAGTGGAGTTGGAGTGGAGTAGGAGTGGAGTTGGAGTGGAGTTGGAGTGGAGTTGGAGTGGAGTAGGAGTGGAGTTGGAGTGGAGTTGGAGTGGAGTTGGAGTGGAGTTGGAGTGGAGTTGGAGTGGAGTTGGAGTGGAGTTGGAGTGGAGTTGGAGTGGAGTTGGAGTGGAGTTGGACTGGAGTTGGAGTGGAGTTGGAGTGGAGTTGGAGTGGAGTTGGAGTGGAGTTGGAGTGGAGTTGGAGTGGAGTTGGAGTGGAGTTGGAGTGGAGTTGGAGTGGAGTTGGAGTGGAGTTGGAGTGGAGTTGGAGTGGAGTTGGAGTGGAGTTGGAGTGGAGTTGGAGTGGAGTTGGAGTGGAGTTGGAGTGGAGTTGGAGTGGAGTTGGAGTGGAGTGGAGTTGGAGTGGAGTTGGAGTGGAGTGACCTGACTGGACTGACTGACTGGACTGACTGACTGACCTGACTGGACTGACTGACTGACCTGACTGGACTGACTGACTGACCTGACCTGACTGGACTGACTGACTGACCTGACTGGACTGACTGACTGACCTGACTGGACTGACTGGACTGACTGACTGACCTGACTGGACTGACTGACTGACCTGACTGGACTGACTGACTGACCTGACTGGACTGACTGACTGACCTGACTGGACAGACTGACTGACCTGACTGGACTGACTGACTGACCTGACTGGACTGACTGACTGACCTGACTGGACTGACTGACTGACCTGACTGGACTGACTGACTGACCTGACTGGACTGACTGACTGACCTGACCTGACTGGACTGACTGACTGACCTGACTGACTGACTGACCTGACTGGACTGACTGACTGACCTGACTGACTGACTGACCTGACTGGACTGACTGACTGACCTGACTGACTGACTGACCTGACTGGACTGACTGACTGACCTGACTGGACTGACTGACTGACCTGACTGGACTGACTGACTGACCTGACTGGACTGACTGACTGACCTGACTGGACTGACTGACTGACCTGACTGACTGACCTGACTGGACTGACTGACTGACCTGACTGGACTGACTGACTGACCTGACTGGACTGACTGACTGACCTGACTGGACTGACTGACTGACATGACTGACTGACTGACTGACTGACCTGACTGGACTGACTGACTACCTGACTGGACTGACTGACTGACCTGACTGGACTGACTGACTGACCTGACTGGACTGACTGACTGACCTGACTGGACTGACTGACTGACCTGACTGGACTGACTGACTGACCTGACTGGACTGACTGACTGACCTGACTGGACTGACTGACTGACCTGACTGGACTGACTGACTGACCTGACTGGACTGACTGACTGACCTGACTGGACTGACTGACTGACCTGACTGGACTGACTGACTGACCTGACTGGACTGACTGACTGACCTGACTGGACTGACTGACTGACCTGACTGGACTGACTGACTGACCTGACTGGACTGACTGACTGACCTGACTGGACTGACTGACTGACCTGACTGAACTGACTGACTGACCTGACTGGACTGACTGACTGACTGACTGACCTGACTGGACTGACTGACTGACCTGACTGGACTGGCTGACTGACCTGACTGGACTGACTGACTGACCTGACTGGACTGACTGACTGACCTGACTGGACTGACTGACTGACCTGACTGGACTGACTGACTGACCTGACTGGACTGACTGACTGACCTGACTGGACTGACTGACTGACCTGACTGGACTGACTGACTGACCTGACTGGACTGACTGACTGACCTGACTGGACTGACTGACTGACCTGACTGGACTGACTGACTGACCTGACTGGACTGACTGACTGACCTGACTGGACTGACTGACTGACCTGACTGGACTGACTGACTGACCTGACTGGACTGACTGACTGACCTGACCTGACTGGACTGACTGACTGACCTGACTGGACTGACTGACTGACCTGACTGGACTGACTGACTGACCTGACTGGACTGACTGACTGGACTGACTGACTGACTGACTGACTGGACTGACTGGACTGACTGACTGACCTGACTGACTGACCTGACTGGACTGACTGGACTGACTGACTGGACTGACTGACTGACCTGACTGGACTGACTGACTGACCTGACTGGACTGACTGACTGACCTGACTGGACTGACTGACTGACCTGACTGGACTGACTGACTGACCTGACTGGACTGACTGACTGACCTGACTGGACTGACTGACTGACCTGACTGGACTGACTGACTGACCTGACTGGACTGACTGACTGACCTGACTGGACTGACTGACTGACCTGACTGGACTGACTGACTGACCTGACTGGACTGACTGACTGACCTGACTGGACTGACTGACTGACCTGACTGGACTGACTGACTGACCTGACTGGACTGACTGACTGACCTGACTGGACTGACTGACTGACCTGACTGGACTGACTGACTGACCTGACTGGACTGACTGACTGACCTGACTGGACTGACTGACTGACCTGACTGGACTGACTGACTGACTGACTGGACTGACTGACTGACTGACCTGACTGACTGACTGACTGACCTGACTGGACTGACTGACTGACTGACCTGACTGGACTGACTGACTGACCTGACTGACTGACCTGACTGACTGACTGACCTGACTGGACTGACTGACTGACCTGACTGGACTGACTGACTGACTGACCTGACTGGACTGACTGACTGACCTGACTGGACTGACTGACTGACCTGACTGGACTGACTGACTGACCTGACTGGACTGACTGGACTGACTGACTGACCTGACTGGACTGACTGACTGACTGACCTGACTGGACTGACTGACTGACTGGACTGACTGACTGACTGACTGACCTGACTGGACTGACTGACTGACCTGACTTTACTGACTGACTGACCTGACTGGACTGACTGACTGACCTGACTGGACTGACTGACTGACCTGACTGGACTGACTGACTGACTGACTGGACTGACTGGACTGACTGACTGACTGACTGACTGGACTGACTGACTGACCTGACTGGACTGACTGACTGACCTGACTGGACTGACTGACTGACCTGACTGGACTGACTGACTGACCTGACTGGACTGACTGACTGACCTGACTGGACTGACTGACTGACCTGACTGGACTGACTGACTGACCTGACTGGACTGACTGACTGACCTGACTGGACTGACTGACTGACCTGACTGGACTGACTGACTGACCTGACTGGACTGACTGACTGACCTGACTGGACTGACTGACTGACCTGACTGGACTGACTGACTGACCTGACTGGACTGACTGACTGACCTGACTGGACTGACTGACTGACCTGACTGGACTGACTGACTGACCTGACTGGACTGACTGACTGACCTGACTGGACTGACTGACTGACCTGACTGGACTGACTGACTGACCTGACTGGACTGACTGACTGACCTGACTGGACTGACTGACTGACTGACCTGACTGGACTGACTGACTGACTGACCTGACTGGACTGACTGACTGACTGACCTGACTGGACTGACTGACTGACTGACCTGACTGGACTGACTGACTGACTGACCTGACTGGACTGACTGACTGACTGACCTGACTGGACTGACTGACTGACTGACCTGACTGGACTGACTGACTGACTGACCTGACTGGACTGACTGACTGACTGACCTGACTGGACTGACTGACTGACTGACCTGACTGGACTGACTGACTGACTGACCTGACTGGACTGACTGACTGACTGACCTGACTGGACTGACTGACTGACTGACCTGACTGGACTGACTGACTGACTGACCTGACTGGACTGACTGACTGACTGACCTGACTGGACTGACTGACTGACTGACCTGACTGGACTGACTGACTGACTGACTGACTGACTGACTGACCTGACTGGACTGACTGACTGACTGACTGACTGACCTGACTGGACTGACTGACTGACTGACCTGACTGGACTGACTGACTGACTGACCTGACTGGACTGACTGACTGACTGACCTGACTGGACTGACTGACTGACTGACCTGACTGGACTGACTGACTGACTGACCTGACTGGACTGACTGACTGACTGACCTGACTGGACTGACTGACTGACTGACCTGACTGGACTGACTGACTGACTGACCTGACTGGACTGACTGACTGACTGACCTGACTGGACTGACTGACTGACTGACCTGACTGGACTGACTGACTGACTGACCTGACTGGACTGACTGACTGACTGACCTGACTGGACTGACTGACTGACTGACCTGACTGGACTGACTGACCTGACTGGACTGACTGACTGACTGACCTGACTGGACTGACTGACTGACTGACCTGACTGGACTGACTGACTGACTGACTGACTGGACTGACTGACTGACTGACCTGACTGGACTGACTGACTGACTGGACTGACTGACTGACTGACCTGACTGGACTGACTGACTGACCTGACTGGACTGACTGACTGACCTGACTGGACTGACTGACTGACCTGACTGGACTGACTGACTGACCTGACTGGACTGACTGACTGACCTGACTGGACTGACTGACTGACCTGACTGGACTGACTGACTGACCTGACTGGACTGACTGACTGACCTGACTGGACTGACTGACTGACCTGACTGGACTGACTGACTGACCTGACTGGACTGACTGACTGACCTGACTGGACTGACTGACTGACCTGACTGACTGACTGACCTGACTGGACTGACTGACTGACCTGACTGGACTGACTGACTGACCTGACTGGACTGACTGACTGACCTGACTGGACTGACTGACTGACCTGACTGGACTGACTGACTGACCTGACTGGACTGACTGACTGACCTGACTGGACTGACTGACTGACCTGACTGGACTGACTGACTGACCTGACTGGACTGACTGACTGACCTGACTGGACTGACTGACTGACCTGACTGGACTGACTGACTGACCTGACTGGACTGACTGACTGACCTGACTGGACTGACTGACTGACCTGACTGGACTGACTGACTGACCTGACTGGACTGACTGACTGCCCTGACTGGACTGACTGACTGACCTGACTGGACTGACTGACTGACCTGACTGGACTGACTGACTGACCTGACTGGACTGACTGACTGACCTGACTGGACTGACTGACTGACTGGACTGACTGACTGACCTGACTGGACTGACTGACTGACCTGACTGGACTGACTGACTGACCTGACTGGACTGACTGACTGACCTGACTGGACTGACTGACTGACCTGACTGGACTGACTGACTGACCTGACTGGACTGACTGACTGACCTGACTGACTGGACTGACTGACTGACCTGACTGGACTGACTGACTGACCTGACTGGACTGACTGACTGACCTGACTGGACTGACTGACTGACCTGACTGGACTGACTGACTGACCTGACTGGACTGACTGACTGACCTGACTGACTGGACTGACTTACTGACCTGACTGGACTGACTGACTGACCTGACTGGACTGACTGACTGACCTGACTGGACTGACTGACTGACCTGACTGGACTGACTGACTGACCTGACTGGACTGACTGACTGACCTGACTGGACTGACTGACTGACCTGACTGGACTGACTAGACTGACTGACTGGACTGACTGGACTGACTGACTGACCTGACTGGACTGACTGACTGACCTGACTGGACTGACTGACTGACCTGACTGGACTGACTGACTGACCTGACTGGACTGACTGACTGACCTGACTGGACTGACTGACTGACCTGACTGGACTGACTGACTGACCTGACTGGACTGACTGACTGACCTGACTGGACTGACTGACTGACCTGACTGGACTGACTGGACTGACTGACTGACCTGACTGGACTGACTGACTGACCTGACTGGACTGACTGACTGACCTGACTGGATTGACTGACTGACCTGACTGGACTGACTGACTGACCTGACTGGACTGACTGACTGACCTGACTGGACTGACCTGACTGGACTGACTGACTGACTGACTGACCTGACTGGACTGACTGACTGACCTGACTGGACTGACTGACTGACCTGACTGGACTGACTGACTGACCTGACTGGACTGACTGACTGACGTGACTGGACTGACTGACTGACCTGACTGGACTGACTGACTGACCTGACTGGACTGACTGACTGACCTGACTGGACTGACTGACTGACCTGACTGGACTGACTGACTGACCTGACTGGACTGACTGACTGACCTGACTGGACTGACTGACTGACCTGACTGGACTGACTGACTGACCTGACTGGACTGACTGACTGACCTGACTGGACTGACTGACTGACCTGACTGACTGACTGACCTGACTGGACTGACTGACTGACCTGACTGGACTGACCTGACTGGACTGACTGACTGACCTGACTGGACTAACTGACTGACCTGACTGGACTGACTGACTGACCTGACTGGACTGACTGACTGACCTGACTGGACTGACTGACTGACCTGACTGGACTGACTGACTGACCTGACTGGACTGACTGACTGACCTGACTGGACTGACTGACTGACCTGACTGGACTGACTGACTGACCTGACTGGACTGACTGACTGACCTGACTGGACTGACTGACTGACCTGACTGGACTGACTGACTGACCTGACTGGACTGACTGACTGACCTGACTGGACTGACTGACTGACCTGACTGGACTGACTGGACTGACTGACTGACCTAACTGGACTGACTGGACTGACTGACTGACTGACCTGACTGGACTGACTGACCTGACTGGACTGACTGACTGACTGACCTGACTGGACTGACTGACTGACTGACTGACTGACCTGACTGGACTGACTGACTGACTGACCTGACTGGACTGACTGACTGACTGACCTGACTGACCTGACTGGACTGACTGACCTGACTGGACTGACTGACCTGACTGGACTGACTGACTGACCTGACTGGACTGACTGACTGACCTGACTGGACTGACTGACTGACCTGACTGGACTGACTGACTGACCTGACTGGACTGACTGACTGACCTGACTGGACTGACTGACTGGACTGACTGACTGACCTGACTGGACTGACTGACTGACCTGACTGGACTGACCTGACTGGACTGACTGACTGACCTGACTGGACTGACTGACTGACCTGACTGGACTGACTGACTGACCTGACCGGACTGACTGACTGACCTGACCGGACTGACTGACTGACCTGACTGGACTGACTGACTGACCTGACTGGACTGACTGACTGACCTGACTGGACTGACTGACTGGACTGACTGACTGACCTGACTGGACTGACTGACTGACCTGACTGGACTGACTGACTGACCTGACTGACTGACCTGACTGGACTGACTGACTGACCTGACTGGACTGACTGACTGACCTGACTGGACTGACTGACTGACCTGACTGGACTGACTGACTGACCTGACTGGACTGACTGACTGGACTGACTGACTGGACTGACTGACTGGACTGACTGACTGGACTGACTGACTGACCTGACTGGACTGACTGACTGACCTGACTGGACTGACTGACTGACCTGACTGGACTGACTGACTGACCTGACTGGACGGACTGACTGACCTGACTGGACTGACTGACTGACCTGACTGGACTGACTGACTGACCTGACTGGACTGACTGACTGACCTGACTGGACTGACTGACTGACCTGACTGGACTGACTGACTGACCTGACTGGACTAACTGACTGACCTGACTGGACTGACTGACTGACCTGACTGGACTGACTGACTGACCTGACTGGACTGACTGACTGACTGACTGACCTGACTGGACTGACTGACTGACCTGACTGGACTGACTGACTGACCTGACTGGACTGACTGACTGACCTGACTGGACTGACTGACTGACCTGACTGGACTGACTGACTGACCTGACTGGACTGACTGACTGACCTGACTGGACTGACTGACTGACCTGACTGGACTGACTGACTGACCTGACTGGACTGACTGACTGACTGACCTGACTGGACTGACTGACTGACCTGACTGGACTGACTGACTGACCTGACTGGACTGACTGACTGACCTGACTGGACTGACTGACTGACCTGACTGGACTGACTGACTGACCTGACTGGACTGACTGACTGACCTGACTGGACTGACTGACTGACCTGACTGGACTGACTGACTGACCTGACTGGACTGACTGACTGACTGACTGACTGGACTGACTGACTGACCTGACTGGACTGACTGACTGACCTGACTGGACTGACTGACTGACCTGACTGGACTGACTGACTGACCTGACTGGACTGACTGACTGACCTGACTGGACTGACTGACTGACCTGACTGGACTGACTGACTGACCTGACTGGACTGACTGACTGACCTGACTGGACTGACTGACTGACCTGACTGGACTGACTGACTGACCTGACTGACTGACTGACTGACCTGACTGGACTGACTGACTGACCTGACTGGACTGACTGACTGACCTGACTGGACTGACTGACTGACCTGACTGGACTGACTGACTGACCTGACTGGACTGACTGACTGACCTGACTGGACTGACTGACTGACCTGACTGGACTGACTGACTGACCTGACTGGACTGACTGACTGACCTGACTGGACTGACTGACTGACTGACCTGACTGGACTGACTGACTGACCTGACTGACTGACCTGACTGGACTGACTGACTGACCTGACTGACTGACTGACTGACCTGACTGGACTGACTGACTGACCTGACTGGACTGACTGACTGACCTGACTGACTGACTGACTGACCTGACTGGACTGACTGACTGACCTGACTGGACTGACTGACTGACCTGACTGGACTGACTGACTGACCTGACTGGACTGACTGACTGACCTGACTGGACTGACTGACTGACCTGACTGGACTGACTGACTGACCTGACTGGACTGACTGACTGACCTGACTGGACTGACTGACTGACCTGACTGGACTGACTGACTGACCTGACTGGACTGACTGACTGACCTGACTGGACTGACTGACTGACCTGACTGGACTGACTGACTGACCTGACTGGACTGACTGACTGACCTGACTGGACTGACTGACTGACCTGACTGGACTGACTGACTGACCTGACTGGACTGACTGACTGACCTGACTGGACTGACTGACTGACCTGACTGGACTGACTGACTGACTGACTGACTGACCTGACTGGACTGACTGACTGACCTGACTGGACTGACTGACTGACCTGACTGGACTGACTGACTGACCTGACTGGACTGACTGACTGACCTGACTGGACTGACTGACTGACCTGACTGGACTGACTGACTGACCTGACTGGACTGACTGACTGACCTGACTGGACTGACTGACTGACCTGACTGGACTGACTGACTGACCTGACTGGACTGACTGACTGACCTGACTGGACTGACTGACTGACCTGACTGGACTGACTGACTGACCTGACTGGACTGACTGACTGACTGACTGACTGACTGACTGACCTGACTGGACTGACTGACTGACCTGACTGGACTGACTGACTGACCTGACTGGACTGACTGACTGACCTGACTGGACTGACTGACTGACCTGACTGGACTGACTGACTGACCTGACTGGACTGACTGACTGACCTGACTGACTGACCTGACTGAACTGACTGACTGACCTGACTGGACTGACTGGACTGACTGACTGACCTGACTGACCTGACTGGACTGACTGACTGACCTGACTGGACTGACTGACTGACCTGACTGGACTGACTGACTGACCTGACTGGACTGACTGACTGACCTGACTGGACTGACTGACTGACCTGACTGGACTGACTGACTGACCTGACTGGACTGACTGACTGACCTGACTGGACTGACTGACTGACCTGACTGGACTGACTGACTGACCTGACTGGACTGACTGACTGACCTGACTGACTGACTGACTGACTGACTGACCTGACTGGACTGACTGACTGACCTGACTGGACTGACTGACTGACCTGACTGGACTGACTGACTGACCTGACTGGACTGACTGACTGACCTGACTGGACTGACTGACTGACCTGACTGGACTGACTGACTGACCTGACTGGACTGACTGACTGACCTGACTGGACTGACTGACTGACCTGACTGGACTGACTGACTGACCTGACTGGACTGACTGACTGACCTGACTGGACTGACTGACTGACCTGACTGGACTGACTGACTGACCTGACTGGACTGACTGACTGACTGACTGACTGGACTGACTGACTGACCTGACTGGACTGACTGACTGACCTGACTGACTGGACTGACTGACTGACCTGACTGGACTGACTGACTGACCTGACTGGACTGACTGACTGACCTGACTGGACTGACTGACTGACCTGACTGGACTGACTGACTGACCTGACTGGACTGACTGACTGACCTGACTGGACTGACTGACTGACCTGACTGGACTGACTGACTGACCTGACTGGACTGACTGACTGACCTGACTGGACTGACTGACTGACCTGACTGACTGACTGACTGACCTGACTGGACTGACTGACTGACCTGACTGGACTGACTGACTGACCTGACTGGACTGACTGACTGACCTGACTGGACTGACTGACTGACCTGACTGGACTGACTGACTGACCTGACTGGACTGACTGACTGACCTGACTGGACTGACTGACTGACCTGACTGGACTGACTGACTGACCTGACTGGACTGACTGACTGACCTGACTGGACTGACTGACTGACCTGACTGGACTGACTGACTGACCTGACTGGACTGACTGACTGACCTGACTGACTGACTGACTGACTGACCTGACTGACTGACCTGACTGACTGACCTGACTGACTGACTGACCTGACTGGACTGACTGACTGACCTGACTGGACTGACTGACTGACCTGACTGGACTGACTGACTGACCTGACTGGACTGACTGACTGACCTGACTGGACTGACTGACTGACCTGACTGGACTGACTGACTGACCTGACTGGACTGACTGACTGACCTGACTGGACTGACTGACTGACCTGACTGGACTGACTGACTGACCTGACTGGACTGACTGACTGACCTGACTGGACTGACTGACTGACCTGACTGGACTGACTGACTGACCTGACTGGACTGACTGACTGACCTGACTGGACTGACTGACTGACCTGACTGGACTGACTGACTGACCTGACTGGACTGACTGACTGACCTGACTGGACTGACTGACTGACCTGACTGGACTGACTGACTGACCTGACTGGACTGACTGACTGACCTGACTGACTGACTGACTGACCTGACTGGACTGACTGACTGACTGACCTGACTGGACTGACTGACTGACTGACTGACTGACTGACCTGACTGACTGACTGACTGACTGACTGACCTGACTGGACTGACTGACTGACTGACCTGACTGGACTGACTGACTGACTGACCTGACTGGACTGACTGACTGACTGACCTGACTGGACTGACTGACTGACCTGACTGGACTGACTGACTGACTGACCTGACTGGACTGACTGACTGACCTGACTGGACTGACTGACTGACCTGACTGGACTGACTGACTGACCTGACTGGACTGACTGACTGACCTGACTGGACTGACTGACTGACCTGACTGGACTGACTGACTGACCTGACTGGACTGACTGACTGACCTGACTGGACTGACTGACTGACCTGACTGGACTGACTGACTGACCTGACTGGACTGACTGACTGACCTGACTGGACTGACTGACTGACCTGACTGGACTGACTGACTGACCTGACTGGACTGACTGACTGACCTGACTGGACTGACTGACTGACCTGACTGGACTGACTGACTGACCTGACTGGACTGACTGACTGACTGACCTGACTGGACTGACTGACTGACTGACCTGACTGGACTGACTGACTGGACTGACTGACTGACCTGACTGGACTGACTGACTGACCTGACTGGACTGACTGACTGACCTGACTGGACTGACTGACTGACCTGACTGGACTGACTGACTGACCTGACTGGACTGACTGACTGACTGACCTGACTGGACTGACTGACTGACCTGACTGGACTGACTGACTGACCTGACTGGACTGACTGACTGACCTGACTGGACTGACTGACTGACCTGACTGGACTGACTGACTGACCTGACTGGACTGACTGACTGACCTGACTGGACTGACTGACTGACCTGACTGGACTGACTGACTGACCTGACTGGACTGACTGACTGACCTGACTGGACTGACTGACTGACCTGACTGGACTGACTGACTGACCTGACTGGACTGACTGACTGACCTGACTGGACTGACTGACTGACCTGACTGGACTGACTGACTGACCTGACTGGACTGACTGACTGACCTGACTGGACTGACTGACTGACCTGACTGGACTGACTGACTGACCTGACTGGACTGACTGACTGACCTGACTGGACTGACTGACTGACTGACTGACTGACCTGACTGGACTGACTGACTGACCTGACTGGACTGACTGACTGACCTGACTGGACTGACTGACTGACCTGACTGGACTGACTGACTGACCTGACTGGACTGACTGACTGACCTGACTGGACTGACTGACTGACTGACCTGACTGGACTGACTGACTGACCTGACTGGACTGACTGACTGACCTGACTGGACTGACTGACTGACCTGACTGGACTGACTGACTGACCTGACTGGACTGACTGACTGACCTGACTGGACTGACTGACTGACCTGACTGGACTGACTGACTGACCTGACTGGACTGACTGACTGACCTGACTGGACTGACTGACTGACCTGACTGGACTGACTGACTGACCTGACTGGACTGACTGACTGACCTGACTGGACTGACTGACTGACCTGACTGGACTGACTGACTGACCTGACTGGACTGACTGACTGACCTGACTGACTGACCTGACTGGACTGACTGGACTGACTGACTGACCTGACTGACTGACCTGACTGGACTGACTGACTGACCTGACTGGACTGACTGACTGACCTGACTGGACTGACTGACTGACCTGACTGGACTGACTGACTGACCTGACTGGACTGACTGACTGACCTGACTGGACTGACTGACTGACCTGACTGGACTGACTGACTGACCTGACTGGACTGACTGACTGACCTGACTGGACTGACTGACTGACCTGACTGGACTGACTGACTGACCTGACTGGACTGACTGACTGACCTGACTGACTGACTGACTGACCTGACTGGACTGACTGACTGACCTGACTGGACTGACTGACTGACTGACCTGACTGGACTGACTGACTGACCTGACTGGACTGACTGACTGACCTGACTGGACTGACTGACTGACCTGACTGGACTGACTGACTGACCTGACTGGACTGACTGACTGACCTGACTGGACTGACTGACTGACCTGACTGGACTGACTGACTGACCTGACTGGACTGACTGACTGACTGACCTGACTGGACTGACTGACTGACCTGACTGGACTGACTGACTGACTGACTGACCTGACTGGACTGACTGGACTGACTGACTGACCTGACTGACTGACCTGACTGGACTGACTGACTGACCTGACTGGACTGACTGACTGACCTGACTGGACTGACTGACTGACCTGACTGGACTGACTGACTGACCTGACTGGACTGACTGACTGACCTGACTGGACTGACTGACTGACCTGACTGGACTGACTGACTGACCTGACTGGACTGACTGACTGACCTGACTGGACTGACTGACTGACCTGACTGGACTGACTGACTGACCTGACTGGACTGACTGACTGACCTGACTGGACTGACTGACTGACCTGACTGGACTGACTGACTGACCTGACTGGACTGACTGACTGACCTGACTGGACTGACTGACTGACCTGACTGGACTGACTGACTGACCTGACTGGACTGACTGACTGACCTGACTGGACTGACTGACTGACCTGACTGGACTGACTGACTGACCTGACTGGACTGACTGACTGACCTGACTGGACTGACTGACTGACCTGACTGGACTGACTGACTGACCTGACTGGACTGACTGACTGACTGACTGGACTGACTGACTGACCTGACTGACTGACTGACTGACCTGGCGGGACTGACTGACTGACTGACTGACCTGACTGGACTGACTGACTGACCTGACTGGACTGACTGACTGACCTGACTGGACTGACTGACTGACCTGACTGGACTGACTGACTGACCTGACTGGACTGACTGACTGACCTGACTGGACTGACTGACTGACCTGACTGGACTGACTGACTGACCTGACTGGACTGACTGACTGACCTGACTGGACTGACTGACTGACCTGACTGGACTGACTGACTGACCTGACTGGACTGACTGACTGACCTGACTGGACTGACTGACCTGACTGGACTGACTGACTGACCTGACTGGACTGACTGACTGACCTGACTGGACTGACTGACTGACCTGACTGGACTGACTGACTGACCTGACTGGACTGACTGACTGACCTGACTGGACTGACTGACTGACCTGACTGGACTGACTGACTGACTGACCTGACTGGACTGACTGACTGACTGACTGACTGACCTGACTGGACTGACTGACTGACCTGACTGGACTGACTGACTGACCTGACTGGACTGACTGACTGACCTGACTGGACTGACTGACTGACCTGACTGACTGACCTGACTGGACTGACTGACTGACCTGACTGGACTGACTGACTGACCTGACTGGACTGACTGACTGACCTGACTGGACTGACTGACTGACCTGACTGGACTGACTGACTGACCTGACTGGACTGACTGACTGACCTGACTGACTGACCTGACTGGACTGACTGACTGACCTGACTGGACTGACTGACTGACCTGACTGGACTGACTGACTGACCTGACTGGACTGACTGACTGACCTGACTGGACTGACTGACTGACCTGACTGGACTGACTGACTGACCTGACTGGACTGACTGACTGACCTGACTGGACTGACTGACCTGACTGGACTGACTGACTGACCTGACTGGACTGACTGACTGACCTGACTGGACTGACTGACTGACCTGACTGGACTGACTGACTGACCTGACTGGACTGACTGACTGACCTGACTGGACTGACTGACTGACCTGACTGGACTGACTGACTGACCTGACTGGACTGACTGACTGACCTGACTGGACTGACTGACTGACCTGACTGGACTGACTGACTGACCTGACTGGACTGACTGACTGACCTGACTGGACTGACTGACTGACCTGACTGGACTGACTGACTGACCTGACTGGACTGACTGACTGACCTGACTGGACTGACTGACTGACCTGACTGGACTGACTGACTGACCTGACTGGACTGACTGACTGACCTGACTGGACTGACTGACTGACCTGACTGGACTGACTGACTGACCTGACTGGACTGACTGACTGACCTGACTGGACTGACTGACTGACCTGACTGGACTGACTGACTGACCTGACTGGACTGACTGACTGACCTGACTGGACTGACTGACTGACCTGACTGGACTGACTGACTGACCTGACTGGACTGACTGACTGACCTGACTGGACTGACTGACTGACCTGACTGGACTGACTGACTGACCTGACTGGACTGACTGACTGACCTGACTGGACTGACTGACTGACCTGACTGGACTGACTGACTGACCTGACTGGACTGACTGACTGACCTGACTGGACTGACTGACTGACCTGACTGGACTGACTGACTGACTGACTGACCTGACTGACTGACTGACTGACTGACTGACTGACTGACTGACTGACTGACCTGACTGACTGACTGACCGACCTGACTGACCTGACTGACTGACCTGACTGGACTGACTGACTGACCTGACTGGACTGACTGACTGACCTGACTGGACTGACTGACTGACCTGACTGGACTGACTGACTGACCTGACTGGACTGACTGACTGACCTGACTGGACTGACTGACTGACCTGACTGGACTGACTGACTGACCTGACTGGACTGACTGACTGACCTGACTGGACTGACTGACTGACCTGACTGGACTGACTGACTGACCTGACTGGACTGACTGACTGACCTGACTGGACTGACTGACTGACCTGACTGGACTGACTGACTGACCTGACTGACTGACTGACCTGACTGGACTGACTGACTGACCTGACTGGACTGACTGACTGACCTGACTGGACTGACTGACTGACCTGACTGGACTGACTGACTGACCTGACTGGACTGACTGACTGACCTGACTGGACTGACTGACTGACCTGACTGGACTGACTGACTGACCTGACTGGACTGACTGACTGACTGACTGACCTGACTGGACTGACTGGACTGACTGACTGACCTGACTGGACTGACTGACTGACCTGACTGGACTGACTGACTGACCTGACTGGACTGACTGACTGACCTGACTGGACTGACTGACTGACCTGACTGGACTGACTGACTGACCTGACTGGACTGACTGACTGACCTGACTGGACTGACTGACTGACCTGACTGGACTGACTGACTGACCTGACTGGACTGACTGACTGACCTGACTGGACTGACTGACTGACCTGACTGGACTGACTGACTGACCTGACTGGACTGACTGACTGACCTGACTGGACTGACTGACTGACCTGACTGGACTGACTGACTGACCTGACTGGACTGACTGACTGACCTGACTGGACTGACTGACTGACCTGACTGGACTGACTGACTGACCTGACTGGACTGACTGACTGACCTGACTGGACTGACTGACTGACCTGACTGGACTGACTGACTGACCTGACTGGACTGACTGACTGACCTGACTGACTGACTGACCTGACTGGACTGACTGACTGACCTGACTGGACTGACTGACTGACCTGACTGGACTGACTGACTGACCTGACTGGACTGACTGACTGACCTGACTGGACTGACTGACTGACCTGACTGGACTGACTGACTGACCTGACTGGACTGACTGACTGACCTGACTGGACTGACTGACTGACCTGACTGGACTGACTGACTGACCTGACTGGACTGACTGACTGACCTGACTGGACTGACTGACTGACCTGACTGGACTGACTGACTGACCTGACTGGACTGACTGACTGACCTGACTGGACTGACTGACTGACCTGACTGGACTGACTGACTGACCTGACTGGACTGACTGACTGACCTGACTGGACTGACTGACTGACCTGACTGGACTGACTGACTGACCTGACTGGACTGACTGACTGACCTGACTGGACTGACTGACTGACCTGACTGGACTGACTGACTGACCTGACTGGACTGACTGACTGACCTGACTGGACTGACTGACTGACCTGACTGGACTGACTGACTGACCTGACTGGACTGACTGGACTGACTGACTGACCTGACTGGACTGACTGACTGACCTGACTGGACTGACTGACTGACCTGACTGGACTGACTGACTGACCTGACTGGACTGACTGACTGACCTGACTGGACTGACTGACTGACCTGACTGGACTGACTGACTGACCTGACTGGACTGACTGACTGACCTGACTGGACTGACTGACTGACCTGACTGGACTGACTGACTGACCTGACTGGACTGACTGACTGACCTGACTGGACTGACTGACTGACCTGACTGGACTGACTGACTGACCTGACTGGACTGACTGACTGACCTGACTGGACTGACTGACTGACCTGACTGGACTGACTGACTGACCTGACTGGACTGACTGACTGACCTGACTGGACTGACTGACTGACCTGACTGGACTGACTGACTGACCTGACTGGACTGACTGACTGACCTGACTGGACTGACTGACTGACCTGACTGGACTGACTGACTGACCTGACTGGACTGACTGACTGACCTGACTGGACTGACTGACTGACCTGACTGAACTGACTGACTGGACTGACTGACTGACCTGACTGGACTGACTGACTGACCTGACTGGACTGACTGACTGACCTGACTGGACTGACTGACTGACCTGACTGGACTGACTGACTGACCTGACTGGACTGACTGACTGACCTGACTGGACTGACTGACTGACCTGACTGGACTGACTGACTGACCTGACTGGACTGACTGACTGACCTGACTGGACTGACTGACTGACCTGACTGGACTGACTGACTGACCTGACTGGACTGACTGACTGACCTGACTGGACTGACTGACTGACCTGACTGGACTGACTGACTGACCTGACTGGACTGACTGACTGACCTGACTGGACTGACTGACTGACCTGACTGGACTGACTGACTGACCTGACTGGACTGACTGACTGACCTGACTGGACTGACTGACTGACCTGACTGGACTGACTGACTGACCTGACTGGACTGACTGACTGACCTGACTGGACTGACTGACTGACCTGACTGGACTGACTGACTGACCTGACTGGACTGACTGACTGACCTGACTGGACTGACTGACTGACCTGACTGACCTGACTGGACTGACTGACTGACCTGACTGGACTGACTGACTGACCTGACTGGACTGACTGACTGACCTGACTGGACTGACTGACTGACCTGACTGGACTGACTGACTGACCTGACTGGACTGACTGACTGACCTGACTGGACTGACTGACTGACCTGACTGGACTGACTGACTGACCTGACTGGACTGACTGACTGACCTGACTGGACTGACTGACTGACCTGACTGGACTGACTGACTGACCTGACTGGACTGACTGACTGACCTGACTGGACTGACTGACTGACCTGACTGGACTGACTGACTGACCTGACTGGACTGACTGACTGACCTGACTGGACTGACTGACTGACCTGACTGGACTGACTGACTGACCTGACTGGACTGACTGACTGACCTGACTGGACTGACTGACTGACCTGACTGGACTGACTGACTGACTGACCTGACTGGACTGACTGACTGACCTGACTGGACTGACTGACTGACCTGACTGGACTGACTGACTGACCTGACTGGACTGACTGACTGACCTGACTGGACTGACTGACTGACCTGACTGACTGACTGACCTGACTGGACTGACTGACTGACCTGACTGGACTGACTGACTGACCTGACTGGACTGACTGACTGACCTGACTGGACTGACTGACTGACTGACTGACCTGACTGACTGACTGACTGACCTGACTGGACTGACTGACTGACCTGACTGGACTGACTGACTGACCTGACTGGACTGACTGACTGACCTGACTGGACTGACTGACTGACCTGACTGGACTGACTGACTGACCTGACTGGACTGACTGACTGACCTGACTGGACTGACTGACTGACCTGACTGGACTGACTGACTGACCTGACTGGACTGACTGACTGACCTGACTGGACTGACTGACTGACCTGACTGGACTGACTGACTGACCTGACTGGACTGACTGACTGACCTGACTGGACTGACTGACTGACCTGACTGGACTGACTGACTGACCTGACTGGACTGACTGACTGACCTGACTGGACTGACTGACTGACCTGACTGGACTGACTGACTGACCTGACTGGACTGACTGACTGACCTGACTGACTGACTGACTGACTGACCTGACTGGACTGACTGACTGACCTGACTGGACTGACTGACTGACCTGACTGGACTGACTGACTGACCTGACTGGACTGACTGACTGACCTGACTGGACTGACTGACTGACCTGACTGGACTGACTGACTGACCTGACTGGACTGACTGACTGACCTGACTGGACTGACTGACTGACCTGACTGGACTGACTGACTGACCTGACTGGACTGACTGACTGACCTGACTGGACTGACTGACTGACCTGACTGGACTGACTGACTGACCTGACTGGACTGACTGACTGACCTGACTGGACTGACTGACTGACCTGACTGGACTGACTGACTGACCTGGACTGACTGACTGACCTGACTGGACTGACTGACTGACCTGACTGGACTGACTGACTGACCTGACTGGACTGACTGACTGACCTGACTGGACTGACTGACTGACCTGACTGGACTGACTGACTGACCTGACTGGACTGACTGACTGACCTGACTGACTGACTGACCTGACTGGACTGACTGACTGACCTGACTGGACTGACTGACTGACCTGACTGGACTGACTGACTGACCTGACTGGACTGACTGACTGACCTGACTGGACTGACTGACTGACCTGACTGGACTGACTGACTGACCTGACTGGACTGACTGACTGACCTGACCGGACTGACTGACTGACCTGACCGGACTGACTGACTGACCTGACCGGACTGACTGACTGACCTGACCGGACTGACTGACTGACTGACCTGACTGGACTGACTGACTGACCTGACTGGACTGACTGACTGACCTGACTGGACTGACTGACTGACCTGACTGGACTGACTGACTGACCTGACTGGACTGACTGACTGACCTGACTGGACTGACTGACTGACCTGACTGGACTGACTGACTGACCTGACTGGACTGACTGACTGACCTGACTGGACTGACTGACTGACCTGACTGGACTGACTGACTGACCTGACTGGACTGACTGACTGACCTGACTGGACTGACTGACTGACCTGACTGGACTGACTGACTGACCTGACTGGACTGACTGACTGACCTGACTGGACTGACTGACTGACCTGACTGGACTGACTGACTGACCTGACTGACTTGACTGACTGACTGACTTGACTGACTGACTGACTGACTGACTGGACTGACTGACTGACCTGACTGGACTGACTGACTGACCTGACTGGACTGACTGACTGACCTGACTGGACTGACTGACTGACCTGACTGGACTGACTGACTGACCTGACTGGACTGACTGACTGACCTGACTGGACTGACTGACTGACCTGACTGGACTGACTGACTGACCTGACTGGACTGACTGACTGACCTGACTGGACTGACTGACTGACCTGACTGGACTGACTGACTGACCTGACTGGACTGACTGACTGACTGACCTGACTGGACTGACTGACTGACCTGACTGGACTGACTGACTGACCTGACTGGACTGACTGACTGACCTGACTGGACTGACTGACTGACCTGACTGGACTGACTGACTGACCTGACTGGACTGACTGACTGACCTGACTGGACTGACTGACTGACCTGACTGGACTGACTGACTGACCTGACTGGACTGACTGACTGACCTGACTGACTGACTGACTGGACTGACTGACTGACTGACCTGACTGGACTGACTGACTGACCTGACTGGACTGACTGACTGACCTGACTGGACTGACTGACTGACTGACCTGACTGGACTGACTGACTGACCTGACTGGACTGACTGACTGACCTGACTGGACTGACTGACTGACCTGACTGGACTGACTGACTGACCTGACTGGACTGACTGACTGACCTGACTGGACTGACTGACTGACCTGACTGACTGACTGACTGACTGACCTGACTGGACTGACTGACTGACCTGACTGGACTGACTGACTGACCTGACTGGACTGACTGACTGACCTGACTGGACTGACTGACTGACCTGACTGGACTGACTGACTGACCTGACTGGACTGACTGACTGACCTGACTGGACTGACTGACTGACCTGACTGGACTGACTGACTGACCTGACTGGACTGACTGACTGACCTGACTGGACTGACTGACTGACCTGACTGGACTGACTGACTGACCTGACTGGACTGACTGACTGACCTGACTGGACTGACTGACTGACCTGACTGGACTGACTGACTGACCTGACTGGACTGACTGACTGACCTGACTGGACTGACTGACTGACCTGACTGGACTGACTGACTGACCTGACTGGACTGACTGACTGACCTGACTGGACTGACTGACTGACCTGACTGGACTGACTGACTGACCTGACTGGACTGACTGACTGACCTGACTGGACTGACTGACTGACCTGACTGGACTGACTGACTGACCTGACTGGACTGACTGACTGACCTGACTGGACTGACTGACTGACCTGACTGACTGACTGACTGACCTGACTGGACTGACTGACTGACCTGACTGGACTGACTGACTGACCTGACTGGACTGACTGACTGACCTGACTGGACTGACTGACTGACCTGACTGGACTGACTGACTGACCTGACTGGACTGACTGACTGACCTGACTGGACTGACTGACTGACCTGACTGGACTGACTGACTGACTGACCTGACTGGACTGACTGACTGACCTGACTGGACTGACTGACTGACCTGACTGGACTGACTGACTGACCTGACTGGACTGACTGACTGACCTGACTGGACTGACTGACTGACCTGACTGGACTGACTGACTGACCTGACTGGACTGACTGACTGACCTGACTGGACTGACTGACTGACCTGACTGGACTGACTGACTGACCTGACTGGACTGACTGACTGACCTGACTGGACTGACTGACTGACCTGACTGGACTGACTGACTGACCTGACTGGACTGACTGACTGACCTGACTGGACTGACTGACTGACCTGACTGGACTGACTGACTGACCTGACTGGACTGACTGACTGACCTGACTGGACTGACTGACTGACCTGACTGGACTGACTGACTGACCTGACTGGACTGACTGACTGACCTGACTGGACTGACTGACTGACCTGACTGGACTGACTGACTGACCTGACTGGACTGACTGACTGACCTGACTGGACTGACTGACTGACCTGACTGGACTGACTGACTGACCTGACTGGACTGACTGACTGACCTGACTGGACTGACTGACTGACCTGACTGGACTGACTGACTGACCTGACTGGACTGACTGACTGACCTGACTGGACTGACTGACTGACCTGACTGACTGACTGACTGACTGACTGACCTGACTGGACTGACTGACTGACCTGACTGGACTGACTGACTGACCTGACTGGACTGACTGACTGACCTGACTGGACTGACTGACTGACCTGACTGGACTGACTGACTGACCTGACTGGACTGACTGACTGACCTGACTGGACTGACTGACTGACCTGACTGGACTGACTGACTGACCTGACTGGACTGACTGACTGACCTGACTGGACTGACTGACTGACCTGACTGGACTGACTGACTGACCTGACTGGACTGACTGACTGACCTGACTGGACTGACTGACTGACCTGACTGGACTGACTGACTGACCTGACTGGACTGACTGACTGACCTGACTGGACTGACTGACTGACCTGACTGGACTGACTGACTGACCTGACTGGACTGACTGACTGACCTGACTGGACTGACTGACTGACCTGACTGGACTGACTGACTGACCTGACTGGACTGACTGACTGACCTGACTGGACTGACTGACTGACCTGACTGGACTGACTGACTGACCTGACTGGACTGACTGACTGACCTGACTGGACTGACTGACTGACCTGACTGGACTGACTGACTGACCTGACTGGACTGACTGACTGACCTGACTGGACTGACTGACTGACCTGACTGGACTGACTGACTGACCTGACTGGACTGACTGACTGACCTGACTGGACTGACTGACTGACCTGACTGGACTGACTGACTGACCTGACTGGACTGACTGACTGACCTGACTGGACTGACTGACTGACCTGACTGGACTGACTGACTGACCTGACTGGACTGACTGACTGACCTGACTGGACTGACTGACTGACCTGACTGGACTGACTGACTGACCTGACTGGACTGACTGACTGACCTGACTGGACTGACTGACTGACCTGACTGGACTGACTGACTGACCTGACTGGACTGACTGACTGACCTGACTGGACTGACTGACTGACCTGACTGGACTGACTGACTGACCTGACTGGACTGACTGACTGACCTGACTGGACTGACTGACTGACCTGACTGGACTGACTGACTGACCTGACTGGACTGACTGACTGACCTGACTGGACTGACTGACTGACCTGACTGGACTGACTGACTGACCTGACTGGACTGACTGACTGACCTGACTGGACTGACTGACTGACCTGACTGGACTGACTGACTGACCTGACTGGACTGACTGACTGACCTGACTGGACTGACTGACTGACCTGACTGGACTGACTGACTGACCTGACTGGACTGACTGACTGACCTGACTGGACTGACTGACTGACCTGACTGGACTGACTGACTGACCTGACTGGACTGACTGACTGACCTGACTGGACTGACTGACTGACCTGACTGGACTGACTGACTGACCTGACTGGACTGACTGACTGACCTGACTGGACTGACTGACTGACCTGACTGGACTGACTGACTGACCTGACTGGACTGACTGACTGACCTGACTGGACTGACTGACTGACCTGACTGGACTGACTGACTGACCTGACTGGACTGACTGACTGACCTGACTGGACTGACTGACTGACCTGACTGGACTGACTGACTGACCTGACTGGACTGACTGACTGACCTGACTGGACTGACTGACTGACCTGACTGGACTGACTGACTGGACTGACTGACTGACCTGACTGGACTGACTGACTGACCTGACTGGACTGACTGACTGACCTGACTGGACTGACTGACTGACCTGACTGGACTGACTGACTGACCTGACTGGACTGACTGACTGACCTGACTGGACTGACTGACTGACCTGACTGGACTGACTGACTGACCTGACTGGACTGACTGACTGACCTGACTGGACTGACTGACTGACCTGACTGGACTGACTGACTGACCTGACTGGACTGACTGACTGACCTGACTGGACTGACTGACTGACTGACCTGACTGGACTGACTGACTGACCTGACTGGACTGACTGACTGACCTGACTGGACTGACTGACTGACCTGACTGGACTGACTGACTGACCTGACTGGACTGACTGACTGACCTGACTGGACTGACTGACTGACCTGACTGGACTGACTGACTGACCTGACTGGACTGACTGACTGACCTGACTGGACTGACTGACTGACCTGACTGGACTGACTGACTGACCTGACTGGACTGACTGACTGACCTGACTGGACTGACTGACTGACCTGACTGACTGGCTGACTGACTGACTGACTGACTGACCTGACTGGACTGACTGACTGACCTGACTGGACTGACTGACTGACCTGACTGGACTGACTGACTGACCTGACTGGACTGACTGACTGACCTGACTGGACTGACTGACTGACCTGACTGGACTGACTGACTGACCTGACTGACTGACCTGACTGACTGACCTGACTGACTGACCTGACTGGACTGACTGACTGACCTGACTGGACTGACTGACTGACCTGACTGGACTGACTGACTGACCTGACTGGACTGACTGACTGACCTGACTGGACTGACTGACTGACCTGACTGGACTGACTGACTGACCTGACTGGACTGACTGACTGACCTGACTGGACTGACTGACTGACCTGACTGGACTGACTGACTGACCTGACTGGACTGACTGACTGACCTGACTGGACTGACTGACTGACCTGACTGGACTGACTGACTGACCTGACTGGACTGACTGACTGACCTGACTGGACTGACTGACTGACCTGACTGGACTGACTGACTGACCTGACTGGACTGACTGACTGACCTGACTGGACTGACTGACTGACCTGACTGGACTGACTGACTGACCTGACTGGACTGACTGACTGACCTGACTGGACTGACTGACTGACCTGACTGGACTGACTGACTGACCTGACTGGACTGACTGACTGACCTGACTGGACTGACTGACTGACCTGACTGGACTGACTGACTGACCTGACTGGACTGACTGACTGACCTGACTGGACTGACTGACTGACCTGACTGGACTGACTGACTGACCTGACTGGACTGACTGACTGACCTGACTGGACTGACTGACTGACCTGACTGGACTGACTGACTGACCTGACTGGACTGACTGACTGACCTGACTGGACTGACTGACTGACCTGACTGGACTGACTGACTGACCTGACTGGACTGACTGACTGACCTGACTGGACTGACTGACCTGACTGACTGACTGACTGACCTGACTGGACTGACTGACTGACCTGACTGGACTGACTGACTGACCTGACTGGACTGACTGACTGACCTGACTGGACTGACTGACTGACCTGACTGGACTGACTGACTGACCTGACTGGACTGACTGACTGACCTGACTGGACTGACTGACTGACCTGACTGGACTGACTGACTGACCTGACTGGACTGACTGACTGACCTGACTGGACTGACTGACTGACCTGACTGGACTGACTGACTGACCTGACTGGACTGACTGACTGACCTGACTGGACTGACTGACTGACCTGACTGGACTGACTGACTGACCTGACTGGACTGACTGACTGACCTGACTGGACTGACTGACTGACCTGACTGGACTGACTGACTGACCTGACTGGACTGACTGACTGACCTGACTGGACTGACTGACTGACCTGACTGGACTGACTGACTGACCTGACTGGACTGACTGACTGACCTGACTGGACTGACTGACTGACCTGACTGGACTGACTGACTGACCTGACTGGACTGACTGACTGACCTGACTGGACTGACTGACTGACCTGACTGGACTGACTGACTGACCTGACTGGACTGACTGACTGACCTGACTGGACTGACTGACTGACCTGACTGACTGACCTGACTGAACTGACTGACTGACCTGACTGGACTGACTGACTGACCTGACTGGACTGACTGACTGACCTGACTGGACTGACTGACTGACCTGACTGGACTGACTGACTGACCTGACTGGACTGACTGACTGACCTGACTGGACTGACTGACTGACCTGACTGGACTGACTGACTGACCTGACTGGACTGACTGACTGACCTGACTGGACTGACTGACTGACCTGACTGGACTGACTGACTGACCTGACTGGACTGACTGACTGACCTGACTGGACTGACTGACTGACCTGACTGGACTGACTGACTGACCTGACTGGACTGACTGACTGACCTGACTGGACTGACTGACTGACCTGACTGGACTGACTGACTGACCTGACTGGACTGACTGACTGACCTGACTGGACTGACTGACTGACCTGACTGGACTGACTGACTGACCTGACTGGACTGACTGACTGACCTGACTGGACTGACTGACTGACCTGACTGGACTGACTGACTGACCTGACTGGACTGACTGACTGACCTGACTGGACTGACTGACTGACCTGACTGACTGACTGACTGACCTGACTGGACTGACTGACTGACCTGACTGGACTGACTGACTGACCTGACTGGACTGACTGACTGACCTGACTGGACTGACTGACTGACCTGACTGGACTGACTGACTGACCTGACTGGACTGACTGACTGACCTGACTGGACTGACTGACTGACCTGACTGGACTGACTGACTGACCTGACTGGACTGACTGACTGACCTGACTGGACTGACTGACTGACCTGACTGGACTGACTGACTGACCTGACTGGACTGACTGACTGACCTGACTGGACTGACTGACTGACCTGACTGGACTGACTGACTGACCTGACTGGACTGACTGACTGACCTGACTGGACTGACTGACTGACCTGACTGGACTGACTGACTGACCTGACTGGACTGACTGACTGACCTGACTGGACTGACTGACTGACCTGACTGGACTGACTGACTGACCTGACTGGACTGACTGACTGACCTGACTGGACTGACTGACTGACCTGACTGGACTGACTGACTGACCTGACTGGACTGACTGACTGACCTGACTGGACTGACTGACTGACCTGACTGGACTGACTGACTGACCTGACTGGACTGACTGACTGACCTGACTGGACTGACTGACTGACCTGACTGGACTGACTGACTGACTGACTGACTGACTGACCTGACTGGACTGACTGACTGACCTGACTGGACTGACTGACTGACCTGACTGGACTGACTGACTGACCTGACTGGACTGACTGACTGACCTGACTGGACTGACTGACTGACCTGACTGGACTGACTGACTGACCTGACTGGACTGACTGACTGACCTGACTGGACTGACTGACTGACCTGACTGGACTGACTGACTGACCTGACTGGACTGACTGACTGACCTGACTGGACTGACTGACTGACCTGACTGGACTGACTGACTGACCTGACTGGACTGACTGACTGACCTGACTGGACTGACTGACTGACCTGACTGGACTGACTGACTGACCTGACTGGACTGACTGACTGACCTGACTGGACTGACTGACTGACCTGACTGGACTGACTGACTGACCTGACTGGACTGACTGACTGACCTGACTGGACTGACTGACTGACCTGACTGGACTGACTGACTGACCTGACTGGACTGACTGACTGGACTGACTGACTGGACTGACTGACTGACCTGACTGGACTGACTGACTGACCTGACTGGACTGACTGACTGACCTGACTGGACTGACTGACTGACCTGACTGGACTGACTGACTGACCTGACTGGACTGACTGACTGACCTGACTGGACTGACTGACTGACCTGACTGGACTGACTGACTGACCTGACTGGACTGACTGACTGACCTGACTGGACTGACTGACTGACCTGACTGGACTGACTGACTGACCTGACTGGACTGACTGACTGACCTGACTGGACTGACTGACTGACCTGACTGGACTGACTGACTGACCTGACTGGACTGACTGACTGACCTGACTGGACTGACTGACTGACCTGACTGGACTGACTGACTGACCTGACTGGACTGACTGACTGACCTGACTGGACTGACTGACTGACCTGACTGGACTGACTGACTGACCTGACTGGACTGACTGACTGACCTGACTGGACTGACTGACTGACCTGACTGGACTGACTGACTGACTGACTGACTGACTGACTGACTGACCTGACTGGACTGACTGACTGACCTGACTGGACTGACTGACTGACCTGACTGGACTGACTGACTGACCTGACTGGACTGACTGACTGACCTGACTGGACTGACTGACTGACCTGACTGGACTGACTGACTGACCTGACTGGACTGACTGACTGACCTGACTGGACTGACTGACTGACCTGACTGGACTGACTGACTGACCTGACTGGACTGACTGACTGACCTGACTGGACTGACTGACTGACCTGACTGGACTGACTGACTGACCTGACTGGACTGACTGACTGACCTGACTGGACTGACTGACTGACCTGACTGAACTGACTGACTGACCTGACTGAACTGACTGACTGACTTGACTGACTGACTGACTGACCTGACTGGACTGACTGACTGACTGACCTGACTGGACTGACTGACTGACCTGACTGGACTGACTGACTGACCTGACTGGACTGACTGACTGACCTGACTGACTGACTGACTGACCTGACTGGACTGACTGACTGACCTGACTGACTGACTGACTGACTGACCTGACTGACTGACTGACTGACTGACTGACCTGACTGGACTGACTGACTGACCTGACTGGACTGACTGACTGACCTGACTGGACTGACTGACTGACCTGACTGGACTGACTGACTGACCTGACTGGACTGACTGACTGACCTGACTGGACTGACTGACTGACCTGACTGGACTGACTGACTGACCTGACTGGACTGACTGACTGACCTGACTGGACTGACTGACTGACCTGACTGGACTGACTGACTGACCTGACTGTACTGACTGACTGACTGACCTGACTGGACTGACTGACTGACCTGACTGGACTGACTGACTGACCTGACTGGACTGACTGACTGACCTGACTGGACTGACTGACTGACCTGACTGGACTGACTGACTGACCTGACTGGACTGACTGACTGACCTGACTGGACTGACTGACTGACCTGACTGGACTGACTGACTGACCTGACTGGACTGACTGACTGACCTGACTGGAATGACTGACTGACTGACTGACTGACCTGACTGACTGACTGACTGACCTGACTGGACTGACTGACTGACCTGACTGGACTGACTGACTGACCTGACTGGACTGACTGACTGACCTGACTGGACTGACTGACTGACCTGACTGGACTGACTGACTGACCTGACTGACCTGACTGGACTGACTGACTGACCTGACTGGACTGACTGACTGACCTGACTGGACTGACTGACTGACCTGACTGGACTGACTGACTGACCTGACTGGACTGACTGACTGACCTGACTGGACTGACTGACTGACCTGACTGGACTGACTGACTGACCTGACTGGACTGACTGACTGACCTGACTGGACTGACTGACTGACCTGACTGGACTGACTGACTGACCTGACTGACTGACTGACTGACCTGACTGGACTGACTGACTGACCTGACTGGACTGACTGACTGACCTGACTGGACTGACTGACTGACCTGACTGGACTGACTGACTGACCTGACTGGACTGACTGACTGACCTGACTGGACTGACTGACTGACCTGACTGGACTGACTGACTGACCTGACTGGACTGACTGACTGACCTGACTGGACTGACTGACTGACCTGACTGGACTGACTGACTGACCTGACTGGACTGACTGACTGACCTGACTGGACTGACTGACTGACCTGACTGACTGACTGACTGACTGACTGACCTGACTGGACTGACTGACTGACCTGACTGGACTGACTGACTGACCTGACTGGACTGACTGACTGACCTGACTGGACTGACTGACTGACCTGACTGGACTGACTGACTGACCTGACTGGACTGACTGACTGACCTGACTGGACTGACTGACTGACTGACTGGACTGACTGACTGACCTGACTGGACTGACTGACTGACCTGACTGGACTGACTGACTGACCTGACTGGACTGACTGACTGACCTGACTGGACTGACTGACTGACCTGACTGGACTGACTGACTGACCTGACTGGACTGACTGACTGACCTGACTGGACTGACTGACTGACCTGACTGGACTGACTGACTGACCTGACTGGACTGACTGACTGACCTGACTGGACTGACTGACTGACCTGACTGGACTGACTGACTGACCTGACTGGACTGACTGACTGACCTGACTGGACTGACTGACTGACCTGACTGGACTGACTGACTGACCTGACTGGACTGACTGACTGACCTGACTGGACTGACTGACTGACCTGACTGGACTGACTGACTGACCTGACTGGACTGACTGACTGACCTGACTGAACTGACTGACTGACCTGACTGGACTGACTGACTGACCTGACCTGACTGACTGACCTGACTGACTGACCTGACTGGACTGACCTGACTGACTGACTGGACTGACTGACTGACCTGACTGGACTGACTGACTGACCTGACTGGACTGACTGACTGACCTGACTGGACTGACTGACTGACCTGACTGGACTGACTGACCGACCTGACTGGACTGACTGACTGACCTGACTGGACTGACTGACTGACCTGACTGGACTGACTGACTGACCTGACTGGACTGACTGACTGACCTGACTGGACTGACTGACTGACCTGACTGGACTGACTGACTGACCTGACTGGACTGACCTGACTGACCTGACTGGACTGACCTGACTGACCTGACCGGACTGACTGACTGACCTGACTGGACTGACTGACTGACCTGACTGGACTGACTGACTGACCTGACTGGACTGACTGACTGACCTGACTGGACTGACTGACTGACCTGACTGGACTGACTGACTGACCTGACCTGGACTGACTGACTGACCTGACCTGGACTGACTGACTGACCTGACCTGGACTGACTGACTGACCTGACTGGACTGACTGACTGACCTGACTGGACTGACTGACTGACCTGACTGCTGACTGACTGACTGACCTGACTGGACTGACCTGACTGACCTGACTGGACTGACTGACTGACCTGACTGACCTGACTGACTGACCTGACCTGACTGACCTGACTGACCTGACTGACCTGACTGACCTGACCTGACCTGACCTGACCAGACTGACCTGACCTGACCTGACTGACCTGACCTGACCTGACCTGACCTGACCTGACCTGACTGACCTGACCTGACCTGACCTGACCTGACTGACCTGACCTGACCTGACTGACCTGACTGACCTGACTGACTGACTGACGGACCTGACTGACCTGACTGACTGACTGACTGACCTGACTGACCTGACTGACTGACTGACTGACTGACTGACTGACCTGACCTGACTGACTGACCTGACTGACCTGACTGACCTGACTGACCCGACTGACCCGACTGACCCGACTGACCCGACTGACCCGACTGACCCGACTGACCTGGACTGACCTGACTGACCTGACTGACCTGACTGACCTGACTGACCTGACTGACCTGACTGACCTGACTGACCTGACTGACCTGACTGACCTGACTGGACTGACTGACTGACCTGACCTGGACTGACCTGACTGACCTGACTGACCTGACTGACCTGACTGACCTGACTGACCTGACTGACCTGACTGACCTGACTGACCTGACTGACCTGACTGACTGACCTGACTGACCTGACTGACTGACTGACTGACTGACCTGACTGACCTGACTGACTGACCTGACTGGACTGACTGACTGACCTGACTGGACTGACTGACTGACCTGACTGACCTGACTGACCTGACTGACCTGACTGACCTGACTGACCTGACTGACCTGACTGACCTGACTGACCTGACTGACCTGACTGACCTGACTGACCTGACTGGACTGACTGACTGACCTGACTGAACTGACTGACTGACCTGACTGGACTGACTGACTGACCTGACTGGACTGACTGACTGACCTGACTGGACTGACTGACTGACCTGACTGACCTGACTGACTGACCTGACTGGACTGACTGACTGACCTGACTGGACTGACCTGACTGACCTGACTGACCTGACTGGACTGACTGACTGACTGACCTGACTGACCTGACCGACTGACCTGACTGACCTGACTGACTGACTGACTGACTGACCTGACTGACCTGACTGGACTGACTGACTGACCTGACTGACCTGACTGACTGACCTGACTGGACTGACTGACTGACTGACCTGACTGGACTGACTGACTGACCTGATTGGACTGACTGACTGACCTGACTGGACTGACTGACTGACCTGACTGGACTGACTGACTGACCTGACTGGACTGACTGACTGACCTGACTGGACTGACTGACTGACCTGACTGGACTGACTGACTGACTGACTGGACTGACTGACTGACCTGACTGGACTGACTGACTGACCTGACTGGACTGACTGACTGACCTGACTGGACTGACTGACTGACCTGACTGGACTGACTGACTGACCTGACTGGACTGACTGACTGACCTGACTGGACTGACTGACTGACCTGCCTGGACTGACTGACTGACCTGACTGGACTGACTGACTGACCTGACTGACTGACTGACTGGACTGACTGACTGACCTGACTGACTGACTGACTGACCTGACTGGACTGACTGACTGACCTGACTGGACTGACTGACTGACCTGACTGACCTGACTGACTGACCTGACTTGAACTGGACCTGACTGACCTGACTGACCTGACTGACCTGACTAGACCTGAATGGACTGACTGACCTGACTGACTGACTGACTGACCTGACCTGACTGACCTGACTGACCTGACTGACCTGACTGACTGACCTGACTGACCTGACTGACCTGACTGACCTGACTGACCGGACTGACCTGACTGGACTGACTGACCTGACTGACCTGACTGACCTGACTGACCTGACTGGACTGACTGACTGACCTGACTGGACTGACTGACTGACCTGACTGACCTGACTGACTGACCTGACTGGACTGACCTGACTGACCTGACTGACCCGACTGACCCGACTGACCTGGACTGACCTGACTGACCTGACTGACCTGACTGACCTGACTGACTGACCTGACTGACCTGACTGACCTGAATGACTGACCTGACCTGACTGACCTGACTGACCTGACTGACCTGACTGACCTGACTGACCTGACTGACCTGACTGACTGACTGACTGACCTGACTGACCTGACTGACTGACCTGACCTGACTGACCTGACTGACCTGACTGGACTGACTGACTGACCTGACTGACCTGACTGACCTGACTGACCTGACTGACCTGACTGACCTGACTGACCTGACTGACCTGACTGACCTGACTGACCGGACTGACCTGACTGACCTGACTGACCTGACTGACCTGACTGACCTGACTGACCTGACTGACCTGACTGACCTGACTGACCTGACTGACCTGACTGACCTGACTGACCTGACTGGACTGACTGACTGACCTGACTGGACTGACTGACTGACCTGACTGGACTGACTGACTGACCTGACTGGACTGACTGACTGACCTGACTGGACTGACTGACTGACCTGATTGGACTGACTGACTGACCTGACTGGACTGACTGACTGACCTGACTGGACTGACTGACTGACCTGACTGACCTGACTGACCTGACTGCCCTGACTGACCTGACTGACCTGACTGACCTGACTGACCTGACTGACCTGACTGACCTGACTGACCTGACTGACCGGACTGACCTGACTGACCTGACTGACCTGACTGACCTGACTGACCTGACTGACCTGACTGACCTGACTGACCTGACTGACCTGACTGACCTGACTGACCTGACTGACCTGACTGACTGACCGGACTGGACTGACTGACTGACCTGACTGACCTGACTGACTGACTGACCTGACTGGACTGACTGACTGACCTGACTGGACTGACTGACTGACCTGACTGACCTGACTGACCTGACCTACCTGACTGACTGACTGACCTGACTGACCTGACTGACCTGACCTACCTGACTGACCTGACTGACCTGACTGACCTGACCTACCTGACTGACCTGACTGACCTGACTGACCTGACTGACCTGACTGACCTGACTGGACTGACTGACTGACCTGACTGGACTGACTGACTGACTGGACTGACTGACTGACCTGACTGGACTGACTGACTGACCTGACTGGACTGACTGACTGAGCTGACTGGACTGACTGACTGACCTGACCTGACTGGACTGACTGACTGACCTGACTGACTGACTGACTGACTGACCTGACTGGACTGACTGACTGACCTGACTGGACTGACTGACTGACCTGACTGGACTGACTGACTGACCTGACTGGACTGACTGACTGACTGACCTGACTGGACTGACTGACTGACCTGACTGGACTGACTGACTGACCTGACTGGACTGACTGACTGACCTGACCTGACTGACTGACTGACTGACTGACTGACTGACTGACTGACTGACTGACTGACTGACTGACTGACTGACTGACCTGACTGACTGGACCTGACTGACCTGACTGACTGACCTGACTGACTGACTGACTGACCTGACTGACTGACTGACTGACCTGACTGACCTGACTGACTGACCTGACTGACTGACTGACTGACCTGACTGGACTGACTGACTGACCTGACTGGACTGACTGACTGACCTGACTGGACTGACTGACCTGACTGGACTGACTGACTGACTGACCTGACTGGACTGACTGACTGACCTGACTGGACTGACTGACTGACCTGACTGGACTGACTGACTGACCTGACTGGACTGACTGACTGACCTGACTGGACTGACTGAACTGACTGACTGACCTGACTGGACTGACTGACTGACCTGACTGACTGACCTGACTGGACTGACTGACTGACCTGACTGGACTGACTGACTGACCTGACTGGACTGACTGACTGACCTGACTGGACTGACTGACTGACCTGACTGGACTGACTGACTGACCTGACTGGACTGACTGACTGACCTGACTGGACTGACTGACTGACCTGACTGGACTGACTGACTGACCTGACTGACTGACCTGACTGACTGACCTGACTGGACTGACTGACTGACCTGACTGGACTGACTGACTGACCTGACTGGACTGACTGACTGACCTGACTGGACTGACTGACTGACCTGACTGGACTGACTGACTGACCTGACTGGACTGACTGACTGACCTGACTGGACTGACTGACTGACCTGACTGGACTGACTGACTGACCTGACTGGACTGACTGACTGACCTGACTGGACTGACTGACTGACCTGACTGGACTGACTGACTGACCTGACTGACTGACTGACTGACCTGACTGGACTGACTGACTGACCTGACTGGACTGACTGACTGACCTGACTGACCTGACTGGACTGACCTGACTGGACTGACCTGACTGACCTGACTGGACTGACCTGACTGGACTGACCTGACTGACCTGACTGGACTGACCTGACTGACCTGACTGGACTGACTGACCTGACCTGACTGGACTGACTGACTGACCTGACTGGACTGACTGACTGACCTGACTGACTGACCTGACTGACCTGACTGGACTGACCTGACTGACCTGACTGGACTGACCTGACTGACCTGACTGGACTGACCTGACTGACCTGACTGACTGACTGACTGACCTGACTGACTGACTGACTGACCTGACCTGACTGACCTGACTGACTGACCTGACTGACCTGACTGACTGACTGACCTGACTGACCTGACTGGACTGACCTGACTGACCTGACTGGACTGACCTGACTGGACTGACCTGACTGACCTGACTGGACTGACCTGACTGACCTGACTGGACTGACCTGACTGACCTGACTGGACTGACCTGACTGACCTGACTGGACGAACCTGACTGACCTGACTGACCTGACTGGACTGACCTGACTGGACTGACTGACTGACCTGACCGGACTGACTGACTGACCTGACCGGACTGACTGACTGACCTGACCGGACTGACTGACTGACCTGACTGACTGACTGACTGACTGACCTGACTGGGACTGACTGACTGGACTGACTGACTGACCGACCTGACTGGACTGACTGACTGACCGACCTGACTGGACTGACTGACTGACCTGACTGGACTGACTGACTGACCTGACTGACTGACTGACTGACCTGACTGGACTGACTGACTGACCTGACCTGACTGACCTGACTGACCTGACTGACCTGACTGACCTGACTGACCTGACTGACCTGACAGACCTGACTGACCTGACTGACCTGACTGACCTGACTGACCTGACTGACCTGACTGACCTGACTGACCTGACTGACCTGACTGACCTGACTGACCTGACTGGACTGACCTGACTGGACTGACCTGACTGGACTGACCTGACTGGACTGACCTGACTGGACTGACTGACTGACCTGACCGGACTGACTGACTGACCTGACTGACCTGACTGGACTGACTGACTGACCTGACTGGACTGACTGACTGACCTGACTGGACTGACTGACTGACCTGACTGACCTGACTGGACTGACTGACTGACCTGACTGGACTGACTGACTGAAATGACTGGACTGACTGACTGACCTGACTGGACTGACTGACTGACCTGACTGGACTGACTGACTGACCTGACTGACCAGACTGGACTGACCTGACTGACCTGACTGGACTGACCTGACTGACCTGACTGGACTGACCTGACTGGACTGACCTGACTGACCTGACTGGACTGACCTGACTGACCTGACTGGACTGACCTGACTGACCTGACTGGACTGACCTGACTGACCTGACTGGACTGACCTGACTGACCTGACTGGACTGACCTGACTGACCTGACTGGACTGACCTGACTGACCTGACTGGACTGACCTGACTGGACTGACTGACTGACCTGACCGGACTGACTGACTGACCTGACTGGACTGACCTGACTGACCTGACTGACCTGACTGGACTGACCTGACTGACCTGACTGGACTGACCTGACTGACCTGACTGGACTGACCTGACTGACCTGACTGGACGAACCTGACTGACCTGACTGACCTGACTGGACTGACCTGACTGGACTGACCTGACTGGACTGACCTGACTGACCTGACTGGACTGACTGACTGACCTGACCGGACTGACTGACTGACCTGACCGGACTGACTGACTGACCTGACCGGACTGACTGACTGACCTGACCGGACTGACTGACTGACCTGACCGGACTGACTGACTGACCTGACCGGACTGACTGACTGACCTGACTGGACTGACTGACTGACCTGACTGGACTGACTGACTGACCTGACTGGACTGACTGACTGACCTGACTGGACTGACTGACTGACCTGACTGGACTGACTGACTGACCTGACTGGACTGACTGACTGACCTGACTGGACTGACTGACTGACCTGACTGGACTGACTGACTGACCTGACTGGACTGACTGACCTGACCTGACTGGACTGACTGACTGACCTGACCTGACCTGACTGGACTGACTGACCTGACCTGACTGGACTGACTGACTGACCTGACTGGACTGACCTGACTGGACTGACCTGACTGGACTGACCTGACTGGACTGACCTGACTGGACTGACCTGACTGGACTGACCTGACTGGACTGACCTGACTGGACTGACCTGACTGGACTGACCTGACTGGACTGACCTGACTGGACTGACCTGACTGACTGACCTGACTGGACTGACCTGACTGGACTGACCTGACTCGGGAGTGATGAATTGACCTGCCTGAACGGACTGACTTAACTGGACGAACCAGTGACTAACGTGCTTGCAGTAATGACCTGACCTGACTGGCCTGACTGGCTTGCCTTAACGGGACGAACCTGTGTGGTGAGTGCACTCTGGACCGAACCTGACGGAACTAACTGACGGCTGTGTCAGTGGAGTCTCATTAATCGGCTGGCCCTACTTGACTGACCTGACTGGACTGACCTACCTAGACGGCTCGGCCTACACACTGATGGCCTGGCTGAACTGACTGGCCGACCTGGCTTGACTGACCGAACTGGCCTGACTGACTGGCCTAACCTGATTGAATGAACCAGAGTCGAGTCTGCAGTGTGGGCTGACCTGACTGGGCCTGACTGACTGCTCTGACTTGGACTGACTGACCTGACTGGACTGACCTGACTGACTTGACTGAACCGGACTGACTTCCTGCCTGACCGGACTGTGGACACTCCCTGACCGGACTGACTGACTGGACTGACCTGACTGAACTGACGGCCTGACAGGACTGACTGACTGACGGGCCTGGTCGGACTGACTGACTGGACTGACCTGACTGACTGACCCGACTGGACTAATCACCTGACGTGACTGAATTGTGGACCTGACTGGACTGACTGACCTGACTGACCTGACTGGACTGAATGACTGACTCGACTGGACGTGTTGGCTGACTCGACTGGCTTGCTGGCCTGACGGGACTGACTGACCGGACTGGACTGACTGGCCGGCCCGAATGGGTGAGTGACGTAACTGACTGACCTGACTGACTGACCTGACTGAACTGACTGACTGACCTGACTGACTGGACTGACTGACCTGCTGGGCCGGACTGACTGAACTGACCTGACTGACTGACTGACTTGACTGGACTGACGGACCGACCTGGGACTATGGATCGACTGACCTGATGACCTGTGCCGACCCTGCTGGGATGGCCTGACGGCACTGTGCTGACTGACCGAACCTGACGGGACTGACCAGTGACGGACCTGCAGAGTCTGACTGACTGAACTGACTGACCTGACTGAACTGACCTGATTGGTGACTGACCGTGACTGACGAGACTGACTGACTGACTGACCTGACTGAACGGACTGACTGACTGAATTGACGAACTGGCTGGACTGACTGACCTGACTGGCCTGAGGACCTAACCAGACTGACTGACTGGCTGACTGACTGGACTGCACGGACTGACTGACTGACTGACTGACTGACCCGCACTGACTTCATGACTGATCACCTGACAGTACTGGACTGAACTGATGTGGCCAATTGACTTGACTGAATTGACTGACCTGACTGACACGACCGGACTGAACTGATCAGACGGACTGACTGACTGACCTGCCTGAACTGACTAATGTGCTGACTGTGAGGGCCCACATGAGCGACTGTGAGAGCACTCACCTGACCCTAGTGGGCCTGACTGACCGGCCTGCTGGGACTGACTGCCCTGAAGGACTGACTGGAGGACCGACTGTGTCTGACGACATGACCGGACTGGACTCACTGAAGAGTCTGACTGGCACCTCTGCTGAGTCTCACTCACAACTGTGTGGACTGAGACGGACTGGCCTGACGGACTGGACTGACCGGACTGACTGACTGGACTGACTGACTGGATGACTGACCCTGGAGGACCTGACTGCCCTCACTGAGGGACTGACTGACGACCCACGACGGACTGACGGACGACCGGACTGGACTGACGGACTGACACTGGACGAACGAGACAGTGACTCTGTGATGACCCTCTCGGACCGGCTGACTGACGAGACGAACTGGACTGACTGACGCCTGATTGCCTGACTGGACTGACCGACCGGTCTGGACTGCCTACCTGACTGCCTGGACTGACTGACTGACTCGACTGACCTGACTGGCTGACAGGGCTGAATCGACCCGCCCAGGGCGGAGGCTCTGGACGACCCTGTGGCCCGACTGACTGACTGGGCTGGCCGGGCTGGACTGAGACCTCTGCTGGGACCGGACGACACGGCTGTGCTGACTGGTCGACACGGGTCTGGCTACTGGGACTGACTGCACTGACTGCTCGGACTGACTGTGCCGGACTGACGTGCTGGCCGTGCCTGCTGACTCTGACTGACGGCTGGACTGACTGACTGACCTGACTGGACTGACTGACCTGACTGGACGGCTGACTTGACAGACTGTGACTCGACACTGGACTACTGACTGACTGGCTGTGACTGCTGACTGGATGGCCTGATGGACTGGCTGGCTGGACCTGACTGCCAGGCCTGGACGGACTGACTGACCTGACTGAACTGACTGAGAGAGACCACTGTGACTAGAGTGTGACCGGACGGCGACCCGGGTCTGACGACTCTGAGACCGGACTGGGGACCGGCCGGGACTGCTGGACGGCCCTGCCGAGACGGGATGGGCCCGGCCGAGACAGCCGGCTGGACTCACTTGGGGCCCTGCTGGGAGACTCAACTGCCGGACGGGGGTCTGACCTGTGACGGCTGACTGACTGACCACTCTACAGTCAGACTCTGACGACTCGCGGGACAGGGCTGGGACTGACCGACTGACGGACCCTGACTGACCGGACGAGGACTGCCTGACGGACGTGACAGGACTGACCCGTGACCTGACGGCTGACCTGACTGGACTGGATGGACAGTCTCACTGATGTCTCTCGACTGACCCACTGAGAGGTGGCGAGAGACAGACCGGGCCGTGACCGGACTGTGACGGACGCCTGACCTGACTGACATGACTGCCTGACGGGACTGACCTGACTGACTGGCCTGACTGACCTGACCGGACTGGCCGACTGGCCGGACTGGCCGGCCTGACTGACCTGACTGGCCGGACTGACTGACTGGACGGACCTGCCGGCCCGGACTGACTGGCCTGCCGGACCGGCTTGGCCGGACTGGCGGGCCGGCCTGACCTGACTGCACTGACGGCCCTGCCGGCCTGCCGGACCGACCGGGCCGGACTGCCGGGCCGGCCGGCTGGGCTGGACGGACGGGCCGGCCGGGCCGGACTGACCGGACTGGCCTGACTGACTGACCTGACTGGGAGGACTGACTGACCGGACTGGGCCGGCTGACTGACCCGGCTGGGACGGCTGACTGGACTGAGTGGGACGACTGACTGACCCCGGTCTGACTGGACTGAGCGGTGTCTGACTCGGCCCGGAGCCCCGACTGGCCGCCTGACCTGACTGGACTGACTGCCTGAGGGGACCGGACTGACCCCCCGAGGCGGCCGGACTGGCCCGGCCGGGCTGACTGGACTGACCGGGCCGGACGGCGGCCCTGAGCCCGGCCGGCCTGGCTGCTGGCCTGGCCGGACTGACGGACTGACCGACTGGGACGCCGGACCGGCCGGGACTGGACACACGGCCTGACGGGCGGGCCGGCCCGGCCGGGCCGGACGGCTGGCCGGGCCGGCCGGGACGACTGACTGGCCTGGCCGGGATGACTGACCGGACTGGCCCGACTGACTGGCCTGACTGGCTCGGACGGCCCGGACCGGCTGGCCGGACTGGCGGACGGGCCTGCCGGCACTGCCGGACGGCCCGGCTGGGACGGCCGGGCCGGCCGACTGAGAGAGACTGACTGACCGACTGGCCGGGCCGGCGGGACTGACCGGCCGGACCTGACGGTCTGACCTGACTGACCTGACGGCCTGCCGGGACGGGCCGGCCGGCCTCTGACGGCTGGACGGCCGGGCCCTGACTGGCCGGGCGGCCGGGACTGACCGGCTGGGCTGCCCGGACTGACCGGGCTGGCTGTGCCGACTGACTGAGCGGGGCGGGCCGACTGACCGGGGGCGGACGGACCTCCCGGCTGGGTGGCTGACCGGACTGGCCGGCCTGACTGACGGGCCTGACTGGCCTGGCTGGCCGGACTGACTGGACTGACTGGCCGGACTGACTGACCTGACTGGCCGGACTGACTGACCGCTCTGCCGGGTCTGACTGACCTCTCTGGGCTGACTGACTGACCTGGCTGGGCGGACTGACTGCTCCCTGACGGCGGACTGACTGCCCCGGGACGGCGGACTGACTGACCCGCGAGACGGGCCGGCCGAGACTGGCTGACGGGACTGCCGACTCTGACTGAGGCCTGTGCCGACTGCCAGTGTGGCCTGAGTGTCCGACCTGACTGGCCGGGCGGCCTGACCGGACTGACTGACGGCCCGGCGGCGGGGGGGGCCTGCCGGCCCGACTGCCGGGACCGGCCGGCCCGACCGGCCGCGGGGGGCGCCCCCACGACCCGACGGGGGGGCCGCCCGGCCGGCCCGCCGGGCCGGCCGGGGAGGCCGGCCGGACGGCCCGGCTGGCCTGACCGGACGGCCGACCGGGCCGGCCTGGACGGACTGCCTGCCGGGGCTGGCCGGACTGCCTGCCGGGACTGACCGGCCTGCCTGACGGGACTGCCTGACCGGCCTGACGGGACTGACCGGCCGGCCTGACTGGCCTGCCTGACGGGCCTGCCGGGACGGCCGGCCGGCCCGACTGGGCCGGCCTGACTGACCGGCCGGGCCGGCCGGCTGGCCCGACCGGGACGGCCTGACGGCCCTGACGGGCCTGCCTGACTGACCTGCCTGGCCGGCCTGACTGACCGGCCTGGCCGGACTGACTGACCGGCCTGGACGGCCGGACGGACCGGCCGGGACTGACTGACTGACCTGACGGGACTGCCGGCCGGACCTGACTGGACTGACTGACTGACCTGACTGGACTGACTGACTGACCTGACTGGACTGACGGACTGACCTGACTGGACTGACTGACTGACCTGACTGGACTGACTGACTGACCTGACTGGACTGACTGACTGACCTGACTGGACTGACTGACTGACCTGACTGGACTGACTGACTGACCTGACTGGACTGACTGACTGACCTGACTGGACTGACTGACTGACCTGACTGGACTGACTGACTGACCTGACTGGACTGACTGACTGACCTGACTGGACTGACTGACTGACCTGACTGGACTGACTGACTGACCTGACTGGACTGACTGACTGACCTGACTGGACTGACTGACTGACCTGACTGGACTGACTGACTGACCTGACTGGACTGACTGACTGACCTGACTGGACTGACTGACTGACCTGACTGGACTGACTGACTGACCTGACTGGACTGACTGACTGACCTGACTGGACTGACTGACTGACCTGACTGGACTGACTGACTGACCTGACTGGACTGACTGACTGACCTGACTGGACTGACTGACTGACCTGACTGGACTGACTGACTGACCTGACTGGACTGACTGACTGACCTGACTGGACTGACTGACTGACCTGACTGGACTGACTGACTGACCTGACTGGACTGACTGACTGACCTGACTGGACTGACTGACTGACCTGACTGGACTGACTGACTGACCTGACTGGACTGACTGACTGACCTGACTGGACTGACTGACTGACCTGACTGGACTGACTGACTGACCTGACTGGACTGACTGACTGACCTGACTGGACTGACTGACTGACCTGACTGGACTGACTGACTGACCTGACTGGACTGACTGACTGACCTGACTGGACTGACTGACTGACCTGACTGGACTGACTGACTGACCTGACTGGACTGACTGACTGACCTGACTGGACTGACTGACTGACCTGACTGGACTGACTGACTGACCTGACTGGACTGACTGACTGACCTGACTGGACTGACTGACTGACCTGACTGGACTGACTGACTGACCTGACTGGACTGACTGACTGACCTGACTGGACTGACTGACTGACCTGACTGGACTGACTGACTGACCTGACTGGACTGACTGACTGACCTGACTGGACTGACTGACTGACCTGACTGGACTGACTGACTGACCTGACTGGACTGACTGACTGACCTGACTGGACTGACTGACTGACCTGACTGGACTGACTGACTGACCTGACTGGACTGACTGACTGACCTGACTGGACTGACTGACTGACCTGACTGGACTGACTGACTGACCTGACTGGACTGACTGACTGACCTGACTGGACTGACTGACTGACCTGACTGGACTGACTGACTGACCTGACTGGACTGACTGACTGACCTGACTGGACTGACTGACTGACCTGACTGGACTGACTGACTGACCTGACTGGACTGACTGACTGACCTGACTGGACTGACTGACTGACCTGACTGGACTGACTGACTGACCTGACTGGACTGACTGACTGACCTGACTGGACTGACTGACTGACCTGACTGGACTGACTGACTGACCTGACTGGACTGACTGACTGACCTGACTGGACTGACTGACTGACCTGACTGGACTGACTGACTGACCTGACTGGACTGACTGACTGACCTGACTGGACTGACTGACTGACCTGACTGGACTGACTGACTGACCTGACTGGACTGACTGACTGACCTGACTGGACTGACTGACTGACCTGACTGGACTGACTGACTGACCTGACTGGACTGACTGACTGACCTGACTGGACTGACTGACTGACCTGACTGGACTGACTGACTGACCTGACTGGACTGACTGACTGACCTGACTGGACTGACTGACTGACCTGACTGGACTGACTGACTGACCTGACTGGACTGACTGACTGACCTGACTGGACTGACTGACTGACCTGACTGGACTGACTGACTGACCTGACTGGACTGACTGACTGACCTGACTGGACTGACTGACTGACCTGACTGGACTGACTGACTGACCTGACTGGACTGACTGACTGACCTGACTGGACTGACTGACTGACCTGACTGGACTGACTGACTGACCTGACTGGACTGACTGACTGACCTGACTGGACTGACTGACTGACCTGACTGGACTGACTGACTGACCTGACTGGACTGACTGACTGACCTGACTGGACTGACTGACTGACCTGACTGGACTGACTGACTGACCTGACTGGACTGACTGACTGACCTGACTGGACTGACTGACTGACCTGACTGGACTGACTGACTGACCTGACTGGACTGACTGACTGACCTGACTGGACTGACTGACTGACCTGACTGGACTGACTGACTGACCTGACTGGACTGACTGACTGACCTGACTGGACTGACTGACTGACCTGACTGGACTGACTGACTGACCTGACTGGACTGACTGACTGACCTGACTGGACTGACTGACTGACCTGACTGGACTGACTGACTGACCTGACTGGACTGACTGACTGACCTGACTGGACTGACTGACTGACCTGACTGGACTGACTGACTGACCTGACTGGACTGACTGACTGACCTGACTGGACTGACTGACTGACCTGACTGGACTGACTGACTGACCTGACTGGACTGACTGACTGACCTGACTGGACTGACTGACTGACCTGACTGGACTGACTGACTGACCTGACTGGACTGACTGACTGACCTGACTGGACTGACTGACTGACCTGACTGGACTGACTGACTGACCTGACTGGACTGACTGACTGACCTGACTGGACTGACTGACTGACCTGACTGGACTGACTGACTGACCTGACTGGACTGACTGACTGACCTGACTGGACTGACTGACTGACCTGACTGGACTGACTGACTGACCTGACTGGACTGACTGACTGACCTGACTGGACTGACTGACTGACCTGACTGGACTGACTGACTGACCTGACTGGACTGACTGACTGACCTGACTGGACTGACTGACTGACCTGACTGGACTGACTGACTGACCTGACTGGACTGACTGACTGACCTGACTGGACTGACTGACTGACCTGACTGGACTGACTGACTGACCTGACTGGACTGACTGACTGACCTGACTGGACTGACTGACTGACCTGACTGGACTGACTGACTGACCTGACTGGACTGACTGACTGACCTGACTGGACTGACTGACTGACCTGACTGGACTGACTGACTGACCTGACTGGACTGACTGACTGACCTGACTGGACTGACTGACTGACCTGACTGGACTGACTGACTGACCTGACTGGACTGACTGACTGACCTGACTGGACTGACTGACTGACCTGACTGGACTGACTGACTGACCTGACTGGACTGACTGACTGACCTGACTGGACTGACTGACTGACCTGACTGGACTGACTGACTGACCTGACTGGACTGACTGACTGACCTGACTGGACTGACTGACTGACCTGACTGGACTGACTGACTGACCTGACTGGACTGACTGACTGACCTGACTGGACTGACTGACTGACCTGACTGGACTGACTGACTGACCTGACTGGACTGACTGACTGACCTGACTGGACTGACTGACTGACCTGACTGGACTGACTGACTGACCTGACTGGACTGACTGACTGACCTGACTGGACTGACTGACTGACCTGACTGGACTGACTGACTGACCTGACTGGACTGACTGACTGACCTGACTGGACTGACTGACTGACCTGACTGGACTGACTGACTGACCTGACTGGACTGACTGACTGACCTGACTGGACTGACTGACTGACCTGACTGGACTGACTGACTGACCTGACTGGACTGACTGACTGACCTGACTGGACTGACTGACTGACCTGACTGGACTGACTGACTGACCTGACTGGACTGACTGACTGACCTGACTGGACTGACTGACTGACCTGACTGGACTGACTGACTGACCTGACTGGACTGACTGACTGACCTGACTGGACTGACTGACTGACCTGACTGGACTGACTGACTGACCTGACTGGACTGACTGACTGACCTGACTGGACTGACTGACTGACCTGACTGGACTGACTGACTGACCTGACTGGACTGACTGACTGACCTGACTGGACTGACTGACTGACCTGACTGGACTGACTGACTGACCTGACTGGACTGACTGACTGACCTGACTGGACTGACTGACTGACCTGACTGGACTGACTGACTGACCTGACTGGACTGACTGACTGACCTGACTGGACTGACTGACTGACCTGACTGGACTGACTGACTGACCTGACTGGACTGACTGACTGACCTGACTGGACTGACTGACTGACCTGACTGGACTGACTGACTGACCTGACTGGACTGACTGACTGACCTGACTGGACTGACTGACTGACCTGACTGGACTGACTGACTGACCTGACTGGACTGACTGACTGACCTGACTGGACTGACTGACTGACCTGACTGGACTGACTGACTGACCTGACTGGACTGACTGACTGACCTGACTGGACTGACTGACTGACCTGACTGGACTGACTGACTGACCTGACTGGACTGACTGACTGACCTGACTGGACTGACTGACTGACCTGACTGGACTGACTGACTGACCTGACTGGACTGACTGACTGACCTGACTGGACTGACTGACTGACCTGACTGGACTGACTGACTGACCTGACTGGACTGACTGACTGACCTGACTGGACTGACTGACTGACCTGACTGGACTGACTGACTGACCTGACTGGACTGACTGACTGACCTGACTGGACTGACTGACTGACCTGACTGGACTGACTGACTGACCTGACTGGACTGACTGACTGACCTGACTGGACTGACTGACTGACCTGACTGGACTGACTGACTGACCTGACTGGACTGACTGACTGACCTGACTGGACTGACTGACTGACCTGACTGGACTGACTGACTGACCTGACTGGACTGACTGACTGACCTGACTGGACTGACTGACTGACCTGACTGGACTGACTGACTGACCTGACTGGACTGACTGACTGACCTGACTGGACTGACTGACTGACCTGACTGGACTGACTGACTGACCTGACTGGACTGACTGACTGACCTGACTGGACTGACTGACTGACCTGACTGGACTGACTGACTGACCTGACTGGACTGACTGACTGACCTGACTGGACTGACTGACTGACCTGACTGGACTGACTGACTGACCTGACTGGACTGACTGACTGACCTGACTGGACTGACTGACTGACCTGACTGGACTGACTGACTGACCTGACTGGACTGACTGACTGACCTGACTGGACTGACTGACTGACCTGACTGGACTGACTGACTGACCTGACTGGACTGACTGACTGACCTGACTGGACTGACTGACTGACCTGACTGGACTGACTGACTGACCTGACTGGACTGACTGACTGACCTGACTGGACTGACTGACTGACCTGACTGGACTGACTGACTGACCTGACTGGACTGACTGACTGACCTGACTGGACTGACTGACTGACCTGACTGGACTGACTGACTGACCTGACTGGACTGACTGACTGACCTGACTGGACTGACTGACTGACCTGACTGGACTGACTGACTGACCTGACTGGACTGACTGACTGACCTGACTGGACTGACTGACTGACCTGACTGGACTGACTGACTGACCTGACTGGACTGACTGACTGACCTGACTGGACTGACTGACTGACCTGACTGGACTGACTGACTGACCTGACTGGACTGACTGACTGACCTGACTGGACTGACTGACTGACCTGACTGGACTGACTGACTGACCTGACTGGACTGACTGACTGACCTGACTGGACTGACTGACTGACCTGACTGGACTGACTGACTGACCTGACTGACTGACTGACTGACTGACGGACTGACTGACTGACCTGACTGGACTGACTGACTGACCTGACTGGACTGACTGACTGACCTGACTGGACTGACTGACTGACCTGACTGGACTGACTGACTGACCTGACTGGACTGACTGACTGACCTGACTGGACTGACTGACTGACCTGACTGGACTGACTGACTGACCTGACTGGACTGACTGACTGACCTGACTGGACTGACTGACTGACCTGACTGGACTGACTGACTGACCTGACTGGACTGACTGACTGACCTGACTGGACTGACTGACTGACCTGACTGGACTGACTGACTGACCTGACTGGACTGACTGACTGACCTGACTGGACTGACTGACTGACCTGACTGGACTGACTGACTGACCTGACTGGACTGACTGACTGACCTGACTGGACTGACTGACTGACCTGACTGGACTGACTGACTGACCTGACTGGACTGACTGACTGACCTGACTGGACTGACTGACTGACCTGACTGGACTGACTGACTGACCTGACTGGACTGACTGACTGACCTGACTGGACTGACTGACTGACCTGACTGGACTGACTGACTGACCTGACTGGACTGACTGACTGACCTGACTGGACTGACTGACTGACCTGACTGGACTGACTGACTGACCTGACTGGACTGACTGACTGACCTGACTGGACTGACTGACTGACCTGACTGGACTGACTGACTGACCTGACTGGACTGACTGACTGACCTGACTGGACTGACTGACTGACCTGACTGGACTGACTGACTGACCTGACTGGACTGACTGACTGACCTGACTGGACTGACTGACTGACCTGACTGGACTGACTGACTGACCTGACTGGACTGACTGACTGACCTGACTGGACTGACTGACTGACCTGACTGGACTGACTGACTGACCTGACTGGACTGACTGACTGACCTGACTGGACTGACTGACTGACCTGACTGGACTGACTGACTGACCTGACTGGACTGACTGACTGACCTGACTGGACTGACTGACTGACCTGACTGGACTGACTGACTGACCTGACTGGACTGACTGACTGACCTGACTGGACTGACTGACTGACCTGACTGGACTGACTGACTGACCTGACTGGACTGACTGACTGACCTGACTGGACTGACTGACTGACCTGACTGGACTGACTGACTGACCTGACTGGACTGACTGACTGACCTGACTGGACTGACTGACTGACCTGACTGGACTGACTGACTGACCTGACTGGACTGACTGACTGACCTGACTGGACTGACTGACTGACCTGACTGGACTGACTGACTGACCTGACTGGACTGACTGACTGACCTGACTGGACTGACTGACTGACCTGACTGGACTGACTGACTGACCTGACTGGACTGACTGACTGACCTGACTGGACTGACTGACTGACCTGACTGGACTGACTGACTGACCTGACTGGACTGACTGACTGACCTGACTGGACTGACTGACTGACCTGACTGGACTGACTGACTGACCTGACTGGACTGACTGACTGACCTGACTGGACTGACTGACTGACCTGACTGGACTGACTGACTGACCTGACTGGACTGACTGACTGACCTGACTGGACTGACTGACTGACCTGACTGGACTGACTGACTGACCTGACTGGACTGACTGACTGACCTGACTGGACTGACTGACTGACCTGACTGGACTGACTGACTGACCTGACTGGACTGACTGACTGACCTGACTGGACTGACTGACTGACCTGACTGGACTGACTGACTGACCTGACTGGACTGACTGACTGACCTGACTGGACTGACTGACTGACCTGACTGGACTGACTGACTGACCTGACTGGACTGACTGACTGACCTGACTGGACTGACTGACTGACCTGACTGACTGACTGACTGACCTGACTGGACTGACTGACTGACCTGACTGGACTGACTGACTGACCTGACTGGACTGACTGACTGACCTGACTGGACTGACTGACTGACCTGACTGGACTGACTGACTGACCTGACTGGACTGACTGACTGACCTGACTGGACTGACTGACTGACCTGACTGGACTGACTGACTGACCTGACTGGACTGACTGACTGACCTGACTGGACTGACTGACTGACCTGACTGGACTGACTGACTGACCTGACTGGACTGACTGACTGACCTGACTGGACTGACTGACTGACCTGACTGGACTGACTGACTGACCTGACTGGACTGACTGACTGACCTGACTGGACTGACTGACTGACCTGACTGGACTGACTGACTGACCTGACTGGACTGACTGACTGACCTGACTGGACTGACTGACTGACCTGACTGGACTGACTGACTGACCTGACTGGACTGACTGACTGACCTGACTGGACTGACTGACTGACCTGACTGGACTGACTGACTGACCTGACTGGACTGACTGACTGACCTGACTGGACTGACTGACTGACCTGACTGGACTGACTGACTGACCTGACTGGACTGACTGACTGACCTGACTGGACTGACTGACTGACCTGACTGGACTGACTGACTGACCTGACTGGACTGACTGACTGACCTGACTGGACTGACTGACTGACCTGACTGGACTGACTGACTGACCTGACTGACTGACTGACTGACTGACCTGACTGCTGACTGACTGACTGACCTGACTGACTGACTGACTGACCTGACTGGACTGACTGACTGACCTGACTGGACTGACTGACTGACCTGACTGGACTGACTGACTGACCTGACTGGACTGACTGACTGACCTGACTGGACTGACTGACTGACCTGACTGGACTGACTGACTGACCTGACTGGACTGACTGACTGACCTGACTGGACTGACTGACTGACCTGACTGGACTGACTGACTGACCTGACTGGACTGACTGACTGACCTGACTGGACTGACTGACTGACCTGACTGGACTGACTGACTGACCTGACTGGACTGACTGACTGACCTGACTGGACTGACTGACTGACCTGACTGGACTGACTGACTGACCTGACTGGACTGACTGACTGACCTGACTGGACTGACTGACTGACCTGACTGGACTGACTGACTGACCTGACTGGACTGACTGACTGACCTGACTGGACTGACTGACTGACCTGACTGGACTGACTGACTGACCTGACTGGACTGACTGACTGACCTGACTGGACTGACTGACTGACCTGACTGGACTGACTGACTGACCTGACTGGACTGACTGACTGACCTGACTGGACTGACTGACTGACCTGACTGGACTGACTGACTGACCTGACTGGACTGACTGACTGACCTGACTGGACTGACTGACTGACCTGACTGGACTGACTGACTGACCTGACTGGACTGACTGACTGACCTGACTGGACTGACTGACTGACCTGACTGGACTGACTGACTGACCTGACTGGACTGACTGACTGACCTGACTGGACTGACTGACTGACCTGACTGGACTGACTGACTGACCTGACTGGACTGACTGACTGACCTGACTGGACTGACTGACTGACCTGACTGGACTGACTGACTGACCTGACTGGACTGACTGACTGACCTGACTGGACTGACTGACTGACCTGACTGGACTGACTGACTGACCTGACTGGACTGACTGACTGACCTGACTGGACTGACTGACTGACCTGACTGGACTGACTGACTGACCTGACTGGACTGACTGACTGACCTGACTGGACTGACTGACTGACCTGACTGGACTGACTGACTGACCTGACTGGACTGACTGACTGACCTGACTGGACTGACTGACTGACCTGACTGGACTGACTGACTGACCTGACTGGACTGACTGACTGACCTGACTGGACTGACTGACTGACCTGACTGGACTGACTGACTGACCTGACTGGACTGACTGACTGACCTGACTGGACTGACTGACTGACCTGACTGGACTGACTGACTGACCTGACTGGACTGACTGACTGACCTGACTGGACTGACTGACTGACCTGACTGGACTGACTGACTGACCTGACTGGACTGACTGACTGACCTGACTGGACTGACTGACTGACCTGACTGGACTGACTGACTGACCTGACTGGACTGACTGACTGACCTGACTGGACTGACTGACTGACCTGACTGGACTGACTGACTGACCTGACTGGACTGACTGACTGACCTGACTGGACTGACTGACTGACCTGACTGGACTGACTGACTGACCTGACTGGACTGACTGACTGACCTGACTGGACTGACTGACTGACCTGACTGGACTGACTGACTGACCTGACTGGACTGACTGACTGACCTGACTGGACTGACTGACTGACCTGACTGGACTGACTGACTGACCTGACTGGACTGACTGACTGACCTGACTGGACTGACTGACTGACCTGACTGGACTGACTGACTGACCTGACTGGACTGACTGACTGACCTGACTGGACTGACTGACTGACCTGACTGGACTGACTGACTGACCTGACTGGACTGACTGACTGACCTGACTGGACTGACTGACTGACCTGACTGGACTGACTGACTGACCTGACTGGACTGACTGACTGACCTGACTGGACTGACTGACTGACCTGACTGGACTGACTGACTGACCTGACTGGACTGACTGACTGACCTGACTGGACTGACTGACTGACCTGACTGGACTGACTGACTGACCTGACTGGACTGACTGACTGACCTGACTGGACTGACTGACTGACCTGACTGGACTGACTGACTGACCTGACTGGACTGACTGACTGACCTGACTGGACTGACTGACTGACCTGACTGGACTGACTGACTGACTGACTGACTGACTGACTGACTGACTGACTGACTGACTGACCTGACTGGACTGACTGACTGACCTGACTGGACTGACTGACTGACCTGACTGGACTGACTGACTGACCTGACTGGACTGACTGACTGACCTGACTGGACTGACTGACTGACCTGACTGGACTGACTGACTGACCTGACTGGACTGACTGACTGACCTGACTGGACTGACTGACTGACCTGACTGGACTGACTGACTGACCTGACTGGACTGACTGACTGACCTGACTGGACTGACTGACTGACCTGACTGGACTGACTGACTGACCTGACTGGACTGACTGACTGACCTGACTGGACTGACTGACTGACCTGACTGGACTGACTGACTGACCTGACTGGACTGACTGACTGACCTGACTGGACTGACTGACTGACCTGACTGGACTGACTGACTGACCTGACTGGACTGACTGACTGACCTGACTGGACTGACTGACTGACCTGACTGGACTGACTGACTGACCTGACTGGACTGACTGACTGACCTGACTGGACTGACTGACTGACCTGACTGGACTGACTGACTGACCTGACTGGACTGACTGACTGACCTGACTGGACTGACTGACTGACCTGACTGGACTGACTGACTGACCTGACTGGACTGACTGACTGACCTGACTGGACTGACTGACTGACCTGACTGGACTGACTGACTGACCTGACTGGACTGACTGACTGACCTGACTGGACTGACTGACTGACCTGACTGGACTGACTGACTGACCTGACTGGACTGACTGACTGACCTGACTGGACTGACTGACTGACCTGACTGGACTGACTGACTGACCTGACTGGACTGACTGACTGACCTGACTGGACTGACTGACTGACCTGACTGGACTGACTGACTGACCTGACTGGACTGACTGACTGACCTGACTGGACTGACTGACTGACCTGACTGGACTGACTGACTGACCTGACTGGACTGACTGACTGACCTGACTGGACTGACTGACTGACCTGACTGGACTGACTGACTGACCTGACTGGACTGACTGACTGACCTGACTGGACTGACTGACTGACCTGACTGGACTGACTGACTGACCTGACTGGACTGACTGACTGACCTGACTGGACTGACTGACTGACCTGACTGGACTGACTGACTGACCTGACTGGACTGACTGACTGACCTGACTGGACTGACTGACTGACCTGACTGGACTGACTGACTGACCTGACTGGACTGACTGACTGACCTGACTGGACTGACTGACTGACCTGACTGGACTGACTGACTGACCTGACTGGACTGACTGACTGACCTGACTGGACTGACTGACTGACCTGACTGGACTGACTGACTGACCTGACTGGACTGACTGACTGACCTGACTGGACTGACTGACTGACCTGACTGGACTGACTGACTGACCTGACTGGACTGACTGACTGACCTGACTGGACTGACTGACTGACCTGACTGGACTGACTGACTGACCTGACTGGACTGACTGACTGACCTGACTGGACTGACTGACTGACCTGACTGGACTGACTGACTGACCTGACTGGACTGACTGACTGACCTGACTGGACTGACTGACTGACCTGACTGGACTGACTGACTGACCTGACTGGACTGACTGACTGACCTGACTGGACTGACTGACTGACCTGACTGGACTGACTGACTGACCTGACTGGACTGACTGACTGACCTGACTGGACTGACTGACTGACCTGACTGGACTGACTGACTGACCTGACTGGACTGACTGACTGACCTGACTGGACTGACTGACTGACCTGACTGGACTGACTGACTGACCTGACTGACTGACTGACTGACTGACTGACTGACTGACTGACTGACTGGACTGACTGACTGACCTGACTGGACTGACTGACTGACCTGACTGGACTGACTGACTGACCTGACTGGACTGACTGACTGACCTGACTGGACTGACTGACTGACCTGACTGGACTGACTGACTGACCTGACTGGACTGACTGACTGACCTGACTGGACTGACTGACTGACCTGACTGGACTGACTGACTGACCTGACTGGACTGACTGACTGACCTGACTGGACTGACTGACTGACCTGACTGGACTGACTGACTGACCTGACTGGACTGACTGACTGACCTGACTGGACTGACTGACTGACCTGACTGGACTGACTGACTGACCTGACTGGACTGACTGACTGACCTGACTGGACTGACTGACTGACCTGACTGGACTGACTGACTGACCTGACTGGACTGACTGACTGACCTGACTGGACTGACTGACTGACCTGACTGGACTGACTGACTGACCTGACTGGACTGACTGACTGACCTGACTGGACTGACTGACTGACCTGACTGGACTGACTGACTGACCTGACTGGACTGACTGACTGACCTGACTGGACTGACTGACTGACCTGACTGGACTGACTGACTGACCTGACTGGACTGACTGACTGACCTGACTGGACTGACTGACTGACCTGACTGGACTGACTGACTGACCTGACTGGACTGACTGACTGACCTGACTGGACTGACTGACTGACCTGACTGGACTGACTGACTGACCTGACTGGACTGACTGACTGACCTGACTGGACTGACTGACTGACCTGACTGGACTGACTGACTGACCTGACTGGACTGACTGACTGACCTGACTGGACTGACTGACTGACCTGACTGGACTGACTGACTGACCTGACTGGACTGACTGACTGACCTGACTGGACTGACTGACTGACCTGACTGGACTGACTGACTGACCTGACTGGACTGACTGACTGACCTGACTGGACTGACTGACTGACCTGACTGGACTGACTGACTGACCTGACTGGACTGACTGACTGACCTGACTGGACTGACTGACTGACCTGACTGGACTGACTGACTGACCTGACTGGACTGACTGACTGACCTGACTGGACTGACTGACTGACCTGACTGGACTGACTGACTGACCTGACTGGACTGACTGACTGACCTGACTGGACTGACTGACTGACCTGACTGGACTGACTGACTGACCTGACTGGACTGACTGACTGACCTGACTGGACTGACTGACTGACCTGACTGGACTGACTGACTGACCTGACTGGACTGACTGACTGACCTGACTGGACTGACTGACTGACCTGACTGGACTGACTGACTGACCTGACTGGACTGACTGACTGACCTGACTGGACTGACTGACTGACCTGACTGACTGACTGACTGACCTGACTGGACTGACTGACTGACCTGACTGGACTGACTGACTGACCTGACTGGACTGACTGACTGACCTGACTGGACTGACTGACTGACCTGACTGGACTGACTGACTGACCTGACTGGACTGACTGACTGACCTGACTGGACTGACTGACTGACCTGACTGGACTGACTGACTGACCTGACTGGACTGACTGACTGACCTGACTGGACTGACTGACTGACCTGACTGGACTGACTGACTGACCTGACTGACTGACTGACTGACCTGACTGGACTGACTGACTGACCTGACTGGACTGACTGACTGACCTGACTGGACTGACTGACTGACCTGACTGGACTGACTGACTGACCTGACTGGACTGACTGACTGACCTGACTGGACTGACTGACTGACCTGACTGGACTGACTGACTGACCTGACTGGACTGACTGACTGACCTGACTGGACTGACTGACTGACCTGACTGGACTGACTGACTGACCTGACTGGACTGACTGACTGACCTGACTGGACTGACTGACTGACCTGACTGGACTGACTGACTGACCTGACTGGACTGACTGACTGACCTGACTGGACTGACTGACTGACCTGACTGGACTGACTGACTGACCTGACTGGACTGACTGACTGACCTGACTGGACTGACTGACTGACCTGACTGGACTGACTGACTGACCTGACTGGACTGACTGACTGACCTGACTGGACTGACTGACTGACCTGACTGGACTGACTGACTGACCTGACTGGACTGACTGACTGACCTGACTGGACTGACTGACTGACCTGACTGGACTGACTGACTGACCTGACTGGACTGACTGACTGACCTGACTGGACTGACTGACTGACCTGACTGGACTGACTGACTGACCTGACTGGACTGACTGACTGACCTGACTGGACTGACTGACTGACCTGACTGGACTGACTGACTGACCTGACTGGACTGACTGACTGACCTGACTGGACTGACTGACTGACCTGACTGGACTGACTGACTGACCTGACTGGACTGACTGACTGACCTGACTGGACTGACTGACTGACCTGACTGGACTGACTGACTGACCTGACTGACTGACTGACTGACTGACCTGACTGACTGACTGACTGACCTGACTGACTGACTGACTGACCTGACTGGACTGACTGACTGACCTGACTGACTGACTGACTGACCTGACTGGACTGACTGACTGACCTGACTGGACTGACTGACTGACCTGACTGGACTGACTGACTGACCTGACTGGACTGACTGACTGACCTGACTGGACTGACTGACTGACCTGACTGGACTGACTGACTGACCTGACTGGACTGACTGACTGACCTGACTGGACTGACTGACTGACCTGACTGGACTGACTGACTGACCTGACTGGACTGACTGACTGACCTGACTGGACTGACTGACTGACCTGACTGGACTGACTGACTGACCTGACTGGACTGACTGACTGACCTGACTGGACTGACTGACTGACCTGACTGGACTGACTGACTGACCTGACTGGACTGACTGACTGACCTGACTGGACTGACTGACTGACCTGACTGGACTGACTGACTGACCTGACTGGACTGACTGACTGACCTGACTGGACTGACTGACTGACCTGACTGGACTGACTGACTGACCTGACTGGACTGACTGACTGACCTGACTGGACTGACTGACTGACCTGACTGGACTGACTGACTGACCTGACTGGACTGACTGACTGACCTGACTGGACTGACTGACTGACCTGACTGGACTGACTGACTGACCTGACTGGACTGACTGACTGACCTGACTGGACTGACTGACTGACCTGACTGACTGACTGACTGACCTGACCGGACTGACTGACTGACCTGACTGGACTGACTGACTGACCTGACTGGACTGACTGACTGACCTGACTGGACTGACTGACTGACCTGACTGGACTGACTGACTGACCTGACTGGACTGACTGACTGACCTGACTGGACTGACTGACTGACCTGACTGGACTGACTGACTGACCTGACTGGACTGACTGACTGACCTGACTGGACTGACTGACTGACCTGACTGGACTGACTGACTGACCTGACTGGACTGACTGACTGACCTGACTGGACTGACTGACTGACCTGACTGGACTGACTGACTGACCTGACTGGACTGACTGACTGACCTGACTGGACTGACTGACTGACCTGACTGGACTGACTGACTGACCTGACTGGACTGACTGACTGACCTGACTGGACTGACTGACTGACCTGACTGGACTGACTGACTGACCTGACTGGACTGACTGACTGACCTGACTGGACTGACTGACTGACCTGACTGGACTGACTGACTGACCTGACTGGACTGACTGACTGACCTGACTGAACTGACTGACTGACTGACTGACTGACTGACCTGACTGACTGACCTGACTGACCTGACTGACTGACTGACTGACCTGACTGACCTGCCTGACTGACCTGACTGACTGACCTGACCTGACTGACCTGACTGACTGACCTGACTGACTGACCTGACTGACTGACCTGACTGACTGACCTGACTGACCTGACTGACCTGACTGACTGACCTGACTGACCTGACTGACTGACTGACCTGACTGACTGACTGACCTGACTGACTGACCTGACTGACTGACCTGACTGACTGACTGACTGACTGACTGACTGACTGACTGACTGACCTGACTGACTGACCTGACTGACTGACCTGACTGACCTGACTGACCTGACTGACCTGACTGACTGACTGACTGACTGACTGACTGACTGACTGACCTGACTGACTGACCTGACTGACTGACCTGACTGACCTGACTGACTGACCTGACTGACCTGACTGACTGACCTGACTGACCTGACTGACTGACTGACTTGACCTGACTGACTGACTGACTGAACAGACTGACTGACTGACTGGACTGACTGACTGACTGACTGACCTGACTGGACTGACTGACTGACCTGACTGGACTGACTGACTGACTCTGACTGGACTGACTGACTGACCTGACTGGACTGACTGACTGACCTGACTGGACTGACTGACTGACCTGACTGGACTGACTGACTGACCTGACTGGACTGACTGACTGACCTGACTGGACTGACTGACTGACCTGACTGGACTGACTGACTGACCTGACTGGACTGACTGACTGACCTGACTGGACTGACTGACTGACCTGACTGGACTGACTGACTGACTTGACTGGACTGACTGACTGACCTGACTGGACTGACTGACTGACCTGACTGGACTGACTGACTGACCTGACTGGACTGACTGACTGACCTGACTGGACTGACTGACTGACCTGACTGGACTGACTGACTGACCTGACTGGACTGACTGACTGACCTGACTGACTGACTGACCTGACTGAACTGACTGACTGACTGACTGACTGACCTGACTGGACTGACTGACTGGACTGACTGACTGACCTGACTGGACTGACTGACTGACCTGACTGGACTGACTGACTGACCTGACTGGACTGACTGACTGACCTGACTGGACTGACTGACTGACCTGACTGGACTGACTGACTGACCTGACTGGACTGACTGACTGAACTGACTGGACTGACTGACTGACCTGACTGGACTGACTGACTGACCTGACTGGACTGACTGACTGACCTGACTGGACTGACTGACTGACCTGACTGGACTGACTGACTGACCTGACTGGACTGACTGACTGACTGACTGACTGACTGAACTGACTGACTGACCTGACTGGACTGACTGACTGACCTGACTGGACTGACTGACTGACCTGACTGGACTGACTGACTGGACTGACTGACTGACCTGACTGGACTGACTGACTGACCTGACTGGACTGACTGACTGACTGACCTGACTGGACTGACTGACTGACCTGACTGGACTGACTGACTGACCTGACTGGACTGACTGACTGACCTGACTGGACTGACTGACTGACCTGACTGGACTGACTGACTGACCTGACTGGACTGACTGACTGACCTGACTGGACTGACTGACTGACCTGACTGGACTGACTGACTGACCTGACTGGACTGACTGACTGACCTGACTGGACTGACTGACTGACCTGACTGGACTGACTGACTGACCTGACTGGACTGACTGACTGACCTGACTGGACTGACTGACTGACCTGACTGGACTGACTGACTGACCTGACTGGACTGACTGACTGACCTGACTGGACTGACTGACTGACCTGACTGGACTGACTGACTGACCTGACTGGACTGACTGACTGACCTGACTGGACTGACTGACTGACCTGACTGGACTGACTGACCTGACCTGACTGGACTGACTGACTGACCTGACTGGACTGACTGACCTGACCTGACTGACTGACTGACCTGACTGGACTGACTGGACTGACTGACTGACTGACCTGACTGACCTGACTGGACTGACTGACTGACTGACCTGACTGGACTGACTGACTGACCTGACTGACCTGACTGACCTGACTGACCTGACTGACCTGACTGACCTGACTGACCTGACTGACTGACTGACTGACTGACCTGACTGACTGGACTGACCTGACTGACCTGACTGACCTGACTGACCTGACTGACTGGACTGACCTGACTGACCTGACTGACCTGACTGACCTGACTGACCTGACTGACCTGACTGACCTGACTGACCTGACTGACCTGACTGACCTGACTGAGATGACTGACCTGACTGACCTGACTGACCTGACTGACCTGACTGACCTGACTGACCTGACTGACCTGACTGACCTGACTGACCTGACTGACCTGACTGACCTGACTGACCTGACTGACCTGACTGACCTGACTGACCTGACTGACCTGACTGACCCTGACTGACCTGACTGGACTGACTGACTGACCTGACTGGACTGACTGACTGACCTGACTGGACTGACTGACTGACCTGACTGGACTGACTGACTGACCTGACTGGACTGACTGACTGACCTGACTGGACTGACTGACTCACCTGACTGGACTGACTGACTGACCTGACTGGACTGACTGACTGACCTGACTGGACTGACTGACTGACCTGACTGGACTGACTGACTGACCTGACTGGACTGACTGACTGACCTGACTGGACTGACTGACTGACCTGACTGAACTGACTGACCTGACTGACTGATCTGACTGACTGACCTGACTGACTGACCTGACTGACTGACCTGACTGACTGACCTGACTGACTGACCTGACTGACTGACCTGACTGACTGACCTGACTGGACTGACTGACTGACCTGACTGGACTGACTGACTGACCTGACTGGACTGACCTGACTGACCTGACTGGACTGACTGACTGACCTGACTGGACTGACTGACTGACTGGACTGACTGACCTGACCTGACTAGACTGACTGACTGACCTGACTGGACTGACTGACCTGACCTGACTGGACTGACCTGACTGACCTGACTGGACCTAATGACTGACCTGTCTGGACTGACTGACCTGACTGGACTGACTGACTGACCTGACTGGACTGACCTGACTGACCTGACTGGACTGACTGACTGACCTGACTGGACTGACCTGACTGACCTGACTGGACTGACTGACTGACCTGACTGGACTGACTGACTGACCTGACTGGACTGACTGACTGACCTGACTGGGACTGACTGACTGACTGACTGGACTGACTGACTGACCTGACTGGACTGACTGACTGACCTGACTGGACTGACTGACTGACCTGACTGGACTGACCTGACTGACCTGACTGGACTGACTGACTGACCTGACTGGACTGACTGACTGACCTGACTGGACTGACCGACCGATCTGACTGACTGACCTGACTGACTGACCTGACTGACTGACCTGACTGACTGACCTGACTGACTGACCTGACTGACTGACCTGACTGACTGACCTGACTGACTGACTGACTGACCTGACTGGACTGACTGACTGACCTGACTGGACTGACTGACTGACCTGACTGGACTGACTGACTGACCTGACTGACCTGACTGGACTGACTGACTGACCTGACTGGACTGACTGACTGACCTGACTGGACTGACTGACTGACTGACCTGACTGACTGACCTGACTGACTGACCTGACTGACTGACCTGACTGACTGACCTGACTGACTGACCTGACTGACTGACCTGACTGACTGACCTGACTGACTGACCTGACTGACTGACCTGACTGACTGACCTGACTGACTGACCTGACTGACTGACCTGACTGACTGACCTGACTGACTGACCTGACTGACTGACCTGACTGACTGACCTGACTGACTGACCTGACTGACTGACCTGACTGGACTGACTGACTGACCTGACTGGACTGACTGACTGACCTGACTGGACTGACTGACTGACCTGACTGGACTGACTGACTGACCTGACTGACTGACCTGACTGACTGACCTGACTGGACTGACTGACTGACCTGACTGGACTGACTGACTGACCTGACTGGACTGACTGACTGACCTGACTGGACTGACTGGACTGACTGACTGACCTGACTGGACTGACTGACTGACCTGACTGGACTGACTGACTGACCTGACTGGACTGACTGACTGACTGACTGGACTGACTGACTGACCTGACTGACTGACCTGACTGACTGACTGACTGACCTGACTGGACTGACTGACTGACCTGACTGGACTGACTGACTGACCTGACTGGACTGACTGACTGACCTGACTGGACTGACTGACTGACCTGACTGGACTGACTGACTGACCTGACTGGACTGACTGACTGACCTGACTGGACTGACCTGACTGACCTGACTGGACTGACTGACTGACCTGACTGGACTGACTGACTGACCTGACTGGACTGACTGACTGACCTGACTGGACTGACTGACTGACCTGACTGGACTGACTGACTGACCTGACTGGACTGACTGACCTGACCTGACTGGACTGACCTGACTGACCTGACTGGACTGACTGACTGACCTGACTGGACTGACTGACTGACCTGACTGGACTGACTGACTGACCTGACTGGACTGACTGACCTGACCTGACTGGACTGACCTGACTGACCTGACTGGACTGACTGACTGACCTGACTGGACTGACTGACTGACCTGACTGGACTGACTGACTGACCTGACTGGACTGACTGACTGACCCGACTGGACTGACCTGACTGACCTGACTGGACTGACTGACTGACCTGACTGGACTGACTGACTGACCTGACTGGACTGACTGACTGACCTGACTGACTGACCTGACTGGACTGACTGACTGACCTGACTGGACTGACTGACTGACCTGACTGGACTGACTGACTGACCTGACTGGACTGACCTGACTGACCTGACTGACTGACCTGACTGGACTGACTGACTGACCTGACTGGACTGACTGACTGACCTGACTGGACTGACTGACTGACCTGACTGACTGACTGACCTGACTGGACTGACTGACTGACTGACCTGACTGGACTGACTGACTGACCTGACTGGACTGACTGACTGACCTGACTGGACTGACTGACTGACCTGACTGGACTGACTGACTGACTGACCTGACTGGACTGACTGACTGACTGACCTGACTGGACTGACTGACTGACTGACTGACTGACCTGACTGACTGACTGACTGACTGACCTGACTGGACTGACTGACTGACCTGACTGGACTGACTGACTGACCTGACTGGACTGACTGACTGACCTGACTGACTGACTGGACTGACTGACTGACTGACTGGACTGACTGACTGACCTGACTGGACTGACTGACTGACCTGACTGGACTGACTGACTGACCTGACTGGACTGACTGACTGACCTGACTGACTGACTGACTGACTGACGACTGACTGACTGACTGACTGGACTGACTGACTGACCTGACTGGACTGACTGGACTGACTGACTGACCTGACTGGACTGACTGACTGACCTGACTGGACTGACTGGACTGACTGACTGACCTGACTGGACTGACTGACTGACCTGACTGGACTGACTGACTGACCTGACTGGACTGACTGACTGACCTGACTGACTGACTGACTGGACTGACTGGACTGACTGGACTGACTGACTGACCTGACTGGACTGACTGACTGACCTGACTGGACTGACTGACTGACCTGACTGGACTGACTGACTGACCTGACTGGACTGACTGACTGACCTGACTGGACTGACTGACTGACCTGACTGGACTGACTGACTGACTGACCTGACTGGACTGACTGACTGACCTGACTGGACTGACTGACTGACCTGACTGGACTGACTGACTGACCTGACTGGACTGACTGACTGACTGACCTGACTGGACTGACTGACTGACTGACTGGACTGACTGACTGACCTGACTGGACTGACTGACTGACCTGACTGGACTGACTGACTGACCTGACTGGACTGACTGACTGACCTGACTGGACTGACTGACTGACCTGACTGGACTGACTGACTGACCTGACTGGACTGACTGACTGACCTGACTGGACTGACTGACTGACCTGACTGGACTGACTGACTGACCTGACTGGACTGACTGACTGACCTGACTGGACTGACTGACTGACCTGACTGGACTGACTGACTGACCTGACTGGACTGACTGACTGACCTGACTGGACTGACTGACTGACCTGACTGGACTGACTGACTGACCTGACTGGACTGACTGACTGACCTGACTGGACTGACCTGACTGACCTGACTGGACTGACTGACTGACCTGACTGGACTGACTGACTGACCTGACTGGACTGACTGACTGACCTGACTGGACTGACTGACTGACCTGACCTGACTGACTGACTGACCTGACTGGACTGACCTGACTGACCTGACTGGACTGACTGACTGACCTGACTGGACTGACTGACTGACCTGACTGGACTGACTGACTGACCTGACTGGACTGACCTGACTGACCTGACTGGACTGACTGACTGACCTGACTGGACTGACTGACTGACCTGACTGACTGACCTGACTGACTGACCTGACTGACTGACCTGACTGACTGACCTGACTGACTGACCTGACTGACTGACCTGACTGGACTGACCTGACTGACCTGACTGGACTGACTGACTGACCTGACTGGACTGACTGACTGACCTGACTGGACTGACTGACTGACCTGACTGGACTGACTGACTGACCTGACTGGACTGACTGACTGACCTGACTGGACTGACCTGACTGACCTGACTGGACTGACTGACTGACCTGACTGGACTGACTGACTGACCTGACTGGACTGACTGACTGACCTGACTGGACTGACTGACTGACCTGACTGGACTGACTGACTGGACTGACTGACTGACCTGACTGGACTGACTGACTGACCTGACTGGACTGACTGACTGACCTGACTGACTGACCTGACTGACTGACCTGACTGACTGACCTGACTGACTGACCTGACTGACTGACCTGACTGACTGACCTGACTGACTGACCTGACTGACTGACCTGACTGACTGACTGACTGACCTGACTGACTGACCTGACTGACTGACCTGACTGACCTGACTGACTGACCTGACTGGACTGACCTGACTGACCTGACTGACTGACTGACCTGACCTGACTGGACTGACTGACTGACTGACTGACCTGACTGACTGACTGACCTGACTGACTGACTGACTGACTGACCTGACTGACTGACCTGACTGACTGACCTGACTGACCTGACTGACTGACTGACCTGACTGACCTGACTGACTGACTGACCTGACTGACTGACTGACTGACTGACCTGACTGACTGACTGACTGACTGACCTGACTGACTGACCTGACTGACTGACCTGACTGACTGACTGACTGACTGACCTGACTGACTGACTGACCTGACTGACCTGACTGACTGACCTGACTGACTGACCTGACTGACCTGACTGACTGACTGACCTGACTGACCTGACTGACCTGACTGACTGACCTGACTGACTGACCTGACTGACCTGACTGACTGACTGACCTGACTGACTGACTGACTGACTGACCTGACTGACTGACCTGACTGACTGACTGACTGACTGACTGACTGACTGACTGACTGACTGACCTGACTGACTGACTGACTGACTGACCTGACTGACTGACCTGACTGACCTGACTGACTGACTGACCTGACTGACCTGACTGACTGACTGACCTGACTGACCTGACTGACCTGACTGACTGACCTGACTGACTGACCTGACTGACTGACCTGACTGACTGACCTGACTGACCTGACTGACTGACTGACCTGACCTGACTGACTGACCTGACTGACCTGACTGACCTGACTGACTGACCTGACTGGCCTGACTGACTGACTGACTGACTGACTGACCTGACTGACTGACTGACTGACTGACCTGACTGACTGACTGACTGACTGACCTGACTGACTGACTGACCTGACTGACTGACTGACTGACTGACCTGACTGACTGACTGACTGACTGACTGACTGACTGACTGACCTGACTGACTGACTGACTGACTGACCTGACTGAACTGACTGACTGACTGACTGACTGACCTGACTGGACTGACTGACTGACTGACCTGACTGGACTGACTGACTGACTGACCTGACTGGACTGACTGACTGACTGACCTGACTGTACTGACTGACTGACTGACCTGACTGACTGACCTGACTGACTGACCTGACTGACTGACTGACTGACTGACTGACTGACTGACTGACTGACTGACTGACTGACTGACTGACTGACTGACTGACTGACTGACCTGACTGACTGACCTGACTGACTGACCTGACTGACTGACCTGACTGACTGACTGACCTGACTGACTGACTGACTGACTGACTGACTGACTGACTGACTGACCTGACTGACCTGACTGACTGACCTGACTGACTGACTGACTGACCTGACTGACCTGACTGACCTGACTGACCTGACTGACTGACTGACCTGACTGACCTGACTGACTGACTGACTGACTGACTGACTGACCTGACTGACTGACTGACCTGACTGACCTGACTGACTGACTGACCTGACTGACCTGACTGACCTGACTGACCTGACTGACCTGACTGACTGACTGACTGACTGACTGACTGACTGACTGACCTGACTGACCTGACTGACCTGACTGACCTGACTGACCTGACTGACTGACTGACCTGACTGACCTGACTGACCTGACTGACCTGACTGACCTGACTGACTGACTGACCTGACTGACTGACTGACTGACTGACTGACTGACTGACTGACCTGACTGACCTGACTGACCTGACTGACCTGACTGACTGACTGACCTGACTGACCTGACTGACCTGACTGACCTGACTGACCTGACTGACCTGACTGACCTGACTGACCTGACTGACCTGACTGACCTGACTGACCTGACTGACCTGACTGACCTGACTGACCTGACTGACCTGACTGACCTGACTGACCTGACTGACCTGACTGACCTGACTGACCTGACTGACTGACTGACCTGACTGACTGACTGACTGACTGACCTGACTGACCTGACTGACCTGACTGACCTGACTGACCTGACCTGACCTGACTGACCTGACTGACCTGACCTGACCTGACCTGACCTGACTGACCTGACCTGACTGACCTGACCTGACTGACTGACTGACCTGACTGACTGACTGACCTGACTGACTGACTGACTGACTGACCTGACTGACTGACTGACTGACTGACCTGACTGACCTGACTGACTGACTGACCTGACTGACCTGACTGACCTGACTGACCTGACTGACCTGACCTGACTGACTGACCTGACCTGACTGACCTGACTGACCTGACTGACCTGACTGACTGACTGACTGACTGACTGACTGACCTGACTGACTGACTGACTGACCTGACTGACCTGACTGACTGACTGACCTGACTGACCTGACTGACCTGACTGACTGACTGACTGACTGACTGACCTGACTGACTGACTGACCTGACTGACTGACCTGACTGACTGACTGACTGACTGACTGACTGACTGACTGACTGACTGACTGACCTGACTGACCTGACTGACCTGACTGACCTGACTGACTGACTGACTGACTGACCTGACTGACCTGACTGACCTGACTGACCTGACTGACCTGACTGACTGACTGACCTGACTGACCTGACTGACCTGACTGACTGACTGACTGACTGACCTGACTGACTGACTGACTGACTGACCTGACTGACTGACTGACTGACTGACTGACTGACTGACTGACTGACTGACTGACTGACTGACTGACTGACTGACTGACTGACTGACCTGACTGACCTGGCTGACTGACTGACTGACTGACTGACTGACTGACTGACTGACTGACTGACTGACTGACCTGACTGACCTGACTGACTGACTGACCGACTGACCGACTGACTGACTGACTGACTGACTGACTGACTGACTGACTGACTGACTGACCGACTGACCGACCGACTGACCGACCGACTGACTGACTGACTGACTGACTGACTGACTGACTGACCTGACTGACTGACTGACCTGACTGACTGACTGACTGACTGACTGACTGACCTGACTGACTGACTGACTGACTGACTGACTGACTGACCTGACTGACTGACTGACTGACCTGACTGACTGACTGCCTGACTGACTGACTGACCTGACTGACCTGACTGACCTGACTGACTGACTGACTGACTGACTGACTGCCTGACTGACTGACTGACTGACCTGACTGACTGACTGACTGACTGACTGACCTGACTGACCTGACTGACTGACTGACTGACTGACTGACTGACTGACTGACCTGACTGACTGACTGACTGACTGACTGACTGACTGACTGACTGACTGACTGACTGACTGACCTGACTGGACTGACTGACTGACCTGACTGGACTGACTGACTGACCTGACTGGACTGACTGACTGACTGACCCGACTGGACTGACTGACCTGACTGACTGGACTGACTGACTGACCTGACTGACTGACTGACTGACTGACTGACTGACCTGACTGACTGACTGACTGACTGACTGACTGACTGACTGACTGACTGACCGACTGACCTGACTGACCCGACTGACTGACCGACCTGACTGACTGACTGACTGACCGACTGACTGACTGACCTGACTGACCTGACTGACTGACTGACTGACTGACTGACTGACCTGACTGACCTGACTGACCTGACTGACCTGACTGACCTGACTGACCTGACTGACTGACTGACCTGACTGACTGACTGACCTGACTGACCTGACTGACCTGACTGACTGACTGACTGACCTGACTGACCTGACTGACCTGACTGACCTGACTGACCTGACTGACCTGACTGACCTGACTGACCTGACTGACTGACTGACTGACTGACTGACTGACTGACTGACTGACTGACTGACTGACTGACTGACTGACTGACTGACTGACCTGACTGACTGACCTGACTGACTGACTGACTGACTGACCTGACTGACCTGACTGACTGACTGACTGACTGACTGACTGACCTGACTGACTGACTGACCTGACTGACTGACTGACCTGACTGACTGACTGACTGACTGACCTGACTGACTGACTGACTGACTGACCTGACTGACTGACTGACCTGACTGACCTGACTGACCTGACTGACCTGACTGACCTGACTGACCTGACTGACCTGACTGACCTGACTGACCTGACTGACCTGACTGACTGACTGACTGACCTGACTGACTGACCTGACTGACTGACCTGACTGACTGACCTGACTGACTGACCTGACTGACCTGACCTGACCTGACTGACCTGACCTGACTGACCTGACTGACCTGACCTGACTGACCTGACCTGACTGACTGACCTGACTGACCTGACTGACTGACTGACCTGACTGACTGACTGACCTGACTGACCTGACTGACCTGACTGACCTGACTGACCTGACTGACCTGACTGACCTGACTGACTGACCTGACTGACCTGACTGACCTGACTGACCTGACTGACTGACTGACCTGACTGACCTGACTGACCTGACTGACTGACTGACTGACTGACCTGACTGACCTGACTGACTGACTGACCTGACTGACTGACTGACCTGACTGACCTGACTGACCTGACTGACCTGACTGACTGACCTGACCTGACTGACCTGACCTGACTGACCTGACTGACTGACTGACCTGACTGACCTGACTGACCTGACTGACCTGACTGACCTGACTGACCTGACTGACCTGACTGACCTGACTGACCTGACTGACCTGACTGACCTGACTGACTGACCTGACCTGACTGACCTGACTGACCTGACTGACCTGACTGACTGACTGACCTGACTGACCTGACTGACCTGACTGACCTGACTGACCTGACTGACCTGACTGACCTGACTGACTGACCTGACTGACCTGACTGACTGACTGACCTGACTGACTGACCTGACCTGACTGACTGACTGACTGACCTGACTGACCTGACTGACCTGACTGACCTGACTGACCTGACTGACCTGACTGACCTGACTGACTGACTGACCTGACTGACCTGACTGACCTGACTGACCTGACTGACTGACTGACTGACTGACTGACTGACCTGACTGACTGACTGACCTGACTGACCTGACTGACCTGACTGACCTGACTGACTGACTGACTGACTGACCTGACTGACTGACTGACCTGACTGACCTGACTGACCTGACTGACTGACTGACTGACCTGACTGACCTGACTGACTGACTGACCTGACTGACTGACTGACCTGACTGACTGACTGACTGACTGACTGACTGACCTGACTGACCTGACTGACCTGACTGACTGACCTGACTGACCTGACTGACTGACTGACCTGACTGACTGACTGACCTGACTGACCTGACTGACCTGACTGACCTGACTGACTGACTGACCTGACTGACTGACTGACTGACTGACTGACCTGACTGACCTGACTGACTGACTGACCTGACTGACTGACTGACTGACCTGACTGACTGACTGACTGACTGACTGACTGACTGACTGACCTGACTGACCTGACTGACCTGACTGACTGACTGACTGACTGACTGACTGACTGACTGACTGACCTGACTGACTGACTGACCTGACTGACCTGACTGACTGACTGACTGACTGACTGACTGACTGACCTGACTGACCTGACTGACCTGACTGACCTGACTGACTGACTGACTGACTGACCTGACTGACCTGACTGACCTGACTGACCTGACTGACCTGACTGACCTGACTGACCTGACTGACCTGACTGACCTGACTGACCTGACTGACCTGACTGACCTGACTGACCTGACCGACCTGACCGACCTGACCGACCTGACCGACCTGACCGACCTGACCGACCTGACCGACCTGACCGACCTGACCGACCTGACCGACCTGACCGACCTGACCGACCTGACCGACCTGACCGACCTGACCGACCTGACCGACCTGACCGACCTGACCGACCTGACCGACCTGACCGACCTGACCGACCTGACCGACCTGACCGACCTGACCGACCTGACCGACCCGACCGACCTGACCGACCTGACCGACCCGACCGACCTGACCGACCGACCCGACCGACCCGACCGACCCGACCGACCCGACCGACCCGACCGACCCGACCGACCCGACCGACCCGACCGACCCGACCGACCCGACTGACCCGACCGACCCGACCGACCCGACCGACCCGACCGACCCGACTGACCCTGACCGACCCGACTGACCCGACTGACCCGACTGACCCGACTGACCCGACTGACCCGACCGACCCGACTGACCCGACTGACCCGACTGACCCGACCGACCCGACCGACCCGACCGACCCGACTGACCCGACCGACCCGACCGACCCGACCGACCCGACCGACCCGACCGACCCGACCGACCCGACCGACCCGACCGACCCGACCGACCCGACCGACCCGACCGACCCGACCGACCCGACCGACCTGACCGACCTGACCTGACTGACTCGACTGACCTGACTGACCTGACTGACCTGACTGACCTGACTGACCTGACTGACCTGACTGACCTGACTGACCTGACTGACCTGACTGACCTGACTGACCTGACTGACCTGACTGACCTGACTGACCTGACTGACCTGACTGACCTGACTGACCTGACTGACCTGACTGACCTGACTGACCTGACTGACCTGACTGACCTGACTGACCTGACTGACCTGACTGACCTGACTGACCTGACTGACCTGACTGACCTGACTGACCTGACTGACCTGACTGACCTGACTGACCTGACTGACCTGACTGACCTGACTGACCTGACTGACCTGACTGACCTGACTGACCTGACTGACCTGACTGACCTGACTGACCTGACTGACCTGACTGACCTGACTGACCTGACTGACCTGACTGACTGACTGACTGACTGACCTGACTGACCTGACTGACTGACTGACTGACTGACTGACTGACTGACTGACTGACTGACTGACTGACTGACTTATTTATTTATTTATTTATTTATTTATCTGTACATTTTTAGGCCTGTACGGCCCACTCTTACAAATATACAGAAACCGTTATAGCTTAAACTTCACAACGTCAGGCAATTAATTAACTTTCCAAGTAAATAATAGAAATAAAATAACACTTCTGAAAAGACACATCATTAATATTATAATGTCCTTTTTTTACTCAAGTCCCATTTAAACATCATTTTTCTTTGTATTTTTTAAATATCAACATCACAGTAACTTCATATCATATTATCAATACATATTATCATATCATCAATCATCATATCATTATATTATCAATTATTAACTATATTTTAAATTATCACGAACTACATTTAACGTAAATTATCATTAAGTATTTTTTCTTTAAATATTTTTTTAAACGTATTAACAGATTTTCCTTCTTCATACAACATAAAATTCTCATTAAAAATTCTGCTACCTTCAACAACAAACGAGTGGCTCATAATTTCAGTCCGATGACTAGGAATTTCTAAAGTGCTAGATCCTGCTCTAGTGCTACTCGAATGCGCAGATATATTGCCTAGCAGACGAAACCGAGTAAATAAATATTGTGGCTCTTTCGTTTTCAGCACTTTATACATCAGCGTAGCTACACTTAAATTACGACGTTGTTTTATTTTTAACCAATCTAGTTGGCGATAATACGGCGTAACGTGTTCGTCATACCGTAAGTCGAAAATGAAGCGAATTGTAGCATTCAATGCCTTTTGTAAATCACTATTATTTCTTTCTAACATATCTGTGTATAAGCAAGAACAGTATTCAAAGTAGGGTATTATCAGTGCTTGTACGAGTCTAGCCTTAACGTACTGGGGGAAGTGGTATGCAAACTTTTTCATCTGATGAAGGGCTTTGAAAGTACTATTTCTAGTAGTTGTAACTTGTGCCTCCCAGGATAAAGTTTTTGTAATTACAACTCCTAAATTCTTAACTTCATCCTGAAATTCAAGATTTACCCCATCTACTTGAATTCGGCGAACCATATCAAACTTAATTAATTTCAGCATACGTGAGCTTCCTATAACTATAGCTTTGCACTTTTCCGGATTCATTTTTAAGCTATGCTTTTTGCACCATCTAACCAATTCGCTAATTTCCAGATTCAACTGCGCTATCAACATATCTAAATTTTCAGGATAAGCCGACGCATACACTTGCAGATCATCTGCATACAGCATATATTTAAGTTCACAGTGCGCTCCTAAGACCGTTACTATCCTATTTATAAATATGATAAAGCACAGAGCTGACAATACAGAACCCTGCGGAATGCCGACCAAAATCTCCCTCCAACTTGAAAATTGGCCATCAGGCGTACGTACTCGCTGTAGTCTTCCATTAAGGTAGGACCAGAACCATTTTACCACTTCCCTACTTATTCTACTGCTACAAAGAGTTGCGAGTAACAGATCGTGTCTAACTGATTCAAAAGCTCGAACAAAATCAAACATAATCAGCACCGTGACCTTTCTATTATCGATATTTATTCGCATATCATCGATAACGGACGTTAACGCAGTCTCAGTGCTGAAACCTCTTTTGTATCCGGATTGAAATTTATCGAGGACGTCATGCCGGTTACAAAAACGGTTTAATGGCTCATAGACCACTCGGTCTAGCATTTTGGCCAATACACACAATATATTGATAGGGCGATATTCTTTGAGGCTGTGAGGATCAGGTACTTTGGGGACAGGTACGATAACGGATTTTTTCCACTCCTGAGGGTATTCGCTGTGCTCGACTGAAAAGTTAAAAATGTGAGTTATAACTTTCCCAACGGCCGGAAAAATCAATTTAAGAAAATCAGCCGAAATTTGATCGTGACCAACCGCTTTAGACGAAATTCTCTTTAAGGACTGTTCCACGGCCTCAATTGTGATCTTCTCAAACTTATAGTGTTCACATTCATAATTCCGCGCATAAATATGGTCATAATATTCGAAAACATCCTCTTGCACATCCAAAACTTCAATTTTACAGAAATGATCATTCAATTCGTCAGCTGTAAATAACAATTTTTCTACATTTTTCTTTTTATTACTGACCCCTTGACTTTGTATAATTTTCCAGAAACCGGCAGAGCTAGTTAAATTATCATGAAACAATTTAGCGAAATGTTTGTTCTTTTTGTTCCTGAAACATTGCTTAACCTTATTCCTATGCTTTTTATACTCCTTCCAATCCTCCTCCAACTTCCCCTTAACCCATTTCCGGTACTTTACATCCCTTTCCTTCATCATCAACCTCAACTCATCATCTATCCATGGTGCTGGTGGTCTTGTGACCTTGATTTTCTTTAATGGTGCAAATTCATCATATAATGCCATTACGTTTTCAATGAGGTATGCAACTTTCTGATTGATATCATCTAGTTCATATATCGCATCCCAGTTGACTAAAAGTGCTCTATGTAGCAATTTCGTTCGGTCTATATTTTTGTAATCCCTAATTGTAATAAATTTCTGCACGTTTTCAGCTCGTTTCATTTTTAAAAGAGAGAGAGAGAGAGAGAGAGAGAGAGAGAGAGAGAGAGAGAGAGAGAGAGAGAGAGAGAGAGAGAGAGAGAGAGAGAGAGAGAGAGAGAGAGAGAGAGAGAGAGAGAGAGAGAGAGAGAGAGAGAGAGAGAGAGAGAGAGAGAGAGAGAGAGAGAGAGAGAGAGAGAGAGAGAGAGAGAGAGAGAGAGAGAGAGAGAGAGATTGATTGATTGATTGAATTGTTTGTTTATTGATCAGGGTTACATAGGACCATGAGGTCCTCTCTTACAGTAACCCTGAAAGGGTTAGGTACATATCCTCGTTCAATCGTTTTACAATAGTAAAAACTGAATACATCAAAATAGAAAAATAATAATTACTCACTTAAATAATTGAAATTTACTCACTTGAATTATAAACTTTCTCTATTCACATTATACCAATATTTTACTTATCTAAAATTAATTACCACTTAAAAAATTATTCGCGAGTAGAAAATAAACAAAACTGACTTCTTCAAATATAATTTTCACTTAATTTTCTCATGAAATTATTCTTAAATGCCTTCAGTGACAAACTCATATCAAATAATTCATTGTATATATTATATAATCTTACTGCGTTTACGCAATAAGACTTATTATAAATACTTAATCTATGTGTAGGAACTTGTAGCAACTTATGTCTAGTATGTTTGGAATGGACATCTTGCATGAAATTAAAATCCTCAGCCATGTAAACAGGTGTTTTAAATTTTAGGTTTTTGAACAACATTGTAGCTGAAGCCAATTTAAATTTTTCTTTTATTTTCAGCCATCCTAGCTTTCTATAATAAGGTGATATGTGGTCATCTATTCGTAATCTATACACAAATCTCACTACCGCATTCTGCGCCTTTTGTAGCCTCTCCACATCCTCACCAGTTACATCACACATGGCAGTTAAAGAGTAATCAAAATGATGTGTTACCAGCGCCTGTACTAGCTGTAATCTAACATGCCTAGGAAAATCAATAGCAAAACGCCTAAGCTGATATAGCGCGCTAAAAACCTTGTTACAAGTTTTAGTTGTCTGCACAGTCCATGATAATGTTGATGTCATCCAAATTCCCAAATTCTTTATTTGATGACTGTAGTCAATGCTCTGGCTATCAATCTTAATCGTTGGTACGCTTGACAAATCAACATTTACCATTAAACGTGGGTATCCAACGATTATTGCCTCGCATTTGCGAATATTGATGGCCATTCCATGTTTCGTGCACCATTCAGCCAGACGTGACAGATCTTCGTTAACACTCGCCACGGACTCCCCCAAGTTATTCAGTGTGGCTGCCCTATATATTTGCAGATCATCCGCATACAGCATATGTTGACAGTTCTGTAAGACTCTTGGCAACGTATTGATAAAAATAGAGAAACACATTGCCGATAGAATCGATCCTTGTGGGACTCCTATGTTAGACGGCAACACTGCTGACTTTTGACCACCTGGCCCTTTCACATATTGCGAACGATCCGACAAATACGATGCGAACCAGTTTGCCAATCTGGTAGAGATTCCGACTGAACGCAGGATTGCAAGGAGCAAGTGGTGTTGTATTCTATCAAAAGCCCTTGAAAGGTCCACCATGACTAAAATCGTCACTTGCCGACCATCCATTGCCTTTCTTATGTCATCGCACACCCTGACAAGTGCAGTCTCTGTGCTGTGACCCACCCGATAGGCTGCCTGCCTCACGTCTATTACTTTGTTTATCAATAAGAATTCGCTCAAGCCACCGTACACTATCTTGTCGAAAATCTTGCCAGTCGCACATAAGATGTTGATTGCACGAAAATCTTCTACTGTAGATGGCTTATCAACCTTCTTCAGTGGCAACACTATACTCTGTTTCCAACATGACGGGTAGATCCCAACGTCTAGCGAGCTATTATAAATGTGGCACAGCACTGGGGAGACAACATCGGCTAACAGATGGAGCACTTCGACCGAAATGTCATCACTCCCAATTGAAGTCGATGTAACTGACATCAACGTTTTTTTGACAAGCTCAACACTTATAGGAGTCATATTGAAAAAAGTTGACCTTCTAGCTGCTAAAAGTTCATAATCGTAAATTAAGCTAGGATCACATTGTGTGTTATCATCTCGACAAAAATGGCTGTTCAGCTCATCAACAGATACTGGCAAAACCTCTAATTGCGACTTTTGTTTTCCTACACCATGATTCCGGACAATTTTCCAAAACTCTTTTGGCTGTTTAACACTCTTGAATATGTCATAAAAATATTTAATTTTTGAATTCCTAATCAACTGTTTGACTCTGTTACGTAGCGACTTATAATTATTCTTGTTCTCATTTGTTTTATTTTTCTTATAAATTCTATAGGCTTTATCTCTAATCACCATAACATCTCTAATCTCATCAGAAATCCAGGGGGCAGGGGGTCTTTTAATTCTAACTTTTATTATAGGACAGTGCTTGTCATATAGATCTAGTATCATTTTATTCAAAATTACTACTTTACGATCAATATTGGATTCGTTTTCAATTATTTCCCAAGGGAGCAAAGCAGCTTCAGTTAAAAACCTCTCTTTATTAAAGTTCTTTTTAGATCGTACATAAATAAATTTTTTCTCAGATTTAATTTTTGGTTGTTTTACAACACAATATATAAGATCGTGGCACGACAATCCTGGCACACTCACCTGGCCATATGATTTTACGAACTCTTATTAACTAATGTTAGGTCAATTAGAGTAGCAGAGTGAGGTGTGTGGTGTGTGGGATTGTATGGAATAAAATTCAAATTAAGCGCCTGCATTAGCGTCGAAAACTGCTTTGAATATTGATCATTGACTATCATATTGGTATTGAAATCGCCTAACACTACTATATTCTGATGTACAGGCTGTATTTTACTAATCGTTTCGAAAACTTCTGTTATTCGCCCATGTTTAGGAGGTCTATAGACTACCCCAACAACCAGTTGTGTTTGCCCTGACTTTAGCTCAACAAATAAATATTCTGGCCCTCTAGAATATAACGAAGGAGACTTGGCTAAAATATTACTTTTAATTCCGTGTTTAATCAATAAAGCCACCCCTCCATGCGCCTTCCCAATTCTATCATTCCGTACCCAGTCATACCCAGGTATCAAAATGGATGATGATGGTATATTAGGTTTCAAAAATGTTTCTGAAATTGCGATAACATCAAAAAGTTGTCCCGCTACGATTTCACGAAACTCGTCCAGATGAGCTACTACAGATTCTATATTAACATGTCCCAATTTCACCCCATTAATACTATCAAGTTGCCTTTTTAGATACGAATTTACACTACACATATGAAGTAATAAAAAATAGAAAATACATTAATAGTTTGTCTTAAATCCCCCAGAATAATACAATAATAATAATACAATAAATTCATCTTACAGTAAATTAAAGAAGAGAAAGTTCCAATCCGTTTTGCCAATTTCGACGACAGTTTTAGAATGATCCAAAGCCAGGTTACGATAGTAGGTGAATCCAAGAGCATTTTTCGATTAATTAGTAGCAGATTTTTGAAAAACCGAAAAGCAGTTCCTTTGTTATAAAAACTCAGGAACTGCTGGGCATAGAGTTTTTTGTCCGAATTTCCTGTAAATCTTCAGCCGTATTCACTTCGTAAGCAGTAGAACTTTCGTCCCTTCTGATCATAATTCTGCCATTTCGAACCCATACAAATTTAAAATTATGATCCTTCTTAAACACCTTGGCTTTCTTTAAAAGCTGGCGCTTATCAAATGTCAAACTCTGATTAATGTAGACGGGATGGGAATCGCCCTGAGTGTCTACACCCAGATCCCTTGTTGACAAACTTCCCCTTCTACGCACAGCTGAGATGAAAGCAACCTTATCCAAGTGACGAATGAAAGACATCGAAATGACTCCAGAGACATTGGACCTTACTGGTGGGCGACGACGAAAACAATCGTCCACCATCGATTCAGTTAACTCGAATTGAATCGCCCTTCCGACAGTTTTGATAACATCCATAATGTTTTCGCCGGTAACAGAAGGAATTCCGGATATTTCTACTGTGTTTTTCAGTGAATTTTGTTCAAGATCAGATACTCGTGATTCGAGAGTTTTCACTCGTTTATCAAGAGCAATGTTACGTTGAACGAGTTCTTCATTATACGACCGCAAAGCAGCCAGCTCCGAGCGGAGACCTTCAATTGCCGCGGTATTATCTCGAATCTCGTCAGAGTAAGTATTTAAATGCCGTTTTAAATCAGTAATTTCGTCAGCGCTTTTATCGAGCTGTTTCTTAAAGCCACTGTTAGCTACAGCCATTTCGCTCCGAAATGACAGTAGAATATCCTTCAAATCAGACTCACCTTTATTGTCATTATCACCTCCTTGGTATGTCTCGATTTTTCCCGTTCGATTCAAATTATTCCCCTTCTCGACACTGAGGGCAGCAGGTAACTGGCTAGCAGGTACATCATCGATTCCACTCGATATCGATTTACGTCTCGACTTGGCGCAAGGTTCGCAGAAAAATGGACGACCATTCTCCTTGTAAAATAAGTAATCGTCTTTGGTAAGCTTAACACAATCCAGATGGAAATTAAGTTCACAGGTCCCACACGTGACTCTATAAGAATTGTGCACAAAGCCTTTGGAACAACTTCCGCACTTGCTTGACATGATATGTCACAGAGAAAGAGAGCACTATGTAAACGCGACAACTGAAACGAGGAGAGGAGAGAGAGAGAGAGAGAGAGAGAGAGAGAGAGAGAGAGAGAGAGAGAGAGAGAAAGAGCGAGATTGATTGATTGATTGATTGATTGAAAGTTTTATTTAACAAATCAGAGTTACATAGGGCCTTGAGGCCCTCTCTTACTGTAACCCTGAAAGGGTTATTTACAATTATTACTCCTCGATCAATCGTACATTATAAGATAAAAATTATGAAATTAACACAAACTCTTCTATGAAAAAGTATAGATACCCAGTTACTAAATAATAGTATGTATGTACCATATTAATTAATAAAATTATCCTGTAATTTCCTTATAATGCAATAATAACATTTCGGTAAAATTTTTCTTAAAAGATGAAACAGATTTGTCAGTATCAAAAATATTCAAATGCTTATTATAGAGCCTAATAGCATTTGCACTAAAAGACTTGTTGTAAATAGCGGTTCTATGAATTGGTACTTGTAGCAATAGTTTCCTAGTTTGCCGATTGGTCATGAATTTAAATTCCTTTGCTAGGTACTTAGGGGAACCAAATTTCAAAATCTTAAATAACATAGTCGCAACAGCACATTGTATCTTCTCTTTAATTTTCAATATTCCCAATTTCGCATAATAAGGTGTCACATGCTCATCTAATTTTAATCTGTACACGAATCTTATTACAGCATTTTGCGCTTTTTGCAGCTTATCGACATCTTCGCTAGCCATATCACAATAAGCCACCAGGGAGTAATCAAAATTGTGCAACACTAGTGACTGTGCTAACTGTAAGCGCACATGAAACGGGAAATCAATAGCCATACGCCTAAGTTGATACAATGAACCAAAAACATTATTGCACACCTTAGTGACTTGGTCAGTCCACGAGAGCGTGTCAGAGAACCAAATCCCTAGATTTTTTATTTTTTTCACATAATCTATGACCTGACCATCTATAACGATGCTGCGAAGCGCCTCAAATTGTATATTGGTTTTTAGTCGTGAGTATGCAATTATCATTGCTGAACATTTTCTCGAGTTAATCTCCATTCCATGTCTCACACACCACCCCACTATGTTGTTCAACTCTTCATTAACTAATTCAATCGTCTCATCCAAATTAACGAGGGGTGAAGATAAGTACACCTGTAAATCATCGGCGTATAACATATGACTACACCTCTTCAATACTGTGTGTATAGAGTTAATGAAAATGGAAAAGCACAGCGCCGAAAGAACCGAACCTTGCGGAACACCTAAATTGGACGTCAGCAAGTTCGAATCGATTCCATCTGGACCCCTAGTAGATTGTAAACGACCCGACAAATATGATCTAAACCATTGTGTCACACGTTCAGATATACCCACTGATCCTAGGATCGCAATCAATAGTTCGTGTTGCACTCGGTCAAATGCACGGGATAGGTCAATCGTAACTAGAATTGTCACATTGCGAGTGTCCATTGCTTTCCTAATATCATCGCATACTTTCACTAACACCGTTTCCGTACTATACCCCCTTCTATACGCCGACTGTCTATCATCAATAATGTTATTACGAATCAAGAAATCATTAAATTCAAGATATACAATCTTATCCAGCACTTTGCCAGCGGCACATAGAATATTTATAGCACGAAAATCGGATGCAGATGTTGGCTTATCAACTTTCTTCACAGGTAACACAACACTATGCTTCCAGCACGCTGGATAAACACCATTGTTCAGAGATGAGTTATAAATATCACACAACACAGGAGCTAAAATGTCTACAAGAACCTGGAGAATCTCAATCGAAATCCCGTCACACCCTATTGAAGACGAAGTTACAGACATGATTATTTTCTTGACCATATCCTCCTTTATTGTTCCCACATTGAAAACTTCAGATCGGCTTCGACGCTGCGCTAACAACCTATATTCCTCTAGCATACCAGGATTACATTGCATAATATCGCCCTTGCAAAAATGTGTGTTAAGCTCATCGACAGTTACCGACAACGGTTCATTTTTGAATTTATCCTTACCAATTCCATAACTCCTAACTATTTTCCAAAAGTCTTTTGGTTGCCTTGTGCTTTTGAAAAGGTCATGAAAATGTCTGATTTTCGCATTTCTTATTTCTTGTTTAACCTTATTACGTAAACGTTTATATAAATTATTGTTCTCATTTGTTTTGTTTTTCTTAAATAGTTTATATTGTCTATCCCTAGAAACCATCATTTCCCTTATTTCATCAGTTATCCAAGGTGCGGGAGGCCGCTTAAGTTTCACCTTGACAATCGGGCAGTGTTTATCATAAAGATCGGAAATAATTTTGTTGAAAATAACCACTTTCATATCAATATTTGGTTCTATAAACACAGAGTCCCAGGGAAGTGACGCTGCCTCGATCAAGAACAGATCTCTATTGAAGTCTCTCTTAGCGCGTACATATATATAATTTTTATTTGTTTAGAGAGAGAGAGAGAGAGAGAGAGAGAGAGAGAGAGAGAGAGAGAGAGAGAGAGAGAGAGAGAGAGAGAGAGAGAGAGGAGAGAGAGAGAGAGAGAGAGAGAGAGAGAGAGATGAGAGAGAGAGACTGACTGACTGACCTGACTGACTGACTGACTGACCTGACTGGACTGACTGACTGACCTGACTGGACTGACTGACTGACCTGACTGACTGACTGACTGACCTGACTGACCTGACTGACTGACTGACCTGACTGACTGACTGACTGACCTGACTGGACTGACTGACTGACCTGACTGGACTGACTGACTGACCTGACTGACTGACTGACTGACCTGACTGGACTGACTGACTGACCTGACTGGACTGACTGACTGACCTGACTGGACTGACTGACTGACCTGACTGACTGACTGACTGACCTGACTGACCTGACTGACTGACTGACTGACCTGACTGGACTGACTGACTGACCTGACTGGACTGACTGACTGACCTGACTGGACTGACTGACTGACCTGACTGGACTGACTGACTGACTGACTGACTGACCTGACTGGACTGACTGACCTGACTGGACTGACTGACTGACCTGACTGACTGACTGACTGACCTGACTGACTGACTGGACTGACTGACTGACCTGACTGACTGACTGACTGGACTGACTGACTGACCTGACTGGACTGACTGACTGACCTGACTGGACTGACTGACTGACCTGACTGGACTGACTGACTGACCTGACTGGACTGACTGACTGACTGACCTGACTGACTGACTGACTGACTGACCTGACTAGACTGACTGACTGACCTGACTGACTGACTGACCTGACTGGACTGACTGACTGACCTGACTGGACTGACTGACTGACCTGACTGGACTGACTGACTGACCTGACTGGACTGACTGACTGACCTGACTGGACTGACTGACTGACTGACTGGACTGACTGACTGACCTGACTGGACTGACTGACTGACCTGACTGGACTGACTGACTGACCTGACTGGACTGACTGACTGACCTGACTGGACTGACTGACTGACCTGACTGGACTGACTGACTGACCTGACTGGACTGACTGACTGACTGACTGACTGACTGACTGGACTGACTGACTGACTGACTGACCTGACTGACTGGACTGACTGACTGACCTGACTGGACTGACTGACTGACCTGACTGGACTGACTGACTGACCTGACTGGACTGACTGACTGACCTGACTGACTGACTGACTGACCTGACTGGACTGACTGACTGACCTGACTGGACTGACTGACTGACTAACTGACCTGACTTACTGACTGACCGACCTGACTGACTGACTGACTGACTGACTGACTGACTGACTGACCTGACTGGACTGACTGACTGACCTGACTGGACTGACTGACTGACCTGACTGGACTGACTGACTGACCTGACTGACTGACTGACTGACCTGACTGGACTGACTGACTGACTGACTGACTGACTGACTGACCTGACTGACCTGACTGACTGACTGGACTGACTGACTGACTGACCTGACTGGACTGACTGACTGACTGACTGACCTGACTGACTGACTGACTGACTGACTGGACTGACTGACTGACCTGACTGACTGACCTGACTGACTGACCTGACTGACTGACTGACTGGACTGACTGACTGACCTGACTGACTGACCTGACTGACTGACTGACTGACTGACTGACTGACTGACTGACTGACTGACTGACTGACTGACTGACTGACTGACTGACTGACTGACCTGACTGACTGACTGACTGACCTGACTGACTGACTGACTGACCTGCCTGACTGACTGACTGACCTGACTGGACTGACTGACTGACCTGACTGGACTGACTGACTGACCTGACTGACTGACTGACTGACCTGACTGACTGACTGACTGACCTGACTGACTGACTGACTGACCTGACTGACTGACCTGACTGACTGACCTGACTGACTGACTGACCTGACTGGACTGACTGACTGACCTGACTGGACTGACTGACTGACCTGACTGACCTGACTGACCTGACTGACTGACTGACTGACTGACCTGACTGACTGACTGACTGACCTGACTGACTGACTGACTGACCTGACTGGACTGACTGACTGACCTGACTGGACTGACTGACTGACCTGACTGACTGACTGACTGACCTGACTGGACTGACTGACTGACCTGACTGGACTGACTGACTGACCTGACTGGACTGACTGACTGACCTGACTGACTGACTGACTGACCTGACTGGACTGACTGACTGACCTGACTGACTGACTGACTGACCTGACTGGACTGACTGACTGACCTGACTGACTGACTGACTGACCTGACTGACTGACTGACCTGACTGACTGACCTGACTGGACTGACTGACTGACCTGACTGACTGACTGACCTGACTGGACTGACTGACTGACCTGACTGGACTGACCTGACTGGACTGACTGACTGACCTGACTGGACTGACTGACTGACCTGACTGGACTGACTGACTGACCTGACTGAACTGACTGACTGACCTGACTGAACTGACTGACTGACTGACCTGACTGACTGACTGACCTGACTGGACTGACTGACTGACCTGACTGACCTGACTGACTGACTGACTGACCTGACTGACCTGACTGACCTGACTGACTGACTGACCTGACTGACCTGACTGACCTGACTGACTGACTGACTGACCTGACTGACTGACTGACTGACCTGACTGACCTGACTGACCTGACTGACTGACTGACCTGACTGACTGACTGACCTGACTGGACTGACTGACTGACCTGACTGACTGACTGACTGACCTGACTGGACTGACCTGACTGACCTGACTGACTGACTGACTGACCTGACTGACCTGACTGACCTGACTGACCTGACTGACTGACTGACCGACTGACTGACTGACCTGACTGGACTGACTGACTGACCTGACTGACTGACTGACTGACCTGACTGACTGACTGACTGACTGGACTGACTGACTGACCTGACTGGACTGACTGACTGACCTGACTGACTGACTGACCTGACTGACTGACTGACTGACCTGACTGACTGACTGACTGACCTGACTGACCTGACTGACCTGACTGACCTGACTGACCTGACTGACCTGACTGACCTGACTGACCTGACTGACCTGACTGGACTGACTGACTGACCTGACTGGACTGACTGACTGACCTGACTGGACTGACTGACTGACCTGACTGGACTGACTGACTGACCTGACTGGACTGACTGACCTGACTGACCTGACTGACCTGACTGACTGACTGACCTGACTGACTGACTGACTGACCTGACTGGACTGACTGACTGACCTGACTGGACTGACTGACTGACCTGACTGACTGACTGACTGACTGACTGACTGACCTGACTGACCTGACTGACCTGACTGACCTGACTGACCTGACTGACCTGACTGACCTGACTGACCTGACTGGACTGACTGACTGACTGACCTGACTGGACTGACTGACTGACTGACCTGACTGGACTGACTGACTGACTGACCTGACTGACTGACTGACCTGACTGGACTGACTGACTGACTGACCTGACTGACTGACTGACCTGACTGGACTGACTGACTGACCTGACCTGACTGACTGACTGACCTGACTGACTGACCTGACTGACTGACCTGACTGACTGACCTGACTGACTGACTGACTGACTGACCTGACTGGACTGACTGACTGACCTGACTTGACCGACTGACTGACTGACCTGACTGACTGACTGACTGACTGACTGACTGACTGACTGACTGACTGACTGACTGACTGACCTGACTGACTGACTGACTGACCTGACTGACTGACTGACTGACCTGACTGACCTGACTGACCTGACTGACTGACTGACTGACCTGACTGACTGACTGACCTGACTGACCTGACTGACCTGACTGACCTGACTGACCTGACTGACCTGACTGACTGACTGACCTGACTGACCTGACTGACTGACTGACTGACTGACTGACTGACCTGACTGACTGACTGACTGACCTGACTGTCCTGACTGACTGACCTGACTGACCTGACTGACCTGACTGACTGACTGACTGACCTGACTGACTGACTGACTGACCTGACTGGACTGACTGACTGACCTGACTGGACTGACTGACTGACCTGACTGGACTGACTGACTGACCTGACTGGACTGACTGACTGACCTGACTGGACTGACTGACTGACCTGACTGACTGACTGGACTGACTGACTGGACTGACTGACTGACCTGACTGGACTGACTGACTGACCTGACTAGACTGACTGACTGACCTGACTGGACTGACTGACTGACTGACCTGACTAGACTGACCTGACTGGACTGACTGACTGACCTGACTGGACTGACTGACTGACTGACCTGACTGGACTGACTGACTGACCTGACTGACTGACTGACTGACCTGACTGGACTGACTGACTGACCTGACTGACTGACTGACTGACTGACTGACTGACTGACTGACTGACTGACTGACTGACTGACTGACTGACTGACTGACTGACCTGACTGACCTGACTGACTGACTGACTGACTGACCTGACTGACCTGACTGACTGACTGACTGACCTGACTGGACTGACTGACTGACCTGACTGGACTGACTGACTGACCTGACTGGACTGACTGACTGACCTGACTGACCTGACTGACCTGACTGGACTGACTGACTGACCTGACTGACCTGACTGACTGACTGACTGATCTGACTAACTGACTGACTGACTGACTGACTGACTGACTGACCTGACTGACTGACTGACTGACCTGACCTGACTGACTGACTGACCTGACTGGACTGACTGACTGACCTGACTGACTGACTGACTGACCTGACTGACGGACTGACTGACTGACCTGACTGACTGACTGACCTGACTGGACTGACTGACTGACTGACCTGACTGACTGACTGACCTGACTGACCTGACTGACTGACTGACTGACTGACCTGACTGACTGACTGACTGACCTGACTGACCGGACTGACTGACCTGACTGACTGACCTGACTGACCTGACTGACTGACTGACTGACCTGACTGACCTGACTGACTGACTGACCTGACTGACTGACTGACTGACCTGACTGGACTGACTGACTGACCTGACTGGACTGACTGACTGACCTGACTGGACTGACTGACTGACCTGACTGGACTGACTGACTGACCTGACTGACTGACTGACTGACCTGACTGGACTGACTGACTGACCTGACTGGACTGACTGACTGACCTGACTGACTGACTGACTGACCTGACTGGACTGACTGACTGACCTGACTGGACTGACTGACTGACCTGACTGACTGACCGACTGACCTGACTGACCTGACTGACCTGACTGACTGACTGACCGACCTGACTGGACTGACTGACTGACCTGACTGGACTGACTGACTGACCTGACTGGACTGACTGACTGACCTGACCTGACTGACTGACTGACCTGACTGGACTGACTGACTGACTTGACTGGACTCACTGACTGACCTGACTGGACTGACTGACTGACCTGACTGACTGACTGACCTGACTGGACTGACTGACTGACCTGACTGACTGACTGACTGACCTGACTGGACTGACTGACTGACCTGAAAGACTGAGTGACTGACCTGACTGAATGACCTGACTGACTGACCTGACTGACTGACTGACTGACCTGACTGACCTGACTGACCTGACTGACTGACTGACCTGACTGACCTGACTGACCTGACTGACCTGACTGACCTGACTGACTGACTGACTGACCTGACTGACTGACTGACTGACCTGACTGACTGACTGACTGACCTGACTGACTGACTGACTGACCTGACTGGACTGACTGACTGACCTGACTGGACTGACTGACTGACCTGACTGGACTGACTGACTGACCTGACTGGACTGACTGACTGACCTGACTGACTGACTGACTGACCTGACTGACCTGACTGACCTGACTGACTGACTGACTGACCTGACTGGACTGACTGACTGACCTGACTGGACTGACTGACTGACCTGACTGGACTGACTGACTGACCTGACTGACTGACTGACTGACCTGACTGACCTGACTGACTGACTGACTGGACTGACCTGACTGACCTGACTGACCTGACTGACTGACTGACTGACCTGACTGACCTGACTGACTGACTGACCTGACTGACCTGACTGACTGACTGACCTGACTGGACTGACTGACTGACCTGACTGGACTGACTGACTGACCTGACTGGACTGACTGACTGACCTGACTGGACTGACTGACTGACCTGACTGGACTGACTGACTGACCTGACTGACCTGACTGACTGACTGACCTGACTGGACTGACTGACTGACTGACCTGACTGGACTGACTGACCTGACTGACCTGACTGACCTGACTGACTGACTGACTGACTGACCTGACTGACCTGACTGACTGACTGACCTGACTGACTGACCTGACTGACTGACCTGACTGACTGACTGACTGACTGACCTGACTGGACTGACTGACTGACCTGACTGACCTGACTGACTGACTGACCTGACTGACCTGACTGACTGACTGACCTGACTGACCTGACTGACTGACTGACCTGACTGGACTGACTGACTGACCTGACTGGACTGACTGACTGACCTGACTGACTGACTGACTGACTGACTGACCTGACTGGACTGACTGACTGACCTGACTGGACTGACTGACTGACCTGACTGACTGACCTGACTGACTGACTGACCTGACTGAACTGACTGACTGACCTGACTGAACTGACTGACTGGCCTGACTGGACTGACTGACTGACTGACCTGACTGGACTGACTGACTAACCTGACTGACCTGACTGACCTGACTGACCTGACTGGACTGACTGACTGACCTGACTGGACTGACTGACTGACCTGACTGGACTGACTGACTGACCTGACTGGACTGACTGACTGACCTGACTGGACTGACTGACTGACCTGACTGGACTGACTGACTGACCTGACTGGACTGACTGACTGACCTGACTGACCTGACTGACCTGACTGACCTGACTGACCTGACTGACCTGACTGACCTGACTGGACTGACTGACTGACCTGACTGGACTGACTGACTGACCTGACTGGACTGACTGACTGACCTGACTGACTGACTGACTGACCTGACTGGACTGACTGACTGACCTGACTGGACTGACTGACTGACCTGACTGGACTGACTGACTGACCTGACTGGACTGACTGACTGACCTGACTGGACTGACTGACTGACTGACCTGACTGGACTGACTGACTGACCTGACTGGACTGACTGACTGACCTGACTGGACTGACTGACTGACCTGACTGGACTGACTGACTGACCTGACTGGACTGACTGACTGACCTGACTGGACTGACTGACTGACCTGACTGGACTGACTGACTGACCTGACTGGACTGACTGACTGACCTGACTGGACTGACTGACTGACCTGACTGACTGACTGACTGACCTGACTGGACTGACTGACTGACCTGACTGGACTGACTGACTGACCTGACTGGACTGACTGACTGACCTGACTGGACTGACTGACTGACCTGACTGACTGACTGACTGACCTGACTGGACTGACTGACTGACCTGACTGACTGACTGACTGACCTGACTGGACTGACTGACTGACCTGACTGGACTGACTGACTGACCTGACTGGACTGACTGACTGACCTGACTGACTGACTGACTGACCTGACTGGACTGACTGACTGACCTGACTGACTGACTGACTGACTGACTGACTGACTGACTGACTGACCTGACTGGACTGACTGACTGACCTGACTGGACTGACTGACTGACCTGACTGGACTGACTGACTGACCTGACTGGACTGACTGACTGACCTGACTGGACTGACTGACTGACCTGACTGGACTGACTGACTGACCTGACTGGACTGACTGACTGACCTGACTGGACTGACTGACTGACCTGACTGGACTGACTGACTGACCTGACTGGACTGACTGACTGACCTGACTGGACTGACTGACTGACCTGACCTGACTGACTGACTGACCTGACTGACCTGACTGACTGACTGACCTGACTGACTGACTGACTGACCTGACTGACCTGACTGACCTGACTGACTGACTGACCTGACTGGACTGACTGACTGACTGACTGGACTGACTGACTGACCTGACTGACCTGACTGACTGACTGACCTGACTGACTGACTGACCTGACTGACCTGACTGACTGACTGACTGACCTGACTGACTGACTGACTGACCTGACTGACTGACTGACTGACCTGACTGACTGACTGACTGACCTGACTGACCTGACTGACCTGACTGACCTGACTGACCTGACTGACTGACTGACCTGACTGGACTGACTGACTGACCTGACTGGACTGACTGACCTGACTGGACTGACTGACTGACTGACTGGACTGACTGACTGACCTGACTGGACTGACTGACTGACCTGACTGGACTGACTGACTGACCTGACTGACCTGACTGACTGACTGACCTGACTGACTGACTGACCTGACTGGACTGACTGACTGACCTGACTGGACTGACTGACTGACCTGACTGACTGACTGACTGACCTGACTAGACTGACTGACCTGACTCAACTGACTGACTGACTGACCTGACTGGACTGACTGACTGACTGACTGACTGACTGACTGACTGACTGACTGACTGACTGACTGACTGACTGACCTGACTGACTGGACTGACTGACTGACTGACCTGACTGACTGACTGACTGACCTGACTGGACTGACTGACTGACTGACCTGACTGACCTGACTGACTGACTGACTGACCTGACTGGACTGACGGACTGACCTGACTGACTGACTGACTGACCTGACTGACTGACTGACTGACCTGACTGACTGACTGACCTGACTGACCTGACTGACTGACTGACCTGACTGGACTGACTTCCTGACCTGACTGACCTGACTGACTGACTGACCTGACTGGACTGACTGATCTGACTGACTGACTGACTGACTGACCTGACTGGACTGACTGACTGACTGACCTGACTGACTGACTGACTGACCTGACTGACTGACTGACTGACTGGCCTGACTGACTGACTGACCTGACTGGACTGACTGACTGACCTGACTGGACTGACTGACTGACCTGACTGACTGACTGACTGACTGACTGACTGACTGACTGACCTGACTGACCTGACTGACCTGACTGACTGACTGACTGACCTGACTGGACTGACTGACTGACCTGACTGGACTGACTGACTGACCTGACTGACTGACTGACTGACCTGACTGACCTGACTGACCTGACTGACCTGACTGACCTGACTGACCTGACTGACTGACTGACCTGACTGACCTGACTGACTGACTGACCTGACTGACTGACTGACTGACCTGACTGACCTGACTGACCTGACTGACCTGACTGACCTGACTGACCTGACTGACTGGACTGACTGACTGACTGACCTGACCTGACTGGACTGACTGACTGACTGACTGACCTGACTGACCTGACTGACCTGACTGACCTGACTGACCTGACTGACCTGACTGACCTGACTGACTGACTGACTGACCTGACTGACTGACTGACTGACCTGACTGACCTGACTGACTGACTGACTGACTGACTGACCTGACTGACCTGACTGACTGACCTGACTGACCTGACTGCACTGACTGACTGACCTGACTGGACTGACTGACTGACCTGACTGGACTGACTGACTGACCTGACTGGACTGACTGACTGACCTGACTGGACTGACTGACTGACCTGACTGGACTGACTGACTGACCTGACTGGACTGACTGACTGACCTGACTGGACTGACTGACTGACCTGACTGGACTGACTGACTGACCTGACTGGACTGACTGACTGACCTGACCTGACTGACTGACTGACCTGACTGACCTGACTGACTGACCTGACTGACTGACTGACTGACCTGACTGACTGACTGACTGACCTGACTGGACTGACTGACCGACCTGACTGACTGACTGACTGACCTGACTGACCTGACTGACCTGACTGACTGACTGACTGACCTGACTGACTGACTGACCTGACTGACCTGACTGACTGACCTGACTGACTGACTGACTGACTGACCTGACTGGACTGACTGACTGACTGACCTGACTGACCTGACTGACTGACTGACCTGACTGACCTGACTGACTGACTGACCTGACTGGACTGACTGACTGACCTGACTGGACTGACTGACTGACCTGACTGACCTGACTGACTGACTGACCTGACTGACCTGACTGACCTAACTGACCTGACTGAACTGACTGACTGACTGACTGACTGACTGACTGACCTGACCTGACTGACCTGACTGACTGACCTGACTGACTGACTGACCTGACTGACCTGACTGACTGACTGACTGACCTGACTGACCTGACTGACCTGACTGACTGACTGACCTGACTGACTGACTGACTGACTGACCTGACTGACCTGACTGACTGACTGACCTGACTGACTGACTGACCTGACTGGACTGACTGACCTGACTGACCTGACTGGACTGACTGGACTGACTGACCTGACTGGACTGACTGACTGACTGACTGACCTGACTGGACTGACTGACTGACCTGACTGGACTGACTGACTGACCTGACTGACCTGACTGACCTGACTGACCTGACTGACCTGACTGGACTGACTGACTGACTGGACTGACTGACTGACCTGACTGGACTGACTGACTGACCTGACTGGACTGACTGACTGACCTGACTGACTGACTGACTGACTGACCTGACTGACCTGACTGACTGACTGACCTGACTGACTGACTGACTGACTGACCTGACTGACTGACTGACTGACTGACCTGACTGACTGACTGACCTGACTGACCTGACTGACTGACTGACTGACTGACCTGACTGACCTGACTGACTGACTGACTGACCTGACTGACTGACTGACTGACCTGACTGGACTGACTGACTGACCTGACTGGACTGACTGACTGACCTGACTGACCTGACTGACTGACTGACCTGACTGACCTGACTGACCTGACTGACCTGACTGACCTGACTGACTGACTGACCTGACTGGACTGACTGACTGACCTGACTGGACTGACTGACTGACCTGACTGGACTGACTGACTGACCTGACTGACTGACTGACTGACTGACCTGACTGACTGACTGACTGACTGACCTGACTGACTGACCTGACTGACTGACTGACTGACCTGACTGACTGACTGACCTGACTGACTGACTGACTGACTGACCTGACTGGACTGACTGACTGACCTGACTGGACTGACTGACTGACCTGACTGGACTGACTGACTGACCTGACTGGACTGACTGACTGACTGACCTGACTGGACTGACTGACTGACTGACTGACTGACCTGACCTGACTGGACTGACTGACTGACTGACTGACTGACTGACTGACTGACTGGACTGACTGACTGACCTGACTGACTGACTGACTGACTGACTGACCTGACTGGACTGACTGACTGACCTGACTGACTGACTGACTGACTGACCTGACTGACTGACTGACTGACTGACCTGACTGACTGACTGACTGACCTGACTGACTGGACTGACTGACTGACTGACTGACCTGACTGACTGACTGACTGACTGACCTGACTGACTGACTGACTGACCTGACTGGACTGACTGACTGACCTGACTGGACTGACTGACTGACCTGACTGACTGACCTGACTGACTGACTGACTGACTGACCTGACTGACTGACTGACTGACCTGACTGGACTGACTGACTGACCTGACTGGACTGACTGACTGACCTGACTGGACTGACTGACTGACCTGACTGGACTGACTGACTGACCTGACTGGACTGACTGACTGACCTGACTGGACTGACTGACTGACCTGACTGGACTGACTGACTGACCTGACTGGACTGACTGACTGACCTGACTGGACTGACTGACTGACCTGACTGGACTGACTGACTGACCTGACTGGACTGACTGACTGACCTGACTGGACTGACTGACTGACCTGACTGGACTGACTGACTGACCTGACTGACCTGACTAACTGACTGACTGACTGACTGACCTGACTGGACTGACTGACTGACCTGACTGGACTGACTGACTGACTGACCTGACTGACCTGACTGGACTGACTGACTGACCTGACTGGACTGACTGACTGACCTGACTGGACTGACTGACTGACCTGACTGGACTGACTGACTGACTGACCTGACTGACTGACCTGACTGACTGACCTGACTGACCTGACTGGACTGACTGACTGACCTGACTGGACTGACTGACTGACCTGACTGGACTGACTGACTGACCTGACTGACTGACTGACTGAGCTGACTGACTGACTGACTGACCTGACTGGACTGACTGACTGACCTGACTGGACTGACTGACTGACCTGACTGGACTGACTGACTGACCTGACTGGACTGACTGACTGACTGACCTGACTGACTGACTGACCTGACTGGACTGACTGACTGACCTGACTGGACTGACTGACTGACTGACTGACTGACCTGACTGACTGACTGACTGACCTGACTGACTGACCGACCTGACTGACTGACCTGACTGACTGACCTGACTGACTGACTGACTGACCTGACTGGACTGACTGGATGACTGACCTGACTGGACTGACTGACTGACTGACCTGACTGACTGACTGACCTGACTGGACTGACTGACTGACCTGACTGACTGACTGAGTGACCTGACTGGACTGACTGACTGACCTGACTGGACTGACTGACTGACTGACTGGACTGACTGACTGACCTGACTGGACTGACTGACTGACTGGTCTGACTGACTTGACTGACTGACCTGACTGACTGACTGACTGACTGACCTGACTGACCTGACTGACTGACTGACCTGACTGACCTGACTGACTGACTGACCTGACTGACTGACTGACTGACCTGACTGACTGACTGACTGACCTGACTGGACTGACTGACTGACCTGACTGACTGACTGACCTGACTGACCTGACTGGACTGACTGACTGACTGACCTGACTGGACTGACTGACTGACCTGACTGGACTGACTGACTGACCTGACTGGACTGACTGACTGACCTGACTGACTGACTGACTGACTGACTGACTGACTGACCTGACTGACTGACTGACTGACCTGACTGACTGACTGACTGACCTGACTGACTGACTGACTGACCTGACTGACCTGACTGACTGACCTGACTGACTGACTGACTGACCTGACTGGACTGACTGACTGACTGACTGACTGACTGACCTGACTGACTGACCTGACTGACTGACCTGACTGACTGACTGACTGACCTGACTGGACTGACTGACTGACCTGACTGGACTGACTGACTGACCTGACTGACTGACTGACTGACCTGACTGACCTGACTGACTGACCTGACCTGACTGACTGACTGACCTGACTGACTGACTGACTGACTGACCTGACTGACCTGACTGACTGACTGACTGACTGACTGACTGACTGACCTGACTGACTGACTGACTGACCTGACTGACTGACTGACCTGACTGACTGACCTGACTGACCTGACTGACCTGACTGACTGACCTGACTGACTGACCTGACTGACCTGACTGACTGACTGACTGACCTGACTGACTGACCTGACTGGACTGACTGACTGACTGACTGACTGACTGACCGACTGACTGACTGACCTGACTGACTGACTGACTGACTGACTGACTGACTGACTGACTGACTGACTGACTGACTGACTTGACTGACTGACCTGACTGACTGACCTGACTGACCTGACTGACTGACTGACTGACCTGACTGACCTGACTGACTGACTGACTGACCTGACTGACCTGACTGACTGACTGACTGACTGACTGACCTGACTGACTGACTGACTGACCTGACTGACTGACTGACTGACTGACTGACTGACTGACTGACTGACCTGACTGACTGACTGACCTGACTGACTGACTGACTGACTGACTGACTGACTGACTGACCTGACTGACTGACCTGACTGACTGACCTGACTGACTGACTTGACTGACTGACCTGACTGACTGACCTGACTGACTGACTGACCTGACTGACTGACCTGACTGACTGACCTGACTGACTGACCTGACTGACTGACCTGACTGACTGACTGACTGACCTGACTGACTGACTGACCTGACTGACTGACTGACTGACCTGACTGACTGACCTGACTGACCTGACTGACCTGACTGACCTGACTGACTTGACTGACTGACCTGACTGACCTGACTGACTGACCTGACCTGACTGACCTGACTGACTGACCTGACTGACTGACCTGACTGACTTGACTGACTGACTGACTGACTGATCTGACTGACCTGACTGACCTGACTGACTGACCTGACTGACTGACTGACTGACCTGACTGACCTGACTGACCTGACTGACCTGACTGACCTGACTGACCTGACTGACCTGACTGACCTGACTGACCTGACTGACCTGACTGACCTGACTGACCTGACTGACTGACTGACCTGACCTGACCTGACTGACCTGACCTGACCTGACTGACCTGACCTGACCTGACCTGACTGACCTGACCTGACCTGACTGACCTGACTGACTGACTGACTGACCTGACTGACTGACTGACTGACTGACTGACCTGACTGAACTGACTGACTGAACTGACTGACTGACTGACCTGACTGACTGACTGACTGACCTGACTGACTGACTGACTTGACTGACTGACTGACCTGACTGACTGACTGACCTGACTGACTGACCTGACTGACCTGACTGACTGACTGACCTGACTGACTGACTGACTGACCTGACTGACCTGACTGACTGACCTGACTGACTGACCTGACTGACCTGACTGACTGACTGACCTGACTGACTGACTGACTGACTGACCTGACTGACCTGACTGACTGACCTGACTGACCTGACTGACCTGACTGACTTGACTGACTGACTGACCTGACTGACCTGACTGACTGACCTGACTGACTGACCTGACTGACTGACCTGACTGACTGACCTGACTGACTGACCTGACTGACTGACCTGACTGACCTGACTGACCTGACTGACTGACTGACTGACCTGACTGACCTGACTGACTGACTGACCTGACTGACTGACTGACTGACTGACCTGACTGACTGACCTGACTGACTGACCTGACTGACTGACCTGACTGACTGACCTGACTGACTGACTGACTGACTGACCTGACTGACCTGACTGACTGACTGACCTGACTGGACTGACTGACTGACTGGACTGACTGACTGACTGACCTGCCTGACTGACTGACTGACTGACTGACTGACCTGACTGACTGACTGACTGACTGACTGACTGACTGACTGACCTGACTGACTGACTGACTGACCTGACCTGACTGACTGACTGACTGACTGACTGACCTGACTGACTGACTGACTGACCTGACTGACCTGACTGACCTGACTGACCTGACTGACTTGACTGACCTGACTGACCTGACTGACTGACCTGACTGACTGACCTGACTGACTGACCTGACTGACTGACTGATGACTGACTGACTGACTGACTGGACTGACTGACTGACCTGACTGACCTGACTGACTGACTGACCTGACTGGACTGACTGACCTGACTGACACCTCCTGACTGACCTGACTGACCTGACTGACCTGACTGACCTGACTGACCTGACTGACTGACCTGACTGACCTGACTGACCTGACTGACCTGACTGACTGACCTGACTGACTGACTGACTGACTGACCTGACTGACTGACTGACCTGACTGACCTGACTGACTGACTGACTGACTGACCTGACTGACCTGACTGACCTGACTGACTGACTGACTGACCTGACTGACCTGACCTGACTGACTGACCTGACTGACCTGACTGACTGACCTGACTGACTGACTGACTGACTGACTGACCTGACTGACTGACTGACTGACCTGACTGACTGACCTGACTGACCTGACTGACCTGACTGACCTGACTGACCTGACTGACCTGACTGACCTGACTGACCTGACTGACTTGACTGACTGACCTGACTGACTGACTGACTGACCTGACTGACCTGACTGACCTGACTGACTGACTTGACCTGACTGACCTGACTGACCTGACTGACCTGACTGACCTGACTGACCTGACTGACCTGACTGACTGACTGACTGACTGACTGACTGACCTGACTGACCTGACTGACTGACTGACCTGACTGACTGACTGACCTGACCTGACTTGACTGACCTGACTGACTGACTGACTGACTGACCTGACTGACCTGACTGACCTGACTGACCTGACTGACCTGACTGACCTGACTGACCTGACTGACTGACTGACTTGACTGACTGACTTGACTGACTGACTTGACTGACTGACTTGACTGACTGACTTGACTGACTGACCTGACTGACTTGACTGACTGACTGACCTGACTGACTTGACTGACTGACTGACCTGACTGACTGACCTGACTGACTGACCTGACTGACTGACTGACTGACTGACCTGACTGACCTGACTGACCTGACTGACCTGACTGACTTGACTGACTGACTGACTGACTGACTGACTGACTTGACTGACCTGACTGACCTGACTGACTGACTGACTGACTGACCTGACTGACCTGACTGACTGACTGACCTGACTGACCTGACTGACTGACTGACTGACTGACCTGACTGACTGACTGACCTGACTGACTGACTGACTGACTTGACTGACTGACTGACTGACTGACTGACTGACCTGACTGACTGACCTGACTGACAGACCTGACTGACTGACCTGACTGACTGACTCTGACTGACTGACCTGACTGACCTGACTTGACTGACCTGGACTGACTGACTTGACTGACTGACTTGACTGACTGACTTGACTGACTGACCCGACTGACCTGACTGGACCTGACTGACCTGACTGACCTGACTGACCTGACTGACCTGACTGACCTGACTGACCTGACTGACCTGACTGACCTGACTGACCTGACTGACCTGACTGACCTGACTGACCTGACTGACCTGACTGACCTGACTGACCTGACTGACCTGACTGACCTGACTGACCTGACTGACCTGACTGACCTGACTGACCTGACTGACCTGACTGACCTGACTGACCTGACTGACCTGACTGACCTGACTGACCTGACTGACCTGACTGACCTGACTGACCTGACTGACCTGACTGACCTGACTGACCTGACTGACCTGACTGACCTGACTGACCTGACTGACCTGACTGACCTGACTGACCTGACTGACCTGACTGACCTGACTGACCTGACTGACCTGACTGACCTGACTGACCTGACTGACCTGACTGACCTGACTGACCTGACTGACCTGACTGACCTGACTGACCTGACTGACCTGACTGACCTGACTGACCTGACTGACCTGACTGACTGACTGACCTGACTGACCTGACTGACTGACCTGACTGACCTGACTGACCTGACTGACCTGACTGACCTGACTGACCTGACTGACCTGACTGACTGACCTGACTGACCTGACTGACCTGACCTGACTGACCTGACCTGACTGACCTGACCTGACCTGACTGACCTGACTGACCTGACTGACTGACTGACTGACCTGACTGACCTGACTGACTGACCTGACTGACTGACCTGACTGACTGACCTGACTGACCTGACTGACTGACCTGACTGACTGACCTGACTGACTGACCTGACTGACTGACCTGACTGACCTGACCTGACTGACCTGACCTGACTGACCTGACCTGACCTGACTGACCTGACTGACTGACTGACCTGACTGACCTGACTGACTGACCTGACTGACTGACCTGACTGACTGACCTGACTGACTGACCTGACTGACTGACCTGACTGACTGACCTGACTGACCTGACTGACCTGACTGACCTGACCTGACTGACTGACCTGACTGACTGACCTGACTGACTGACCTGACTGACTGACCTGACTGACTGACCTGACTGACTGACCTGACTGACTGACCTGACTGACTGACCTGACTGACTGACCTGACTGACTGACCTGACTGACCTGACTGGACTGACTGACTGGACTGACTGACCTGACTGACTGACTGACCTGACTGACTGACCTGACTGACTGACCTGACTGACTGACCTGACTGACTGACCTGACTGACTGACCTGACTGACTGACCTGACTGACTGACCTGACTGACTGACCTGACTGACTGACCTGACTGACTGACCTGACTGACTG